>CAMXCT020006498.1:7500-27368 GCA_947184155.2 Cladocopium goreaui
TCCTCACTTCATCTACCTAACATACATCATCCACATCTCTTATGTCCCTTACATCACTTACATCTTCCATATCATCTTCTACATCATGTTCTCTAGATCTACAACTACATATACACCATCATTCTCATCAGCATCATCATCAGCATCATCATCATCATCATCGCCTACATCTGTCTCACCTACATTATCTACACCACCCACACATTTTCCCATTTCCATGAACTTCATCTTTACGACATGCTTTATCTACATCATATAGGACCCCAAGCTGACTTCCAAGTTGAGCCCCAAGCGAACTCGACCTCAAAGTGGCTTCAACGTCCCAGCTAAGTTCAGACCGGCCGCTATGAGCTCGAGCTCGCCCAAAGATAAACCCCAACCTGACCTCCAAGCAAGCCTGAATGTAACCTCGGACTAACCTCACACGGGGCTTCACGGTGACCTCAAGCTGACCACAAAGCGACCTCGGGCAAAGCGACTTCAAGCTTACCCCGAGGCAACTTCAACCTGACCGGGAGCCGTCTTCAAGGTGACCTCAAGTCGACCTCAAGGCGACCTCGCAGTGACCTCCGGCATCATTGATGTTTAAGGTGAACCAAACCGGTGTTTAAGGTGTACAACACCCCCGGTGTTTAAGGGGAACCACACCAGTGTTTAAGGTGTGCCACCACCACGGTGTTTAAGGTGAACCACACCAGTGTATGAGGCGTGCTACACCACGGTGCGTGAAGTGCACCCCGCCAATGCTTGAGAAATGCGCCGTAAGGCGACCCTCGGCCGGCCACAAGCTCACATCATGGTGTTGTAAGATGACCTCAAGTTGACCTCAAGCGGGCTTCCAGGCAACTTCGACAAGATTTGAAGCTTACCCGAAGCTGATCTCGACGTGGATCTCTAGCTGACTTCCAAGCCAGCCGCAAGCTGATCCGAAGGCAGCCGCCGGTGACTCAAGGTGGGCTCAAGGAGCCGCCTCGATCTCAAGCTGACCTGAACCTGACCTTAAGAATACGCCAAGCATATAGGGCGGTCTCACGTAAACCTCAAGCTGAACTCAAAATGGCCCCCGGCTTACCCCGAGGCAACTTCAACCTGACCACAAGCCAAACTCAAGATGACCTCAAGGCACCGTCGGCCTGACCGGAAGCCAGCCTACGGGTCACCTCAAGCCGACCTTGAACCTCTCAGTGACCTCCGGCATCATTGGTGTTTAAGGTGGACGACACCGATGTTTTAAGGTGTACTGCCACCATGGTGCTTAAGGCGAACCACACCAGTGTTAAGGCGTGCCACCGCCACGATGTATAAGGTGTAACCCGCCAATGTTTAAGGGGTGCCGTCGCCGCAAGACGACCTCCAGCCGACCCCGAGACGACTCCATGGTGATACAAGATGACCTCTAGTTGACCGCAAGCGGACTTCCAGGTAGTATCGACAAGATGTGATGCCTACCCCAAGCTGTCCCCGACGTGAATCCCTAGCTGACTCTCAAGCTGGCCGCAGGCTGACCTGAAGGGGGCCGCCAGGTGACTTCAAGGCGGCCTCAAGGGGGCTTTACGCTGACCTCAGGCTAGACTCAGAGTGACCTCCGGCCTACCCCACAGCATCTTTGACTTGGCTTCCAAGCTGACCCCCAGGTGGCCTCAAGTCGACCTCAGGCTGAATTCAACTTCCAAGCTAACCGCCAGGCTGACCTCTATAGGTGAGTTCCAGCCCACCCAAACATAAACCGCAAGCTCGCTTCCAAGCAAATTTGAACGTCTTCAAGGTGACGTCAAGCCGACCTCAAGATGACCTCGCAGTGACCTCCGGCATCATTGGTGTTTAAGGTGAACCACACCCCCGGTGTTTAAGGTGAACCACACCAGTGTTTAAGGTGTACCACCGCCACGGTGTTTAAGGTGAACCACACCAGTGTTTAAGGCGTGCTACACCACGGTGCGTGAGGCGCACCCCGCCAATGCTTGAGAAATGCGCCGTAAGGCGACCCCCGGCCGGCCACAAGCTGACGTCATGGTGTTGCAAGATGACCTCAAGTTGACCTCAAACGGGCTTCCAGGCAAATTCGACAAGACCTGAAGCTTACCCGAAGCTGACAACGACGTGGATCCCTCGCTGACTCTCAAGCTGGCCCGAAGGGGGCCGCAAAGTAACCTCAAGCTGGCCTCAAGAATCTGCCTCCGTCGCAAGCTGACCAATAACCTTACCTCAAGGATATAAGACAATCTAATCTAACAGAGTGGCTGCACGCGGACTTCAAGCTAAACTCAGCCTAACCCCCGGCTTACCTCACCGCAACTTTAACCTGACCCCAAGCTGGCCTCATCACAAGCCCCCACCTGACGTCCAAACTCACCTTCGGGCGATCTCGAACTGACTTTCAAGCCGACCTTCAGGTGGCTTCAAGCTGATTTCCAAGGGGACCTCAGGCTGGCTTCACCGTCCAAGCTAACCTGTCGGTCCATCAATGGCTTCGCTCTGCCATCCGTGATTCACAAAGACCACCCTCTCCTATAGGTTTCCTACTTCCGCCGCTGCCTTGTGTGGCACTCCTGGTATCAGACTAACTGCGAATTGGCTTCAAAATTTTAAAGTGACCAAACTGGCCCCAAGTAAGGGTGCCTTAAGGTGACCCCGAGGCGCCGCCAAGCGGAGCTCACGAAGACCTGCAAGCAGCGCCGTCAGGCAACGCCTTGCACTAGCACCCTGCAGCGACACCCTGCAGCGGCACGATACCTGCATACAGCCGGCTCCAAAGCGCACACACCGCTCCAACAACAACAACTTCGCAGTACCTTGCAGCGGCAGCTTGCAGCGACGCTGGCAAAACATACCCGCTCCAAAGCGCGCACATCATTTTCACAGCAGCACGCTACAGCGGCGCCACCATGCACACTTCAAAGCGTACCATATAATTGTAGTCGTAGTTGCTGTTGCA
Organism: Cladocopium goreaui; assembly: GCA_947184155.2. Classification (NCBI taxonomy): domain Eukaryota; class Dinophyceae; order Suessiales; family Symbiodiniaceae; genus Cladocopium; species Cladocopium goreaui. Next base: position 10,436 of record CAMXCT020006498.1, read on the forward strand.
GTGGGCATTGGAGTTGTGGCTGCTGTAGCTGTACTTGTAGTTGCGGTTGCAGTTGTAGTTGTAGTTGTGATCATAGTTGCAGTTTCTGGTGCTGCGTAGGGAAGCGGCGTCGCGAAGTTGTAGTTCTAGTTGACGCTGTAGTTGTAATGTTGTGTAGGGAAGCTGTGTAGTTGAGGCCATGCGCGTGTGGAAACTTTGAACGTGGGGGCGGGTGGGATGCGGGGGGTTAGGAGAGGATGGGGTGGAGTAAGTGGGGGGTAGGCGGGGGCGCAGCGGGATGTTAACGCTCATTGCGACTGCAACCACAACCACATAGTGCATTTTCCTGCACTTCCACACATACGTCATGCTACGCTGATGCACGTCCTCTCGCATTTCCACACATACGTCGTGTCACGCTGTTTGGCGTTCTTTTGCACTTCCACACATACGTCATGCTACGCTGATGCACGTTCGCTTGCGCTTCCGCGCATACGTCGCTCTACGCTGCTGTACGTTCTTTTGCATTTCCACACATACGTCATGTTACGCTGCTGCACATCCTCTTGCGCTTCAACACATACGTCATGCTACGCTACCGCACGTCCTCTTACACTTTCGCACATACGATATTCTATGGACCAGAACAATTTGATATTTGCTATGCTGAGGGTTGCAAATTTGCACAGCTTGGAAAGGAGCCTCCAAACAACAAGAAAGTGCCAGAAAAAATCTCAAACGGCAAAACGCTGCCCGTAACTGCGGTGAATTCGTGACGCTTGGCTGGAAAACAGACCTTAGACGGACAACGGGACCGGTTGAAAACACGATTTCCCGGACGAACAAAACTCCTGTTTCGTTCTTGTAAAACACTGGAGCCTCCACTTGTGAACTGACCCTTCGAAGTGACTTGCATCAGAAATGTATTTCTGAAATATAGTAACGTATCAATTACTATAGTTTCGGACACTTCCCCCATCGACCTGGCACTTTGTGATATCATCACCGACACGGCCTCTTACAAGTGCTGTTACCTAGTTTAGTGTTGCGTTGCGTAGCTTTCTGTTGTGCGGAGCTGTAATTGTAATTGTAGCTGTAGCTGTAGTTGTACTGGTAGTGGTAGTTGTTGTTGTTGTGCTTGTAATGTAGTGTTTTCCCAGCCATTACAAAGCGTGTCTGCAAACCAACACGTAAAACGGTCACATCAAGCAATCAACGCAGGAAATGTTTGTCATTTTTCTCCAAAGCTTCGAGGTAAATGGCTCAGACGGCTGAATCCTTGCATTCCAGCACAATGCAAAAGAGGAAACAGGGCGGGAATGCAAACGGGGCGGGAAAGGAAACAAGAATTCCTCAACAAAATGCATGAGGTGCCCACCTGTCCCACCACTTGAAACAAAATGTCACACCAAAAAATGATTCGGTGACTGACCTTCTGAAAACAGTCTGACAGTGAAGCTTCTGCAAATATTCTTTCAAAAAACAACTCCCGTAGCACACGCAGCTGTCCTTCTGCCGACCGCTGTGCCATCAACACGCTGACCACCTCTACATGAGGTGGCATCTCAGACAAAGCCTCTGGTCACCTTTACAATGCTGACTCAAAGTCTGCATCGCGTTTTTCAACCCAACTTTGATTCACATCAACTTTCACACAACCACGCCAGTTGCAATAAAGTGCATGAGCCTGTTTCAAACGTTCTGCAAGCTTTTCAACTGGGGCCTCAAATGCAAACAACGGCGGCAGAGCTAATGTGAAAGAAGGTTGGAAACTTCCTGTTGGTCAAAGAAAGTCCTCCGGAAACCAATTTCCCACGGAAAACGCAAAACTTTTGAAATTGAAGTGCGTGCAAGTGCCTTTGAAAAACAACATCGAAAATGGTCAACGCCACTCCAGATGAGCGTGACATTTTGTGGTGCTTATGCCCGGGTTCCAGTCTGACGCAGTTAGATACACAAAAAACACACTTGACTGCGTACTGAGGAGGGTTGAGTTGAGGAGGCTCCAACCAATCGCTGCCAATCACCGAGTCGCCAGCAGTTGAAGAGGCCGAGTGGTTTCCCAGGCGTCTCTGCTGTTCTTGTGAAATCTGCATCAACAGATTTGTAAGTGTAGGTGTATCTAAACCAGCCAGAATCCTTGCATCCATGAACTAGTCACTAGTCACCTCACAACCAAACAACAAAAAACCCTCAACAAAATGCATGAGATGCACACCTATCCAATCACTTTGAGACAAAATGTCACACGAAAAGAATTCAATGATCGACCTTCTGAAAACAATCTGACAATGAAACTTCTGCAGGTGTTCTTTCCAAAAATAAACTACGGAAAAAAAATCGCGGCTTGGGATTGAAAAAACAAAGGAGTTTCACACCGTTGTAAAAAGTTTTGCAGCATTTACAACAAAACCCTAGGTTCCAACAGTTGGACAAAAGGCACACACTAATTAGTGAAGCTACATTCAACAATTTTTGCTCCTGCTAGCAAAAGGCATTCAATTTCTCCGAAGAATGCAAGCATAATTGTTGTTGTAGTAGAAGTTGAAGTTGCAATTGTAGTTAAAGTGCTACTTGTATTTGAAGCTGTAGGTGTAATGTAGTAATATCTGTAGACGTAATTGTAGCATTGTATAATGTAGCTGTAGTTGTGGATGTAGCTGAAGTTGCGGTGTAGCGTTGTAGTAGTGAGAGTTGGAGTTGCAGGTGCAGCCTGATATAATGTAGTTGTAGCCGCCTATCTATTTTGTTTATCGCTCTGTCTACCTATCCGTCTGTCTGCCCATCTCTCTGCCTATCTATCTATACGCCTATCTACAAGCCTGAAAATGCTGCTATTCTACGAGGCTTCCTCAATATCCAAAGTCGGCAACATTAATACACGAGGCAATTATACAAAGCCTCCTTGGAAATTAGAAGGCTGAATGCAGAGAGGATAGCCTCATACCAATGCATTTCGCGTTTTTTCCATTTCATGTGTTTAAAAATACTGCGCCTGCCAGGACAAAGTGAGGCCTGATCATACGAAGATGCACCGCAAATGGAAATCACTGAAAATGCAACGGATAAAGACATGTAAATTCAAATGGCATCAAGGTGCTGCTGGCCGCCGCAAACTTTTGTGGACGAAGGGGGTGTTGCCGTGCGCGGCGCATGCATCCATCCACAAAAAGCCGCCTCCGGTGTCAGATTTCAACACTGGCCACTGAGGGGCCAATCAAAAAAGAAACCACCAAGGGAATGTAAGGCATCCATTGATTACGTGAAGGTAGCTTAGAGAAACAAGCAAAATTGTTCCAAATCAAGTGTAGAAGGGTTGAACTGAACGCGCCACAGTTCCAGTTCCAACTGAATCCCAAAGCCACGCAACTGTGAAAACATTAAATCCTCACCGATGAAGCAGATCGCAAAAGATATGATTCAAAGCCGAAAACATTTCCACAGGTGCTGGGACGGAAAGCACCAGCAGCCAAATCATGGCGGTATAGGCCCCAACAAGCGTCCGCCTTCTGTTGCTATGGTATAAGCGTCACCCCAATCGAGGCCCAATACACATAATTTCATAAACCCTCGCAGCTACCCCCGGCAGCGGCACCATTAAGCATACTGTACCAGCACTCAAAACGCAGCAACCTGTGATGGTACTGTGCAGTGGCCCCTTTGATTGACTTTCCGCTATCATTTTTACACTTACAAAGATATGGAATATATAATTCTGGTCCCAACCGGATGACAACACGGATGACAACAGCTCTTCTTGTTTACAGGATTTAACCAACGGTGGGTTATAGTGGTGGGTTCTTTGAGGGGTGGGTAGAAACCGCAGTCGATCATGCTTCGCGGGTCAAAGAAGTTGTTCAAAGAGTTATTGCAATCAGTGCATGCGTTTCCTAGGTCTGAAGTTTGGGGACTCCAGACTTGTTCCCCGCAACGACGTGTGGGGTTTTTGTTTTTCGTTCTGTATCCGCTCACCTCCTGCTCCCATTCTCCTCCTCACTCACTCACCCGCTCACTCACTCACTCACTCACTCGCTCGCTCGCTCGCTCACTCATTCACACACTCACTCACTCACGCACTCACCCACTCGCTCACTCACTCACTCACTCATTCACTCACTCACACACTCACGCACTCACTCACTCACTCACTCACGCACTCACCCACTCACTCACTCACTCACTCACTCACTCACTCACTCACTCACTCACTCACTTACTCACGCACACACACACACGCATACGCACACACACACACACGCACGCACGCACGCACGCACGCACTCACGCACTCACTCACTTACTCACGCGCACACACACACACACACGCACACACACACACACTCACTCACTCACTCACTCACTCGCTCACTCATTCACTCACTCACTCACTTACTCACTCACTCTCTACGCGCTCCCTGGCAGGCGTGGGGCAATGTCCACTGTCAAGGGGTCGGATGTACGCCCTGCGTCGTCCCTCTGGCGTCCCTCTGGCGTCCCTCTGGCGTCCCTCTGGCGTCCCTCTGGCGTGCCTCTGGCGTCCCTCTGGCGTCCCATGGTGTCCCTTGATCTCCTCCGCTTTTGCATGGATGGCGTGGGGCAACGTCATGGGACAATGTCCACTGTCAAGGGGTCGGATGTACGCCATGGTGTCCCTCTGGCGTCCCTCTGGTGTCCCTTGGTCTCCGCTGCCTTTGCGTGGTAGGCGTGGGACAATGTCCACTGTCAAGGGGTCGGATGTACACCCTGGCATCCGCTCTGGCGTCCCTCTGGTGTCCCTTGGTCTCCACCGCTTTTGCGGCAGGCGCGGGACAATGTCCATTGCCAAGGGGTCGGATGTATACGCCTTGGCGTCCCTCTGGCGTCCCTCTGGTGTCCCTTGGCTCCGCTTCTTTTGTGTGACAGAAGCGGGACAATGTGCACTGCCAAGCCCTGGCGTCCCCTGGGTCTCCGCCTCTTTTGCGAGGCAGGCGTGGGACAATGCGCGCTGCCAAGGAGTCGGATGTACGCGCTGGCGTCGCCTGGGTTTCCGCCTTTTTTGTGTGGCAGGCGTGGGGCAACACTTCTTTTGCGTGGCAGGTGTGGGACAATGTAAACACACACGCACATTCACTCACTCACTCGCCCACTCACTCACTCACTCACTCACTCACTCACTCACTCACTCACTCACTCACTCACTCACTCACTCACTCACTCACTCACTCACTCACTCCCCCACTGACTCACTGACTCACTCGCTCACTCACTGACTCGCTCACTCACACTCACACTCTCACTCACGCATTTACCGACACACACTCACTCACTCACTCACTCACTCACTCACTCACACTCACTCACTCACTCACTCACTCACTCACTCATTCACTCACTCACTCACACATTCACTCATTCACTCCGACTCACTTTCACTCACCTCAGCCTCACATCTCTCATACATACACACCACACCCGCATCACTCACTCACACCCTCACTCACCCACCTGTGCATGCACATACATACACACAGACACAAACACAAACTCATCCACCATCACTCTCATACTTCCTCTTCCCTTCTTTCCTTTTTGTGCTCAATCTAAGCCTAGAGAAGTTGGTAGCATGTGGGGTTATCCGGTCCTATAATTCAAGGTGAATCCAGTACTCGGTATGGAACTCCGGTGTTATCACCAAACCACCAACGACGAAGACTGCTTACCGCACCATTGTTGAGAGCTGAAGCCCGCTGATGTGATTGCAGCATTAGCACCAAACTCTTGCTTTTTACTTGAGATTCCATCATGTCTATGGTGAGCTAATTACGCACACACGCGCATACATACATATATATATATATATGTGTGTGTGTGTAAATAATCCATTTGTTCGTGTTGATTTTGTACTCTGTCCAGAATGCAAAGCTGCCTGCGGCAGAAATCCATTCTTGTGGGAAGGGATCAGAACCATCAAAGACAGGAAGACAAGGGATAAAGCGAGAAAAAAACGGTGGGAGCCTGCGCTCACATGCGACATGCAATGACACGGGCGGTAGTTAGATGCACACACACACACATATATATATATATATTAAAGTCAAGAACGATGGGTAAGCACCTATGCATGAAAATATGTTTCTGTACGTTTGTCATTATTATCATTGATTTTTCAATGTTTTGGATTTGTTTTTCATCATTTTTCATTGGTTTTGAGCAATTATCTATCTATCTATCTATCTATCTATCTATTTATCTATGTTCATAGTGTGTGTGTGTGTGGGAAAGGTGTCCATTGACCAGAATCAACCCCAGTAAGCAGGTTTGGGGTTATTGGTGACATGTTTCTGGGAAGACTGCAGTAAGCAGGTGCTGGACAATTTCCCCCCAAAAAAATGGACCTGCTAAACTTTTGGGGGGTGTCTTTTTCTTCTTATACTACTTGTCCTTGACTATATCAATCCCCTTAAGGTTCCACCCCTTTAATCTGCTGATGAAGTCTCCTGTCGGATGCAGCACTCCGACTTCAAGTCCGGTGTGGGCACCCGCAAGATAAAGCGGTGAAAGGCCGCCGCGCTGCTGCAGGCCACTGGAATGGCCGGTGGCAGGGACGCCTTGAGCTCCTATAGGCCGCGCTGTCACACGGCGTCTCCCCGAACCGGAGCCGTGGAACCGAATCCTAGAAAATCAAATAGCTTATGAACCGTATAGGAACCGTGAACCGCTGGAACCGTATGCAAAACCGAACCGGAGGAACCGGAGCAGTCTTAATTACCATCCCCGAATAAACTGATTGGAAAAGTTGTACTTGCTTTTTGAGTTCAATGAAAAGGCAAACATGGGTTTCTTCATAATAAATTGAATATGAATTGCATGTACTCACAATTTCAGGAAGCTTTGGTTTTCCGAGTTCATCAATTCTGCTGCTCTTTGAAAGCTGCTGCTCATGAAACCCCTTCCGGGAAGCAATAAGCCTCTCGCGGGAAGCAATTCAATCGGTATTTGCTTTTCCGATCCCGGAAAAAAAGCAAATGTCAATGCAGAAAGTTCCAAACACCGAGCCGAACCGAAATCGACCAGGAACCACAGGAACCGAAACCGAACATAAACCGAACCGGGCCTATAGCAAATACTAGAAACCGAAACCGAACCGAACCAATCCGAAACCACACTGGCGTCAGGCCTATCAATGCCGCAAACCCCGATCAGAACACGCGGTTTGATTATGATATATTATATATGTACTTAAAAACATGTTGCGGTGATGAGCGATCGGCAAAACCTCAATTGAAAAATGCGATTTAGGGTCAACGGTATCGTTTTTGGGACTTCGCTACATCGTTTACAGCTAGTATATCCTGATTGCTTCATCCGCATCCCCTGGCAAACTGCATGCGGAAAGCCTTTTACACCTCCACTTCAGCGTCTGAAGCATTTTTGACCGCCCTGTGCTTTCTTCTGCAGCGCTCCATCTGTATGGTATGGTACGATACCTGTCAATGCAACTGCAAATCACAGGCGCGCCGTCCTTTCTCAGGCGCAGAGACAAGTTTGAATTCAGTTGTTGGAAAAAGTCCGGATGAGCTCTCACAGCGACATGCTCCATGCCTTTCGTTCACTCCCCGGTGTCTGGGTAGCAAACCATCAACATGGTCCAATGCTTTTGCCTTGGCTACTTTCATCTAGGATCAAGATCGCCAAACCGGATCTGCAGGTGCAGGTGTGCCCGAGATGAACCAGGATTGGCCAAAGCAAGTGGGCGCCGAGCGCCGCAAAAGAATATGCATAGCAGCGAAAAGATCGCAATAAGCAAGTGATGGTATTTATTCAACGGCAAAGAATCATCTCAAGATTTTTTTCGCGCCTGGGCCATCCATCAGCGACGGACATTTTGACATTTTGTCAAGAAATGGTTATCGTTTTGTTATCGTTATCGTTTTCGTTTTTGTTCAATAAGAAGGAAACATTTTTTTTTGGAAAATGGCATGAACCAAGGACTGTTGGAAAGGGAGGCCTCTTTCTTGTAATCGTCAATGCGTGCATAAAAGCCGGAAAATCCAAATGCTCATCCGGAAGGCTTCGACAATGGCAAGACAAAAAGAGCACCCAAAGCCAGCTAGTTGCCACATACAATAATTATACTGTAGAAATACTTGCTTGGACACAAAACTGTTTGCAATAGTCAGAAATAAAGACATTGGCCAGGATCAAGAGTGTCAGCATCATTTTGCACATTCTTCCGTTTTGTGAGCTGGGCATGACGTTTTGCCCCACAACTGAGAGCCTAGATGATCTAGATGCCTCTAGAACAGATATCCACCATCATGTCATGTACGCCACCCCTTCGCATCCCAGCATGCTTTCACACATGAACTGATTCCCGTGTTATCGTTTTTGGGACTTCACTATATCGCTTTACATATCAAGATGCATATGTTTACATGAGAAGTCGCTCGAATACACAACTGCTACACGGAGAGTTTGGCCTCTTTCTCACATGGGAGTTAGATTGGTTGCCAGCCCTTACCTTGCCTGCTGCGCCGCCAAATTCTCAGGCAGCTCTCCGCCCTCCGGCGTGCCCGCGAGGTGGCGGCAAATGAACGGGTCCTGGCAGTGGTAGCTTTGGGTCAATCGTGAGAAAGTGAAAAACGATGGCCGGGGTGCATCCGCATATGTTTGCTGCAGGTGACACACCCAGCGGCAAGATTTTCACCTGGGTAATTTCGTATATTCATTATCCAAACCAAAAATCAAGCACAGAACCCATACATAGCTCGAGTAGCTTTATTTCAAGCGTTCAGAACAAAAGTATGAATTTGGCGTCAACGATTTCAACCAATAACCGCCCAACAGCATCCAACTGCATGATCCAAATCTTGCCAATCTCCGTGCGACAAAGTTTCATGAGACGATTTGCTTGTCTGGTAAGCCGCATGACGTGAATCCAATGCATTTTCAGTTGGTTCCCAAATATATAAATATACAAATATATATGCATATGTATTTTTTTGATGGTAAATTATGATTCTCGAAGCGCCAGAAATCCCAGGAATTGGCAAAATGTCCTGGGACACGACAAGGAAGTCTCCGTCCAGATCCCCGCCCCCGAGGTCCAAGATCCCCGCACCCATCTGGGATACGAAGATCCCGTTCCTCTCCAGCAGCTTGACGCCAGGGGGGAGGGGCTTGGCTTCCCAGAGCTGCATGTCGCCCGGGAGTAGCACGGGGAACCGCCAGATGGCAACCTGTCAAGTTACTGGCAATGGGTTCTCGTTTGACCATTTTATCGTTCTTCCACTGTTTGAACATGCCTTACTTCATGCGTGTTTGATGTCGTGACAGCTACTGTGTACCGGGTGTAAGAGGCAATTTGTAATATATGTGGTGTACATGCCGATGTTATACGTATGTGTACTTGCGTTTGATGTGATACTATTTTCCTGTGATGCAAGGTTGAGTGGTAGTAATATAAAAGTATGCAAATGTAATTTACCGATCTTCTTGCATGTGACGTGAAGTTATGACGCGTCAAGTGTTGTTTTGCTATGTGATCTTGTGATGATATGCATGTGCTGTGCTCATGTTGTACGTGTCTGTGTGCATATACGTGTGTGCGTGTGGGTGCGCGAGTGCGTGATTGTGAATGTGTATGGTCATACGGTGATATATGTTGATATGCCTGCGGCACATATATAAGAATCCGATGATGTATGTTTCAACTTAATATGTATACATAATCCTCCCGTTGCTTTGCAGTTTTTTTTGCTCTAGGCATATCGGCTGTCCAAGTGCCATAGACCAGCATCATGACATGAGCAAACACGGCATAAATAGAGAAGCCATGATAAGCTCACAGGCAATCAACCTGAATGTGATGTATGTGTGTATGTGTGAGTGTATGTGTGTGATGTATGTGTGTGGTGTGAGTGTGTGTGAGTGAGAGTCTGTGTGTGCTGTATGTGTGAGCGATGTGTGTGTGTGTGGTGTGAAGCCTGATGTGTATGTGTGTGTGCGTGGGGTGTGAAGCCACCGGCAGAGCGGCAGAGACCAAGGGACGCCAGAGGAACGCCAGAGGGATACAGCCGAGCCCTTGGCAGTGCACAATGCCCCACGCCTGCCACGCAAAAGCCACCGACAGAGCGGCGGAGACCAAGGGACGCCAGAGGGACGCGTTTGATGTGTGTGTCTGTGTGGGAGTGAGTGATGTAAGTGTGAGGGTGGGTGAGTGTGTGTTTGTGTGCGATGAATGTGTGAGTGCGTGTGGGTGAGTGATGCATGTGTGTCTGTGAGTGAATGATGCGAGTGTGAGAGAGGACAGTCGGGAGGAGAAGGAGGAGGACGGAGGGGACACAGGACAGAACTAAAACAAAAAAACCCACGCGTCAATGTGGGGAAAAGCGCATTAAGAGCTACGGCTAGACATGTGCGCTGGGAAGGGTTTGCTTTGGAAAAACCTGGCCTGCCCAGTGATCACTTGCCCGTGTTCGACCACATAGCATTCCCGGCTGCCGAGCGTGCTCCATTTGTCTGCCAAAGCACGGGCCTGCAAAGATCGGATAATAGTAAGGATTTCGCCGAGTCGTAAGATCTTCAGCATTTCACAGCAAAACAGGAATGCCAAAAGATAAGTTTGTGGCATAGCTTCTGGGGAAAAACAATTCTTTTTGACCTCGTTCCATTTCTGGAAGGACAACCAATATTGCAAATACACGCAGGTCCCAAAAAAAAATATATCCCCACAGGGTCCAAAAAACGCATAGGCAAGCGCCCCACATTTTTTGAGCCCCCAGGACCAAAAAAAAACCGACCAGGTCCAAAAAAAAATCATGTGCATGTTCCAAAAAAGGGCGCCTAGGTCCAAAAAAACATACATCCCGAAAAACATGCAATTATAACTTGATATACATGACCGTCGTTGGTGAACTGCATCTGGTGCCTGCAACGCAAAGCCGTCTAACGGCAGCTTTGGATCGTTGACGGTCCGATCCACTGCTGATGTTAATCGGCGACAACCCCGGAGGATTGCGTCCCTTGTGCCCCACCGCAGGCACGAGGGGTTCCTCTCCTGTGCACAATGGAAATTAATTCCAGCACGCAGTTCAAATTAACTCGCAATTTAAACCGTTATTGTTGTGGATCACCGGGTATCAGAACCAGAATGAACCTACTTCAAACAAGATGTAATTCTGTCACAGTAGCTCCCAAGCGGGAAAGGCCTTGAAGGCTTTCCCGGGTCAGGCATGTTGTGGAAAATGATAGAGTAAGAGCATCAGAAAACAGAAAAGGCATATCAAGGCCTTCTCATTGACCCACGAGTTAATGCGTTACCATTTGCGGCCAATGTTAGCCCTCAGAGGTAGAGAATTACCTCCAGAGATCTCTAGAGTTAAGCCTTGCACCATTGACCTGGAAACGCAAACAGATGATGAAGGAATGAAACGCGATTTAATCTGGTCTGAGTTAAATTTGATCTGAATGAACTACCCCCTTTGTATTTAATCTTCCCTTTCCTCTTGCGACTTGTGCTCCAGCAAGGCGGTTGGTGTGGGATCTTGCACATTGTCGACGACGTGGAGGGCGACCTCGTGTGCTGGTCGGCGATCGACTTTGTACTTCGCATGGTCCTGGGCAACCCAGCAGGGATGTGGAACGTCGCCCCAATACCATGCCTACTCTAACCTTTTGTACGTCTACATGCGCACTTCAATATCTAGTGACAATCGCTGTTGCATTTCGACCGCGCAAGCTGGCACAAAGTCTGCGGCGCGATGTTGGGGCGTGGTATTTTTGTGTGATGTCCAGGTGCATGTCGACTGCGCAGGCTCGGGCAAAATGTGGGCACAACTTCTGCGGCGCGTTACACGGAGGTCTTTTTCCTGTCAGCTTCGCTTAAGATAGCCCTCGTGAAATGTCCATATGTGCATTTCGATTGCGGAGGCTCGCACAAAACGGCTGTCCCGCGACATTTTTCCCTTCCATCAGGATCAGGATCTTGCAAGAGTTTCATGCTGCACTCTTGGAAGCCCCTAAGATTTTTAAGATCTTGGCTAAAGTCTTGCGAGGGTCCTTGTGAGAAGCTGCTCTGGAAGTCTTACTAGAATCCTGTCAAATGCCCTTGCGTGATCTTTGTACAAGTCCTCATGAAAAGATCTTGACCAGATCTGGCTGACATCCTCTAAGAGGTCCTTGCACGGACGCGGGGGATATTTCACCAGGACCCTTTCAAGAGCTTCTCACAAGGACCTGTGCAAGATCATGTCGAGGCCTCCGACAGCATGTCGCTAGGATCTCCACAAGATCTTATCACAGGCGTTTGTAAAAGAGTCGGACCAATATCTTCGTACCGGGACGCGCAAGAGAAGCTCATGAGACTGTCATGGAAGGACCTGCTACATGTAAGAGTGCCCCAGAAGAGTTTTCATACGTTCGTGCCCAAGACATGACATCTAGAAGATTTTCAGGCAATGGCCTATTAGAGAGGACTTTGCGAGGATCTCCACAAGATCTTCTGACAAGGCCCTGTACAGGATCCCGGGAAGGATCTCTTAGAGGAATTTATCCAGATTTCCGCAAGATCTTCGTACAAGGATTTGTGCAAGATCATACATGGTATGGTGCCGGTACAGGTCCTTGTGAGAAGATCCTGTGGTGATCCTGTGGAGATCCTCCTCGAGAGTTCCTTGCATTAAGGTCTTGAAGTTCCTCTGCGTTGGTGCTTGTATGAAATTTGCCCGGGATGCTCATAATAGGAAGTTCGAGTATGAAGATCTTATGCGCTCCTCTGGATAAATCTACAGAGAAGGTCCTGCTTCTGCAGCTGCGATTGTGTCGAACGTCATCAGTTACTGTTCCATAGCTACTGTTACTAGTCTGGTGCATCGACTTCCTGTCCCCTACGCGGTCCTCTGCGTCGAGGCCCCATGCCTCCACAACCAGCTGGTCGCCGAATTCCCCGCCTTTTGTGCGGATCCACTCCAGAAGGGCCGCTCGGCATGCGGCGTGCTCCCGGGGGGAAGGGAGCAGTGCAGCCCTCTTGGCCAAGCAGGCTAGGATTTGGGTGCACGCGGTGGGCCACCCCCACTCCTGTGTCAACGGCTTGCATTCACCGATTTGAGAATAGCGTGCATGAGCATGAAACGTCCTAAGAACAATCGCCACCCAAATCAAAGAGGGGTCAACTGAAAACTCTTGATAAAGACTGTCTTGGGACGTTACAGAACTCTAAGAAAAGTCTGATTTGTTCTAGGACTTGGAAAGGATAGAAAAACAGCTGAACAAGCTTGAAATTTCAGATGTGAATGATGTTGTGAAAACGTTCGAGATGATAAACCGAATATCGTGGCATTCCGGCTTAAGACCTTCAGACAGAGACGGCACCAAGAGCATCTGAGCTCTTGGAGATTCGTGTCATGGTCAGTATGTTCAGGATCATCCATGTAACCAAACATGTGACATGAAGTGAACTCAATCAGTCAACAGGCTGGCAGCTTTATTGTATAGTTGCAGAATGAGATATCCAAATCTCCCAACCGGATGCTCCCCCGATACGACAACAATGTAAAAAGAAATAGTGTGAAAGTGTAATAAGCCCCGTACCCTTAAACTTGCATGATATTTTTCAATAACGATTCTATTTTCTTTACGCTGATGGGGAAAAGGTAATCACTAGCGAGGCTGAAACCGGGCTGGAGCACCTTTGTGTCCTTCACGACGTCTAGACCGAGCTGCGTAGCAGCGGTGCGTGTCCAAGAAAGCTTCTTACAGCTTTCCCGCACCAAAAACTGCCAGCCTGACGCCGTTGTGCACACATGGGGCCTTGGGGTGGGGGGGTGGGGCTAGGGAGGAAAAGAATAGGATCTACCAGTCACACCTGTTGCTTAACTTCATGATAGGGATACCATCACACTTCAACCTTGGGGGGTGGGGTGGGGCTAGGGAAGAAAAGGCTAAGATCTACCAGTCACACCTGTTGCTTAACTTCATTATAGGGACACAACCGCTACTCCACTTCCTTCGCCTTACCATCACACTTCAACCTTGGGGGGTGGGGTGGGGCTAGGGAAGAAAAGGGATAGGATCTACCAGCCGCACCTGTTGCTTAACTTCATTATAGGGGGCACAACCGCTACTCCACTTCCTTCGACTTACCGTCACACTTCAACCTTGCGGGGGTGTGGTGGGGCGAGGGAAGCAAAGGAAAGGATCTACCAGCAACATCCATTGCTTAACTTCATTACAGGGACACAACCGCTACTCCACTTCCTTCGTCCTACCATCACACTTAAACTTTTGGGGGTAGGATGGAGCTAGGCTAGGGAAGAAAAGGGTAAGATCTACCAGCCACACCTAACAAAAAACAATGTTTCCAGAGCAAGGGTCCGTTCCGCGGGCAAGACCTTCCCCGCCTGGACCTTTGTCGTTAAGGGTCAGCATGCCTTTGGCAAGCACTGCTTTGCCGCCGGCAGCTGGAAGGACACCCCGGAACTGTACCGGGTCGTAGAGAAGCCGTCCGTTCTCCACGTCGAAGGTGGCGGACTCCAGCAGTCCCATTGCCTCGGAATCTCGGGTTGACAGGTTTGTCTTTAGGAAATTAGATTTTGCCTGTATCAAATCACTTTACTACCAATGGTACCGCACAAGGCGGTGGCGGAAGTTTCAACAATTTTCAAAAATAGGAAACCTATAGGAGAGATTGGCGGTTGTGAACCAAGGGTGGCAGAGCGAATCCACTGACGGACCGACAGGTGTTTGAGGTTTCCCCTCTATCTCTCTCTTATTGACTATCTACCTATCTACCTACCTACCTATCTACCTATCTATCTTCTATGTATCTCTCGTTCTATCGATCGATCGATCTATCTATCTATCTCTCTCTCTCTCTCTGTCATCTGATTACCTATCTATCCATCTATCTATCTATCTCTCTCTCTCTCATCTGTCTATCTGTCTAGCTGTCTACCTGTATGTCTGTCTATCTATCTATCTATCTGTCTCTCTGTCTACCTGTCTCTCTGTGGCGCAGTGTCATTCAGTGTAGAATTTCGTGAAGCGCAATGTAATGTGGTGTAGTGTGGTGTAGCGGGGTGTAGTGGAATGTAGTGTAGTGCAATGTAGTGTAGTGTAGTGTAATTTAGTGTTGTGGAGTGTAGTGGAGTGTAGTGGAGTGTAGCTGTAGTTGTAGTGTAGTTGGATGTGGTGTAGTGTAATGTAGTGAAGTGTAGTGGAAGCTTGTGTAGTGGAGTGTAGTGCAATGTAGTGTAGTGTAGTGGAGTGTAGCGGAAGGTTGTGTAGTGGGGTGTAGTGCAATGCAGTGCAGTGTAGTGGAGTGTAGTTGTCGTTGTAGTGTTGTGGAGTGTAGTGTAATGTAATGTAGTGACGTGTAGCGGAAGGTAGTGTAGCGCAGTGTAATTCAGTGTTGTGTAGTGTAATGTAATGCATTGTAGTGCAGTGGGGTGTAGCGTAGTGTATTATAATTGAGTGTAATTGAATGCGGTGTAGTGTAGTGGAGCGTAATTGAATGCAGTGTAGTGTAGTGGAGCGTAATCTAGTGGAATGTAGTGAAGTTGTAGTTGTAATTGTAGCGTAGTGTAGTGTATTGGGGTGTAGTGGTGGTTGTAGTTGAAAATGTAACAAAACCCTCACGCTTTCCTCAATTTTGACAAGGTGCACAATCCCTTGCACCTGCCACGTGAAACGACATCTGAGCCTCCAAAAGTGGCACGAACATGTGGTGTTTGGCACATTTTGACTTGGAAATGTGCTTCGTGCCACAACGGCGTGCACTTTTTCGACATCTCAAGTGCCAAAAGTGGATGACACCTGGTGTGCTTTGTACATTTTGACATGGAAATGTGCTTCACGCCACAACGGCGTGCACTTTTTTAGACATCTCAAGTGCCAAACGCGCTCCGAACGTGGTGTGCTTTGTACATTTTGACTTGGAAGCGTGCTTCCCGCCACAACGGCGCGCACTTTTTCGACATCGCAACTTCCAAAAATTGTCCGACCATGGTGTGCTTTGTACATTTTGATGTGGAAATGTGCTTCGCGCCACAATGGCGTGCATTTTTTCATCTGCTGGCTCCGCACCCGCCGCTTTAGCGAGCCGACTTTTCGATGCTCCGGAGCCTCAAATCATTGGAAAAACACAGTGAATCGCGACTCTCCTACCTTTTCCCGCATCTGCATCTTCTTTCTTCTGGCTCTTCCTGTTCTGATCTTCTCTCTTCTGGCAACAACATGCCCGCTCCAAACCGCACACGCCGCAGCAGCACACTACAGCAACGCCCTGCAGCAGCACCCTGCAGTAGCAACTTGCAGCGGCACCAGCACACCCGCCCAAAAGCGACCTCAAAGAGCAGCGCCCTGCAGCAGCACCTGGAACAGCACCCTGCAGCGGAACCACCATACCCGCTCCAAATTGCAAACATTGCGACCGTCGTCTTTCTCTCACGTGTTGCTCACAATCAAAATGAAGCAGGGATTGATCCTCTTGTCGGTCTGTGTTCATCTCCTTCGTTGTCGTTGTCGTTGTTGTTGTTGTTGCTGTTGTTGTTGTTGTTGCCGTTGTTGTTGCCGTTGCCCGTGCCGTTGTTGCCGCTGTCGCTGTCGCCTTGGTGTTGGGTGTGGCGTTGTTGTTGGCGGCGCGCGCTTGTTCAAGAAGAGAAACCCCACAAACGCAAGAGCAACGAAAAGAAGAACAATACAATAATAAGACAAAAGAGAAGAGGAAGAAATAATAATAAGAAGAAAAAGAACAACAAACAAGAAGAAGAAGAAGAAAAAGAACAAAGAAGAAGCAGAAAAAGGAAGAAGAAAAGACGGAAAGAAAAACAAGAAGAGGACGAAAGAGGAGGAAGAAGAAGAAGAAGAAGAACAAACAAGAAGAAGAAGAACAAACAAGAAGAAGAAGAAGAAAAAGAACAAAGAAGAAGAAGAAGAAGAAGAAGAAGAAGATGAAGAATAAGAAGAAGAAGAAGAA
>CAMXCT020006498.1:27468-152468 GCA_947184155.2 Cladocopium goreaui
TGTGTTGTTGTGTGTTGTGGTGTGTTGTTGTGTGTTGTTGTGTGTTGTGTGTGTTGTGTGTTGTGTGTGTGTGTGTTGTGTGTGTTGTGTGTGTTGTGTGTGTTGTGTGTGTGTGTTGTGTGTGTGTGTTGCGTGTGTTGCGTGTGTTGTCTGTGTTGTGTGTGTGTGTTGTGTGTGTTGTATGTGTGTTGTGTGTGTGTGTTGTGTGTGTTGTATGTGTGTTGTGTGTGTGTTGTGTGTGTGTTGTGTGTTGTGTGTTGTGTGTGTGTGTTGTGTGTGTGTTGTGTGTGTGTTGTGTGTGTGTGTTGTGTGTGTTGTGTGTGTTGTGTGTGTTGTGTGTGGTGTGTGATGTGCGTTGTGCGTTGTGCGTTGTGCGTTGTGCTTTGTGCGTTGTGCGTTGTGCGTTGTGCGTTGTGCGTTGTGCGTTGTGTGTTGGTGTTGTTGTTGTTGTTGTTGTTGTCGTCGTCGTTGTTGCTGTTGCTGTTGTTCTTGTTGGTGTTGGTGTTACCCCTGCAGCGTTTTTGCTCGGTTCCGTAGTGGCCGAAAATCGTCAAATCGGTGGTGTTTTCGCGTGTTGTTGCATCTCTCGGAGAAAAAAACACCGTAAATACCAATGTTTTTGGCGGGTCGGAAGCCCAAAACCACGGTATTTACGATGTTTTTTGCCTCTGGTAGTAAAAAGCATGGTATTTACAGTGTTTTTTGGCCAGCACCTAGCAAAAACACTAGTATTTACGGAGGTTTCACCATGTAGCAAAATGTGGTTTCTTGATCCGAAAAGAACAAAAATACTGTAAATTACAGTATTTTGAGTCTGCTCTTAGGGTGCGTGGGAGGTGTGGAGGGGGGGGGAGGGGGTGAAGAGGGGCCCTAGCGTCTACTTCAAGATCAGCTAAGGCGTCTTCCCCAATGACAGCACTTGTTTTACTCAGCCTGTTGCCGGTCTGTGCTTGTCTACAGGGTTACTCTATATACCTCTTGAGCCTTGAAGGGCGCATATAAATGTGCTCAATACTCATGCATGTACCTATGTAGGTATTAGGTCGAAACAAAAACACAGGCACAAATTCAAAAGCAATGAGTAGAGCACTACGCCTTGCCGTACCCAATTGGTATTAAGAGTATCTTCCTGACTTCTCTACACAATGGCAAATAGCAAAAGAAACCGGAGTTACGCAGTGGCTTCGAATTGAAAAACACGTGAAAGCAGCGAATGTCCTAAGGACATGTCGAAAAAGAACAGCGGATTCGCTAATTTTTCCAGTAGCGACCAATGGTGCTTCGCGCACGGTCTCTCCATAGGCAAAATGCCTTGCTCTACCGGTGAAAGTTCGAATTGAAAAGTTCGGGTTCGCAAGATTCAGAAATTCAGGTCATACGAAAAACAATTGACCAAATCACGAAATAAACGGAAATAGCGGATCTCCAAAGTTGCTCATTCAAGCAAACAATGGACTGAAATCGAAGTTGGTAAATTTTTGAAGTTCGCTCCATTCGGAGTGGTCTGCTCGCCGGATGATTCATGGAGATAAATGTATATAGTATCTCTATTTACAAGAGTCTCTATTTTACATTAAATTGAAGTTCAGACACTTGTGGCATTATCTCTATCTAAAAGAGTATATGCCATCTGTGTGAAATAAGTTGAACGCACAGAAAAACTGTACACGGCTTCTCATGCTGTGTTATCTTCAATTAAAGAAGTGTACACTCACTCATCGCCACTCACTTGATCTCCATGGTCTGGACGCTGAAGATGAGGATCCACCCCACTCTGTGTTGCCCTGATACGTCGATGCTTGATCTTCATATGCCTTTCTCTTTTTCTCCTTCTGTCTTTCCTTTCTTGAATCAGCATACTGCTTCTTCTTGTAGGCCTGTTTGTAATGATGTCGTTCATTCCATGACATATCAGAAGGATCAAGATGGATAAGAATTGGATTATGAGCATCGCGATCATTTGGAGCAACCATGAAGATGTTGTGATCACCATGTAAGCAAGTTTCATTTACCTTGAAGTAGAATTCACCCACATAGTTCATGTGATCTTCATCCTCAAAGTCTTCTGGGTGTTCCTCACACATCAAACGTGAATGACCCCACTCAACAACTGTTAACATACAACAATCACCTTTACCATTTGTCTTGTTCATGAGCTCGTCGGTGTATGTTGCTGTTGTAATGCCATCCAAGTGCGTTGCAAGAAAATCCAAGTCACGATAACTGCAAGAAATGAAATGCTTGACCCTGATTGGAGGGCAAGTTGGATCAAAATTCTTGCGCATGGCTTGTGTTGCAACACCTACCATTCTGTTAATCCAGAATTGGATAAGGCTGTGTTGATATGTAGGGACACCTGGAGATTTTGGTGTGCTGTAATAGCATGCCTTGTTTCCATCACCTGCGATGAAGTCAACTTGATATCTGGCACACTCAAAAGCTATAACAGCTAAGCTCTCACCAACAATCCCAGCAGAGTCTGATGCATACTTCTGTCCGACGTGATAAACGCACACACGTGTCATTCTCATCCTAGCTCTTGTCAAGTCAACAATCTCATCTGTATCTCGATCCTTTGTCTTTCCCCAAGATACTTCAAAGATTGCCCATGAGACTTGTCGAACTCGTGTGTCGTTGTCATCTGTGTGATATCCAGCAATTTGCTTGATATAGCCATCCTTTCCAAGGCGAGCGGCCACCATCAAGTCATGATAGTCATTGAAGCAAGTTTTGAAGTCAACCTCGTTGAGTCTTTCTCTGTGAGGATACAACGAACCAGCCTCGCAATTCATGAAAAGATGTCCTCCAAAGTTCTTGATGACATTGATGAAGTAATTGTTGAACTGTGATTTGTTTTCATCAAATTTTTCATGATCCTCATCGATGGTGTAGTCAATGTGTGGAATGAATTGTTGAAATCTTTCTGGAACCGGGCATTTTTCAAATCTGTTTCTGCACCAGTTTCCCAAATTCCAAAACATTGCTGTTATCTGTGGAGAGGATCTGTATGGAAATTCAGCATCCTTGTACGTTGGGTCTGATAGGCCTCCACCTAAGTACCTGTAAGCCAAGCTATGCAAGATCATACAGTAAGGCAAGACCTTGTGTTCCTCAACGTAATCTTGGAGTACCTTTGTGAGATTTCCAAAATCGTCATCAATCCTCTGTTCTGCTTCTTTTGAGGATCTTTCTGCCTTGTCTTGATGAAGAGGATGCATCCTTGGATCACTACAACCATATTCAATGCGCTGATTAAGTTCTTGTAATTCTAGTTGTGGATCCTGATTCTTGTGTCTGGCAATGTACTCAACCATCAACTGGTCATCTGTAAGATGGTACCAAAAATCATGATGTGGAGACATGGTCTTCCTGTACTTAACATGCCAAAACATATGTCGATGCTTCGAAGACGCTGGATAACCTTTGTTGTAAAATCCTGCCCATTCACCATGGTAACCATCTGAAAAACAATCCTTCAATTTTCGAAAAACTGAATCATCTTCGTTTCCAGTGATATCTTGACCATAGTAAAGTCGAATTGCAGGTTTCACTTCAGGAGCTGTCTCATCATCTTGAATGTCTGTTTTCTTCTCCCCTGATTCCTCCTTTTCTGAGGAGCGTTCAGGTGGAGCTGATTCCTCTTTCTCTGAAGAGCCTTCAGCTGGGACATGTGGCTCCTGTGTGTCTTTTTCTTCTTCTTCTTCTTCGACAGCAATCTCCTCATCTTCATCCTCTTCTTTCTCTTCTTCCTCTTGTCGTTCTTCTGGTTTGACAAAACTTTCCTTGATCTTTCGTTGAACATTCTGATTGCACATACTGATCCATTTCAATGTACACTCAACCAATTTGTCATCATCAGTTTCCAAAATGATATGTTTGTCCTCAATGTTCAAACTTTCAATGGTATGCTTGTACTCAGGATCACCTGCGCCTGGTCTTTGAAGATCTGGAAGTGGAGTGTCTGGATCATCGTCCACCATCTGAGGATCCTCTGCTCCAAAGAAATTTTCTGCGCCAAGGTGTTCATTGTCCTTGAGAACTTTGTCAATATCCAGTTTGAACTCATAGTACTTGTCGTAAGAGATCTCATAACCCATCATAGGTGCATACTGCTCCATAAATGTTGAAAAAGAAGCATCTGATAATGCCGACATCATCAACCATAATGAGAAGAAGCTTATGTCACCACGTTCAAGGGGTCGACTTCCTTCAAGATCATCTTCTGTGAGGATTGTTTGGCCTTGGAGTGTAATATCATGGAGGATCTGTCTGTGCTCTGGTTTGAGTTGCCTGACTAAGAACAGTCCCTGTCGATCTTCCATATTTCTTCGAGGATTTGCATCAGGTAATACCTCACTTTCTTGTTGTGGTTGTGTTTCCTCTCTTTCTTGAGAGCATACACCTTCTTCCTCTCTTTCCTGAGAGCCTGATGCCTTTTCCTCCTCTTTCCTGACAAAAACTTGTAGTCTTGGCAAAAACTCCAAATCATCTTCAGCATCATCATCATCGTGACCTTCCATGTCCACATTCTGTTGCTCTGATCCTGGGATGTGAGCGATCTTGTCCTTTCCAGCTACCCAGATGTAGCCATCGAGCTTTGTAGATGTGTGGAAGTCACCTGAACCGCATTCCCTGACCTTTGTCCTTGCTCTTGCAGATTGATGGAATGCTTCATGCTGAAAGAATTGATTGTAGGCATGTTCAACAAAGAATCTGTAGGATTGAGCTGTCAATTCCTTTCTGCTATCCACAAATTGTCGAAGCTTGTTCAAAGCAAAAACTGTGAAATGGCTAAAGCTAGCAGGTGCTTCATCTTCATACAGATCGATTGCCATGATCATCATCTTTGTGGAAAACGAGAAATGCCGTTCAGGTTCAGGGATGACTGTTTTCTTGTTCATGGGAACTGTAATTCCTTGAATAGTCATGTCATACCCATGTGTGTTCAACTCCAGTGCATCCAAAATGTTACCATCACGGTCCTTCTTTCTCCTGCAGAAATCTCCCCAGAGTTTGTTGTTCTCTCTAATGAACTGATCAAGATGCTTAGTGTAAAAGACAAAGACTGCTTCTGAGAGATACTCCATGTCCTTCTGTATTGCTAAGTCTCTTTCGTATAGCAAGAACTTCTCTCTCCATTCGTCTCTGTTGATACTGTGTCTGTCTTCCCAACCTGTTGGGGCAACTTGACCTCGCATCCAGTCTGTCCAATATTGTCGACAAGAGTTCATGTAACCTTCCATGGCTCAATGTCTCCTTCTCGATGGAAGTGTGCCAACATGCGTCCAATCTCCCAAGCTCTTGTGAAGAGTAAGCATAGATGTCCTGTCCATGGTAACTTCTCCCAGTCTGAGCGAGTGATCGATTGTCTACGAAGTGCTATCTTTTGTGAAGAGAGTAGTAGGTTCCATTCACGCAGAACTATCACTTTTTCTCCTGAGGAGTTCTTGATGAGTTCACCGCTCTCTTCTCTTGCACAGACAATACCTGCCTCATACAGGACCCAGGGATTCGATGCAGAAATTGAACTTTTGGTAGCCTGTTCTACAACAGGGTCTTCGATATCATCTGGTGGATCTTCTGCTTCCCAGAGATTGACAGCCTCTTCACCCATTGGGTCGTCATGGACGTCCACTGATGGCTCCTCTTGTTGATTGTCTTGAGCATCTTGTTGAGGATCATCATGTTGTGGTGATTCTGGACTTCCTGATGAGGAGCGTTGTTGCTCCCATGCATCTTGAGGTTCCTCTCTTTCTTGAGAGCGTCCTCTTCTTGATGGTTGTTCATATGGATTTTCCATGGTTTCATCAGCCTGCGCAGATACCTCTCTTTCTTGAGAGCCTTCTGCTGCAGCACCATAGATTGATTCCACAACGGGTCAAAGTCATTCTCGTTGCATAGTGGTGTACCAAAAACCAATCTTCCATAGTTTTGTGGAACCTGTTGACCCATGAACTCCCATGCTGTGATTCTGACTTCCTCAGGAATGTCTTGTCCAGGAATAAATGTTGGACCTTTCTCCTTCATGACATGGTTCCATGTTGTGTTGGTGTGCCATGAACCACCTGTAACCGATGGAGGTAGAGAGTGACCACGTCCTTGATGAACAACGTTGCATGCAATGGTAGGGAGTTGTTCCTTGACGTGAAGGTACTGGAAAGGAATGTCACCATGAAATAAAATGACACCATTCTTTGTCAGATAGAGTTGGTTGTCCACAATAAAACTTGGATCCAACACGAGGTGGAGGCTTCGTGCCCTCTGCCATCCTTACGTAGCCCTGACCATTGTCATTGTGGTACATGAAGTGAACTGCATCCCTTCTGCCTTTTCCACTTCCTTTCACAAAGGTCTTCAGGCCTGATTGTTGAATGGAATCTAAATTCTCGTAATCAGTGACATGAAAAATCCAGCCCAAACTCATAGCCTCATCATATGTCAGTTGGTGGTGTGCCACAGTGGGATCGACAACTTGGTTGCTATGTCCTTGAAAAGCACCAAGACGAACGTCGAATGGATACTCTGCCATTGAGCTATATGGGTACCACTGCCATCTCATGGAGATCTCAACAAAGAAACGTTGTTTTGGATTACACAGTAACATAGCAGCAAAATCTGCTCCAGACATGTGATATTCCTTTGGATTGTCTCCTTGCATCTGATCAAACAGTAAGGAAATGTTCATAGCTCCACTGGCAGTGAATAACGTTTTGTCTCTGCAATGTCTCAACACATTGGATAGCCTCTTGCTACATGACATATAATAACTTCTCCTTGATGAGCTAGTCATGTCCACGTGGAAATCATTGCATCGTTCATCAAACCAGTTTTCTTCTGCCTGAGTTGTAAAGCCACAGAGATACTTCAGAAAACTTGAAGTCCATTTCAAAGATTCATCAAATTCTCCATGACTAGTTCCCCAGTGCAAAATCCAAGCTATTGCGTCCATGAACATTTCATGTCTGTCAGTTGGTCTCATGTTGTGTGGACCCATCAATGTATGTAAATTGCGCTCTCTCTTCTTCCTCACTTGCTCGTGAGCCTGAAACCAATCTGTTTGGTGCCTGTAATCATAGCAAAATGATAAATGATCCTCGTTGGGCAATGTCGATGGTGTTCGAAATTTGTCAGCTGGGATTTCCTCTGATCTTCTCAGAGCATATCCATCAGCTGAATGTCTTCGACTAAAATCATAGCTTTGATGTTCTTGACCTCGAGTGTTCGATTGTGCCTGATCACTAGATGATGCGGCTGAGGCCCTGTTCCACCGGCTAGAGCTCGACATGTTGAAGAAACAGTGCGATCCTCGAGACTCTGCCTTTTGAGCCGCAGGCACAAATTCAAAAAATAGTCAAGAATCCCTCAAGGTGTCACCTAACAGAAATACATCATGTCTGAAATCAACATGACTGCAAACTGTTGGCAACCATGACCTGAGGTAAGCCTTGTGTTCCAGTAATGATCTGAATGGTGGATGAGCATCAACTTCTTTAAGAACACCTTGTCGAACAGCATCGATAAGATTCTGAGGATTGGCAGATTTCTTGGTCAAACAATCGGCTAAACACCATTGAGTTCTGATATGTGACAAGTCAGCAATGGAACCTGAACATGCTTCTTTCCTAAGCATCTGAATCATATGAATGGTCTCTTGTTGTTCAGGAACATGAGTAGTGCTGGCAGTAGTCACAAGATTGTTTGCATCAGTCCTCATATGAATCTCACTTGAAAGTCCAGTGATGTCCTTGATCAGTCCTCTCAACATTTGACATGTACCATAACACTTCATGAGTGCATACAACTCTGCAACAGTTGTGCTCAACGTGGTACGTTTGATTTTGGTTGATTCAAAGAAAATAAGAGAACCTCTGGTGTTTTTGCTCTTTTCCTTTCTCGGTTCAGCCATGAAAATAACCATTGCGCGCTGTGAGGATTTGTCGCTGTTGTTCCTAAACGCTGCATCTGGCATTGCAACTAATCTAGGATCACCTTGCAGTGGCCAGAACATAAGTTCCATCGGGTCACCTACAATTTGCCTGCAAAGTTTGTTCAGCGTTTTGCAATCACCTATGGTGGGGGAAGCAGCGGCAGAAGCACAACGTGAAAACTGATAACATGACTGAAATTGAGTTCTTGATTGTAACCAATTGATACTACCTAAGAGTGATCTATAGGCAGTGTGGAGATCCTTGTCACATTTGTCTTCATCCTTCAAACCTTTTGGTATGACAACCTCAGTAAGTTCACTGACGCAAAGTGATTGTTCAACAGTGATGTGTGATTTCTTCTTGGTCTTCTCATCAATGATCCATTTCACACGTTGACCAGTGAACATCAAATCATTCACATCTTCATGACCAATCTTGAATTGTGACTTGACAACTTTCTTGAACTTCTCCAGAAACTCTGGAGTTCCAGTAATGAACAAGTCGTCAACATGCAAACAACACATGCCAATAGGTTTTCTTCCCTTGGCATTACTGCCATTCACAGGGTCCATGAAGTGTTCCAAGAGTTGTTCAACAATCTCTGGTGTCAACTGTGGTGTCGTGGCAAGATAAGTACGCTCTGAAGGTAAGAAGACTGAAACAAGTACTTCAGCTTCTTCTTCCAAACTTGTGGAAACATTGTCCTTGTTCATGTCATGATTCATCTCAAGCAACCACCAAACTCCTTTCCTCTTCACAATAGAAGTTCTCAAGTGAAACTTCTTTCGATCATAATGTGAATCAGGAGTTCTCAAAGCTTTTGCACGATAGGCAACTTGAGCATGACCATTTTCAAAAGGATACCAACCAGACTTGTGTTCAACAGATTCCAAAAACTTCAACAAAGTTTCATCAACAACAGGAGTCCAAGCACAATCTTCAACCTTCTTCTCCTTGAACTCTTTCCTCTGTTTCCATGTTTGGGTTTGTTGATAGCAAGCTGAAAACAATCTTTCTTCAACCAAAAGAGACTTATGAACTTCCTCAGCAATGTCGGAGGATTCATCACGCGTTTCCTCACTGTCTTGTGAGCTTACGTAGTATGTCACAGGTGCTGGTTCTGTTGCCTCAGAGTCAGCAAAGCTAACCTGTTTTGGCTCCTTAAAAGCACCATCATAGCATACATATGTACACCTGTCAGCTCTTGTAGGTTGAATACCAAGCGAAATCAGAAATTTGTCAAGGCGGTTCCACCATCTACGTGGTGCGTCCGCAAGTCCATAGACGGAACGAGTGCACAAACCAACCAAGTAAGGAGGCAAACCAATGTCAGTAGGCAACTGAACATGGATAACGCGGCGGTCTAAGTCGTATGTTTCCCCCTGAAGGAAGGCAGTTTTCAAGTCTAAATGGAGTAAATCCCAGTACATCGAGGCTGCATGCTGAGATGCCACACGAAAACCATACCTGGTAGCAGTAGGACTGTCAGTCTGTAAGTCATACTTTTGAGCATCTTGAAAGCCTCTACATACCCATCTAGCCTTGAACTTCTTGAACTGTCCATCCTTATCAACCTTGATGGTAAGCACCCATCTGCCAGTGACATAGTTATCAATCTTATGACGTCTCTTGTCTCTGAAAGTCATGGCAGTGAAATCCAGAAAACTTCTGAATTCTTCAAGCTTGGCTTGTTTGATCTCCTTAGCATACTTTCTCAAGACTTCTTGAGTGATAACTGATTCTGCCTTTGGCTGCTTCTTTCCATTCTTGGCAAGATACTGTTCAAACTGTTTGAATCCAGTAACATCGTATGAACCAAACTCAGGTGCAGCTTGGATCTTTGGTCCTAAAGGAACGAAAACAGTACCATCAACATCGACAAAATGAGAGTGGTCTGATGTGTAAGGTTCAGTGTCCACATCTTCTTCCTGAAGCTGAGCAATGTCATCCTCAGTCAAAACAGGAGTGTCGTCTGTTTCATATGGTTCTGTTTCATCATCATCATGTTGTGATGATACTAATTCTGGTGTTCCTTGTGAAGACTGCTGTTGCGCTGGTTGCGCAAAATCACCTGGCGTAAACGATGTTGGTGTAGTAGTAGGCAATGGAATTGTATTATCATGTGAACTTGAGGCAGTAGGATCATGTGAAGGTCCTTCATCTTCATCTTCATAGGTTTCTGAGTAGGAACTGAAATTGGCTGAACATGACCTGGTAATTGAACCTTTGGCCTCTTGATAATCACCTTTGCCTTTGCCTTTGGTAAAGCATCAGTAGAATCAGTTGAGATCTGTCTCTGTTTCCTTTGAACTCTGATAGGCTCTGACGTCGGATCAGGTCCTGGTGGAGAATCGTCATCTTGTCCAGGATCAGCAATCTCTTCGATTGGAATGTCAGGATTGGAAAACGGAGTTGATGGTGAACTTGGTTGATGTGGTTCCCCCGAGTCCTGTATTCCTGGCATATCCAAATCATCATCAGGTGGTGGTCCATAATCATCTGGAATGATGTACTCTTGATCATCATCATCACCTGGATCAGGTCCAGTATTGTAATCAGGTTGATTATCATCATCCAGAGGATCTTCTGGTTCATCACCACTCAACATCTCATCATCATTTGGTGGAACATCACCATGCTGATCTGGATGAATGGGATCGTCACCATTTGGTGGTGTGCTACTTGAACTAGGAGGATCTTCAACTCTCCTTTTGATAGCACCAGTCGTTTCTCGTGAAAAGACGATCATACTCCATTCATGGATTTTGAACTGTTCATGATGTGGATACAACTGTGACACAAACATGAAGTAAACATGATCATAGTCACCAGGTTTCCAAATGAGTAGGACAGCATCTTCAGGATGTTGAAACAAAGGATTCACTCTTCCATAAGTTCCTCTGAACACACTGCAATCTTCAAAGTACATTTGAGGCAATGTCTTCTTTCTGACATCTTGAAGTCCAGGAATCAATTCAATGATTCTGGGGTCAGTTGATTCTCTGACACTAGCCTCTGTACTCCTTGGCAACTGATCAATCTTCCTCAATGTTTGAACAAGTAACTGAGTGGTAAATCTCTGTGGAAGAATGTGCTTCAACGGCACTGGAATCGAGGTCTCAACATGATGCAAATCTTGCAACAAACACGAGCACTCAGGTTCACGGTCCAAAAACATTGACGTGCCACACAATGCTCCATCATCAAAATGTTCCAACAGATCTTCAAACAAGAAACATTGTCTCATGTTCTGCAAAGGTACAAGTTGTGTGAACTGCGCAATGAATGAACACAAGTGAGATGGTAAGACCTTCCATTGTGGATCATTCCAAAGCTTCCCTTCTCTATTGAAGGCATGCTGTGGTTCCAACATGTCAAAGTCTTCATCATGATTGTAATACACACGCAAGTTCTTGATTGAAGGATCACAACGACAGTAATTTGTCATGTCAAGGTTGAAACAACCAATGTGATACTTGATTCTGTCCTTCTGAAATTTCTTCCAAGCCAAAAACTGAGCAAATCCTGAATCAGGTGGTGCAATCACCAAGAAACCTTTTCCTCGGTCAGCTTGCCATTTCATCACATCAAGGCAAAACTTGAATACCGAGTATTTCCAGGAATTTGGTGAAGGATTTGTGATCAACACGTATTCAGGATCAAGCTTCTCAAGTTGTTTCCAAACTTGGTTTTGTTTCTTTTTGCTGTTGAAACTCCAACCATGCTTGTGATCAATGGGTTCACCAACCTTCATGTTCAATCGTGCCATGTGCCAACTAAGACCAGTGTTGCTACTGAAGAGTTCCACAACATCACACTTGCCAGTTTGACAAAACCAGTGAGCTTGTTCACCTAAGTAGGCTTCAGCATATTCAGCGATGTCTGGTTCATAGTCATCTTCATCTTCAACTGCAAGTGGAACAGGTTCCGATGTGTCAAGTCCAGGAACAGCAACATCATGCCATTCATCATGGTCACGTCTCACCTTCGATTGATTAACACGCATGACTGCGTTGTCAACATGAACATTGACCATAGCACCTTCTTGAGAGATAACAGTACCTCTGATCCATCTTTCCTTCTTCCATGCCTTTGAAGCAATAGCATTAGCATTGACAGGGGAACTCCAAACGAAAACCTTGTCACCTGGTTTGTAAGGTCCATCTGATGGCATTGTTCGTTTGGCCATGTCATGTCTGAGGTCAGCAGCTTGTCTGGCTTCCTGATGTGCCCTCAGTGCTAACCTTTGCAACTCGAGTTGTGTTCTGTCTTCAGGTAAAGGGTCAACACTAAGTTGAGCAGGATCAGAAGTCTCAATATCCAGAAGATCTGGTGGTCTTCTACCAGTGGCAATTTCCAAAGGAGAATAACCACTAACAGTGAGTTGAGTGTTTCTGGCCCAAACAGTACGCTTCACAGCTTCTCTGATGGTGATTCCTTTGAACCTATCATCTTCAAGGTTCTTGGACATGATTTGCCATTGTCGTTTGAAAAGTCTGACAGCTGATTCAGCTCTGTTAGGCCATGGGGTTCTTGAACCACAGGGACATTCCTTGATACCATGAGTTCGGTAATAAGTCAGAAAGTCTTCTTGAAAGAAAGCTTCATCACCTACGATGGCTTTAGGCATACAATTGTGTTCATCACTCCACAACCTTAGAGCCTGAATGGTCTCCTTGTTGTTCAGTGAGTTTTGTGCCGTAGCCCAAAGTAAGTTGGTTGCACCATCAAGAACAAGCAACACCATGTACTTGTTCTTCCTCAACTGAATTTCAGCATGATCAACAAAGATAACATCTCCAAAGTTGGTGGATCGTATGCCTGAAATTCTGGCTCGCGGCGGTGGTGCAATGGAAGTACTACACACACGACACTTGTTGTACATCTCCTCATACTTCTGATAGACAGAGTCAGGAAGTCCTAACATGGAAGTCCTTCGTCTGAATTGAGTAGGAGACATGTGATAGTGTTTGAATGTGAAGCTTGTAAAGTTCCACACTATCCTCCAGTTTCCTGAGCATCTTTCTGTATGCTGGTGTCATGGCTTGCACTTCACTACCAGGCAGTGGAATCGAAACTCGCCTAGGCTCAAGAGCATCACTACCTAGTTTCTCAACTTGACTTTCTGAATCTTGCTTACCACGGTTGCGCGCAGGTGCAGAATGTTTTGGTTCAATGACTTGAGGTTCATCTGAATCAATCTTGTCCAAACCTAATTCCCTAGCTACCTTGTCAAGCTCATCTTCTTCATCAAGCTTGGGATAGGAGACAACAACCTTCTTTCTTGATGAACCTGATTGAGAGTCATCGACAACCTGAGGTTTCTGCTTACCTACGTGTCTTTTGGCTGCAGGTGGACCTACCTCAATCTTTTTCGAGCCTGGTCCATTTGAAATCGGTTTGCCTTCCTCCTTCTTTAAGGAGCTTGGCTTCTTCTTCTGTACACCTGATGGCACTGAAGAGGCTGACTCAGGGTGAAAAAGATCATCAATGTTTCCACGAAAGGGCTTTGCACGATCAATGTCACTTCTGACAATGTCATCTGGGATCACGTAGTCCTCCTTGATCTTGTAGATGGTCTTGCCCTTCCAGAACTCTTCACTCTGTTCAGAAAACCTCTTCTTCTCAGTGCGCCAGTTGTCCTTGTGAAGAACCTTCTTCTTGCTCTTCTGGAATTCCATGTGGGTTTCTCTCTCATCAAGAAGTTGATCTTTTGGAATTGGAGTTTTCTCTGATCGAGTCATCTCATGTAAGTTCATTCTCTTGTCCTTGTGGTGCCTGATGAGTTCACGACGTAGTGGATCAACCTGCCAGTAGTCACCAGTCACCAAAGCTTCTCCTTCATGATCATCTTGTTTGACAGCAATCTGGCTGTACTCAAAGTGATCGTGTTGTGAATAGAAACTTTTGACTTGTGGAGTCTTGAAATGAACTTGGCTCATGTACCATGCTACATCTTGTAGGTCGAGAATGAGATGAGTACTAATGGCTGTCCTCAAAACCATTTTTCTCATGCCAATACGTGCACAGGACAAATAAGCCTTCTCTGGAGTAAGTTCAAATTGAAATCCAAGGTTTCTCATCTGTGGAAGTGACATCAACAATGGGACATCACCTTCTTCGACAATGTCGAATTCTGTAAACTGAGTGTTCCATCCATGATCATACATGAATATCACGAGCTTCTCAGTACATTTTGATTGTTGTGAGTTTGCAAAGAAAAATCTTGAACTTGTTGGCTGAATTTCATACCAGAGTCCACTGTTGGGATGTGAGTCAACATATCTGCAAAATGCTTCAACTGCTCGTCGAGAGCCCATAGCTCTTGTGCATCCAAGATCCAGAATACACACAGTTGGTGGTGCAGAATTCTCTGTGTGAAAAGCTAGTCCATTCTCACATGCCAGATCAATTTGTACAGTATGAAATGAAAAAGCACTCTGCTGTGATGGTTCCTCTATCTCTGTAGAGCATCCATGTGAAAACAATGATGTGCCTTCTGCCAATGGCTTCCATGAAGCCTCACCTTCTTGAAGACCAACTTGCCTGGGCACTACAGCTGGACGTTGTTGTACACCTTATCGTAGTGCACCAACTTCTCCAACCAGAACAGGGAATCTCTTCATTTCTCTCCTGTTTTGATGTGCTCTTGCATCACGTTGGTTCTGTCCTCCACGACGAGTACGTCGTTGTTCATCTTGTGCTGCATACGTGGATGTCAAAACATCAACACGAGCTGGCTCTGTCTCTGCAACATCAACACGTGCTGGTTCAGTTGTTCCAAATGAAAAGAAACCATGACCAGAACTTGAAGCTGCAGAAGAATAATGAGCTTGTTGAGTTTGTTGATTCTGTATGGCAGGAGCTGATGTGGTCTGAGGTTGAACATAGTTCGACTTGCCTTTTCCATCTCCTGGCTTTCCTCCTTTTCCATCATCATCCTTGCCTTTCTTGCCTTTCTTTCCTTTCCTTTTCCTTTTCCTTTCTTCTGGAAGTATCCATACTCATCCATGTAGTACAGATCATCATAGGCCCAATAGCCTTCATTCCAGGTTTGATCATCGGCCCAATAGCCGTCATAGTTTTCATTCCATTCATCATCTTGCCATTCATCTTCATAACCTTCTTCACTCACCATGTGAGAGCGGCCTTTCTTTCTTCCTTTTCCTCGGCCTTTTCCTTTTCTTGATCTGAAGAACCTTCGTCCTCCTCTGCCTTTTCCTTTTCCTTTTCTCTTTCCTTTACCTTTGCCTCGTCTGATGTATTTGCCTTGGAACCTTCTCTGATACCATGTGAAGTTGGCGTCATCATAAACCCAGAAAACATCTTCTAAAGCATCCAGGAATCCTTCTGCGCCGTCTTCTTCATCTTCGGCCCAATAGCCGTCGGTTCCTTCTAATTCACCTTCATCCAGTACGAGGAAAGATCTTCTCTGTGCCATGCCAGAGGGTTGCATCAATGGATTGTCAACTGCTGTTTTGGTAGTGCAAAACATTTCCAAAAACAGGTCACGTAGTTCTTGAATGTTGTATCGATCGAGGGTTCGTCCACGATGTGTCATGATACTTGTGAGTGTGTTTCTCTGATCTTGACTCAGGTCAGCTAGACTTACAAAAATCAATGCTAGCAAATTTTCACCCAGTGGGAATGCTTGTCGCTGTGCTTCTCTACGATTTTCCTGAAATTGTCTGAATGCCGCTAGTGCCAGTTCATCTGTCCAAGGAACAGCTACATGGGGTGTTCCTGAGGCTGCTGCTACTTCAGCTCTCTCTTGTTGATCTCGTTCATGTTCTTGACGTCGTTGTTGAACAAACAGGATTGCTTCAGGACTAGTCACTGTTACTTCTGGAAGTAAATCCATCCAAGACTCAATAAGTCTATTGCCAGTGAGTTGAAATCTAGTCATCCACTTCTGAAGATCCATGGTTCCTCTGTTGAACTTCATGAACTGCATGAAACGGTATAAGAACACGTTCTGGGCACCTTTGATGAAATGAGGTCGTAGAAATCTTTTGAAATAAGCCACTCCTTCATGGGGATCCCTGAGTAGTTCTCTATCCAATAGCCTCTTGTATTGTTGAGCATCTCCTTCCAGTCTGTTGCGCAATGCTGGACCACGTTTCTCTGGTTCTAACTCCGTAATGTCACACCAGTCATCAATTGCATCCTCAAAAGCAAAGAAGCTGGTTCGCCCATCATAGGCTGGAGCAACCTTTGTGGTCATCTGTTGCGTCATATGAATCTGTGTATGCTGGGGTGCTCTTCTCATTGCATAAGAGTCATATTGGTTCCATTCATTTGCATCGACAATGTCGAAGTCATCATCATCATAGCCATGGCTTGCCATTTCTTGGGCTCTACCTGGAGCTCACCCTCAATGAGGGATCACAGCTCCGCTACCACTTGAAGAGGGGCCCTAGCGTCTACTTCAAGATCAGCTAAGGCGTCTTCCCCAATGACAGCACTCTTTTACTCTCAGCCTGTTGCCGGTCAGTGCTTGTCTACAGGGTTACTCTATATACCTCTTGAGCCTTGAGGGGCGCATATAAATGTGCTCAATACTCATGCATGTACCTATGTAGGTATTAGGTCGAAACAAAAACAGGGGGTGGGGGGGGGGTACTAAAATGACTAGCAATCTCCTGAAGAATCAGGTAACGGGGCTGGCCGCCCTCCCCTTTACTTCGTAAAGTAAAACTCAAGGTAGCCCCTCTGGAGCTACCTTTCGTGATATGTATACATATATATATATATACATAATAATCATGATACAAATGAATAGCACTGTGAATATAATATGATATGACATGATATGAAATGAAATGATGTATATATATATACATACATTGTCATGTAATGTTATATATATGTAACATAATACACATACATGTGTAACATGATATTCATATTTAGTATATGATACAAAGTAATATATATATATACAATAATAACAAACACATATATATATATACGGTAAACAAATCCTTGGAATTATATACATAAGCATATTCATGATCTACATTACAACAATACATATTAATTTATACATTTAGTATACATATAAATAGTGATAGTGATAATAATAGTAATATATTGTATGATATAACACATGTGTATATATATATATGATATATATATATATATGCATTTAAATAATGATATTCAAGTAGTGTATTGTGTAATTATATCTATACATATATATATATATATATGAAAAAAATGTTGTGTATATATATATAATTATATATATATAGATAGATAGATTTAATCTTCATCTATCAAAGCATGGTCTAAACCACCGAACCAACTGACCAACCCAGCAGTTGCTCCACGGCTCCTGTCCCCTCCGCGCATATTCAACGCTGAGACCATGATGGCAGTTTGACCTTACAGTAATGAACACATCAATCAACATGAGAAATGCATGTCGCAACACAAGGATTGTATTGCAAGGGGGGAGTTGGAAGAATGACTTGGAGTGGTGACATTTGTATCGTACGGCATAAGGGGGATAAATTCCAAAAATGACTCGTGATGAATGGTGACTAGCCATGGCACTTGACACTTGTATCTTGGGGCAGGGCGGTGAATTGTCATAAGGACTAAGGGCGGTGATACGTGCATTGTAAGGCAGAGCAGGGGGGGGGTGGTCAATTCTAATCATGGAGTGTTGACGAATAAAAAAAATGGGGCCATTATGGTCTAGAGAGCTGCTACAGCGCAGGGGGTGCATTTCAGCAATGATTTGGAGTGGTGATACTTGTATTGCAGGATAGAAATGTGGTAAATTTCAAACATGACTTACCCTCTGGTAATTTAACATAGCTATTGAAAATGGCCATAGAAATAGTGAGTTTTCCCACTAAAAATGGTGGATCTTTCCATAGTTATGTGGCTGTTTACCAGAGGGTATAGCTGTTGGATGCTGTGGTACTTCAATTTTTTTTGCGGGCAGGTGCTGGAGGCGATTCTGTGGCCCATATATCCGGCTAAAAAAAATTGAATCTACATATTTTAATGGGATTTAATGGGATTATAATCCACTTGATGATCTTAATGGAATATACCCTCTAGTAAACCTGGTTGGTGGTTTCAACCCAACCCCTCTGACAAATGATGGAGTTCGTCAGTTGGGATGATGACATTCCCAATATATGGAAAATCATAAAAACATGTGTCAAACCACCAACCATATATATATATAGATAGATGGATGGATGGATAGATAGATAGATAGATAGCTGGATAGAGCGGATAGACGGGAGTATCCTCACCACACAGTATGCTGTTCCAAATCATAAGCACAACCAATTGCACTGATTTCATAGCGCTCCAACAAAAATATCTGTACTATCCATTTGCGTGCTTGAGAATTCCAAAGATCAACACAAAGCCAACACTACAATCTTCTCCCTTCCACCCGCGGCCCACGTCACAAGGTCGGCTGAGCAATGAGCCAGTGACATCACGCGTGTTGACCTGTCGAGGTCACGAGGTCGGCTCGGTGATCATCCAAGAAGGGTTGAAACCACCAAGCAATTTCAGTGTCCATCAATTGGGGGGATTCCCCCAAGTTTAGGGCAAGGCCATCTCATATTCTTGTTCATACGCCATAGATCCCCGTAAATTGGGGTGAACAAATCTTTAAAACTACAAGTTTGGCACTACCCATGACCATCTTGCCAGGAGTTGGGGGTTGGAAGATAGTTCTGAGAGTGAAACCCAGAAATTGGGGATGCTACATGCCCTATTCTTTGATAGTTAAATCCAACTTTGGGATGATGACAGGTCCATGTTTTTTCGTCACCAATTTGCTTTGTAAGTCGCTCTAAGTAGGCTAACTCGGATTTATAGTAAATCAATCGAATCAGTAACCACTAGATTTTAACACCAACAAACTAATCTGCTAGGTGGTTGACCTACCCCTCCGAAAAATATGAAAGTCAATTGGACGGATTATCCCATGTATTATGGAACATAAAAGCCATGTTTGAAACCACCAACCAGATTATTTACATAAATATGATATGATAATATATGATATAATCACCATTAAGTACCATTAAAGCACCATAAAATCCCATTAAATTACCTTTACTAACTGTGGGTCACCAGTAATTGCAGTTTTCATCGTTGCTTCCGGGGATCATCGTTGCTCGTGTGGATTTTCTTTTGGGATCAATCCAGCGGTTTCTCCACAGCGACACTGTCTCCGCGCGATTGATAATTATTTATATATGTAACGTACATATATATATATATTATACATACATATATATATATATTATACATATATATATATGTATAATTATGTATATATATATATATACTGTATACACGTATGTATATATGTATATAGCAAGCCCCCAGAAAACGGAAATGTCAATCCTCACTGAAATAGTGATGCTTCACATTGAGTCACTCTTCTATCTTTTTGGGAATGACACATATACATAAATATATACAACTACACCGTTGTTATGGGGTAAAGAACCATTTGTATGGTTGCAAACGAATATTCTAGGATGGTCTAGGTATATATCAATTCATTAATCCGAAAATCTGTTTGGAAATCACATAGTTTATAAAACATAAGGTATACCCACCAAATGGTCACTTAAAATAGGGAAAATGGCGATTATCATTGGATTTAGGGTGAGTATGATCATAAACCAGCAAAATGTATGTAGTTTTCGCCAATGTTTTTTTTTAAAACAAACAAACAAACTCAATAGTTACTACCTAGATAGTTTAGAAAGTATTGTTAACATTCATGACACTATTATGATAGTTACTACAATTCATCACATATCATAACTTGGATTTGCTTAAGGGTTCAGGAAAAAAAAACTATAGATTCCCCAAATGGTGGATTTTCCATTGGGAAAATAACAAGTCATCTTCAACAAACCCAGGATTATGATAGTTACTGAAGTTTATCACTAATCATAAAAAAGAAAATATCATAGTTAATAAGTAATATGATAGTTACTATAGCTAATCGCTTTATCACTAACCATAGTGAGTTTATCTATAGTCTATAGTTCACCACACTATTCATCCCTATTACTCAACTAGACTATAATTATATAATCACCATGATTAGTCACTTTTCTACTATAGTTTATATAGTAACTACAATTTATCACCTATCGCTAAAACATTGCAATATGTCAAATCTGAAATTGTTTTTATCGTCAACTGTAGATAATCACTATATGATATTATGATATAGTTTGTAATTAATGCCATAGTTTAAACTTGGTGATGAACTATAATTAACTTATTATCCAGTAAATTAACATGACGACCCTAGCAGGCATTGGCTTTGGAAGCTAACAATTTCCTCTAAAAATGTGAATCATCCAATGATTCTTGGTTTTTGATATCATAATATCTTCACTATATTATATTTCACTATAGATATCCTCTGGTAAACTAACATAACTATGGAAAGTCACCATATTTTATGGGTAAATCCACTATAAATGGCCATAAATGGCCATTTTCAATAGCTATGTTAGTTTTTTCACTATAGATTCTACTATAGATAGCCAATTTCGGGGATGATTTTCACAGGCTAAGTGGTGACGTTCCGCACCTCGGCCCCTGCTTCCAAGGCTTCTTTCATCTCCTCCAGACTGCAAGGGCGTTCTGAGGCGCAAGCCTCGAAGGCGGATCGCGGTCGTCGATGGGGAACTCACTATGGAAATCATGTGAAAACATTAGGGTTTTAACAGCAAAAATGCTGATTTCACCTTCAAACATGCGGAAAAATGATGGTTTTTTCGTCAGGAAAAATCATGAAACATGGGAATTTAGGCATTACACCAGGGATATTGATAATCTTGAACATTGGAATTCATATTACTGTATGAAAAATTGGAATATGATCATCACCACATTCGTTTAACCATCAATAATGGTAATCTAATCATCAAGAAAGGCGATTTACGCTACATTTCTTTTCATGGACCTCGCTACATTTCCCCCCGTTGTTTTCTTCTTCTCCTGCACCTCTATTTATTCGCCCCAGTTCTTCATCTCAAGTATACTAGTTTTGCTGCTGTTATTGAGTTGGGCCCTTGGAATGGATTGCCTGTTGTTTTCCTCCATCACCGTTTTTTGATGTTTTTTGCTGTTTTTTTTGCTGGTTTTTTTTGCTACCGATCTTTGAAAAGGTAAGCTATGAAGTTCCACTGTTCTTTATCACGTATGCTAGTTTTTTGCTGGTTTTGCTGGTGTTTTTGCTTCCCATTGAGCTCTTGTGTTCCCCCTCTGTGCCCAATGTGTTCCTCCCCGGCGCTTTGAGGACCTGGGAAGACATTGGAATCTCAGAGTTTTAGCCATGTACAGATTATGATTCGGAACCCTTCTATCCGCTATGTAAATCTTTCTGCATGAAAAGTCCCTCTTTTCCATGGAAAGAACTCATGTTTGTTGCTCCAACGTATGGCTCCAACAATACGGAGCTGAAACGGTGCGGAAAGTGCAATGCGAGACATTTCCAGGTGCGCGAGGCAGCGCGAGGCGCCGTCCAATACTACTTGGGGGTGCATCCCATTGAGTTACTGGATGTTAAGCATATCTGGTTGGTGGTTTTAACCATCTTGAAAAATATTAGTCAATGGGAAGGATTATCCCATATATTATGAAAAAAAAATGTTTGAAACCACCAACCAGATATTAATTCGACCCCAGTATACGAATTGGGGACACCACCAAACACCGTAGGATCTCTGAGCCGCTGGCTCTTAGTAGCCTACGCGACCTTGGTCCGTATCTAAGACAATCGCAAACTCACAAACGGTATGTTTATATGTGTCTTTTCCATATCTCTCGAAAATTGTGCAGGAAGGTATCTCCCCCACCCATATGCTCCATGTATGGTATATTTACCTACATTTGCCCTAAAAATCACCCAGTCATGTAGGTAAATATACCATACATGGATCCTATGGGCCATGCTGCACACATTGATGTCCACTATTCAAGTCCCATCTTGAGACCGTTGGTGTCTTGTCATCTCTCCAAACGTGGCCAGGCCACATGGTCATTTCACCCCACTTTTTGCAGTTGTTGCGGTTGGAAAAATATCACCTACTTGCAAGTTATCCTCTGGTAATTTAACATAACTATGGAAAGATCCACCATTTTCAATGGGTAAATCAACTATAAATGGCCATTTCTATAGCTATGTATATAGCTATGTTAAATTACCAGAGGGTAAATAGTAAAATCCATGGTCAAATCCCTGTTCTTGTGGCTTGAATCCCCATGCCTTTTTTGGTTGATTTCACTGCTTGAAATTACATCATTCATTTCTGTTGCTGAACTCATGCTGAATCCCTTTTTTGTGTAGTGGATTCCCTTTTTGTTGACGAAAAGCCCATATTTGCATCAATTCTCAATTTCTCTTGTTTGCTTAAAGTCCCATGTTTGCTGGCTAAACCCCAATTTTTCTAGTTGTGTCAGTCATACCTCCCTCACCCATCCCTGCTGTCTCCGACTGCTTCTCCCGCTCTTCGGCGTCAACTGCCGTTTCCGCTGCGTCTGGCGGTGGGTCGTCAAGCCTCACGGGTGAATTCCGGGTGCGATAATTCTTGAAGATGTCACCCCTCCAAAGGGTGCATCCCCGGATCCGTGGTTTCCCTTGGCTTTGTTGGATTACCATGCCGGGCAATCATTTTGGAACAACAAAATTCTTCCACCCTACTGATGACTTGCTGGTTCGCTGGGTGCATCCCCCGCACTTTTTGAGGAACCATTTTTTAGATAGCAAAACCTGGCAAAACTTGGCGAAAGGGGATGGATTGATGGATTAAGCATGTCAAGGGAATCATCATCATTCCCTGCAATGTGGCCCCCCAGTTATAAGTTGGTTTAGATTCGCCCCAGTAACTATAGTTATAAGTACCATAAACCATAGTGAAATTGGAGTTATGTTCACCAACTTAGCTATCCAACGGGGGCCTCACATTGTGGCAAAGGTGGCCAAAATGCCACAATGTGGGACATCTATCTTTGTTTTGTAACTCCGACTGTTCTTGACACAAAACACGTTTTGAAAATACCCGCGGGCATCCCAGGTCAAACCTCAGTCCATCCATAGGTTATCCTGATGTGGGAAGATATTTTAACGAAAACACCTGGGCAGCCCGGTGTTTTAAACGTTGGGATATGTTCAAACTGGACAAACACGTTGGTTCCCCACCATGCCTGGTGAAATATCGGCAACAATCAAACCCAAATATGACTAATATGACCATCAACACATATCATTGTATGCAATGTGGTAGACCCAATTAAGATATATTAAGATATTCCACCCATTTGGTCATATTGGCGATGCATGTGATGTGTCTTATTAACTATGTGTCTTCTATGTGTATTCGTCCATATCATTGTTTAAACCTACCATTTGGAGATGGTGAA
Source organism: Cladocopium goreaui (assembly GCA_947184155.2). Lineage (NCBI taxonomy): Eukaryota > Dinophyceae > Suessiales > Symbiodiniaceae > Cladocopium > Cladocopium goreaui. Next base: position 50,832 of record CAMXCT020006498.1, read on the forward strand.
AATAACATCCAAGATGATGATGATGATTGGGATGGTTTATTGGCTTCCCCCCCAAGATATAGAAAGGAGACTTACACATATAATAATTCTGTACATATATATATATTATAGAGATAATATGAATATTATATATACCTCTTTTTCAGAGAAGTCAATGGATCTCAACAGCCATGACCAGCCCCTGGCTCTTGGATGTCTCACATGGTGTCTCCCGCTTCAGCTTCTGCTGCCGCTTCTGCGCCCTCGACCTGGTGATGCTTGAAAGGACTCCTATGTCACTAGGCTTGTGATCATTACAACATATTACCACTTTGGTTAATTGAGGTGAATGGGGGTTTTGGCAATCAACTTATAACTAAGTGAATTACTAATTCATTGGCTTTATGGCAGTTGTAAGTATACAGTATAGTTCATAAACTTTATAAACCAACTAACATAGATGGGGGGCACCACCTTGTAGACATGTAATGTAGGTAAACCCAATTTCCTTTATGCTCCATGTATGTTACATTGACCTACAAGACTGTTTTTTTTGGAGGTAAATGCTGGTACATATTCCATATATGGAACAATAAACTGGCACAGTTGACCCATTGGTAAAGTAATAAACCGCATTTTTATTACAAAAATATGGTATACTGTATATAATTGTAATCGCGGTGGATTTTTGAAAAATGTGATGAATTGAAACTTGATAAACTGATTGGTCTACAAGTGATAAGCTGCATCAAGGTCAACCATTGATACATAATGAAGAACCAATGAACAAATCACCAAACCACACGAAACCACTGATAAACCATTGGTATCCATTGGTAAACCATTGACAAACCACATTTGTTCAAGGTTTGGTGAAATCACGTAAATGGATGTAAATGGTAGAATGGGGATAAATGGGTTGTGGTTCATTCTTGACTTCACGGTTTACCGGGAAAACCTCATTGTAGCACTCCAAAAACCGATGAATCATCGTAGCTACCCCACCTTCTGGATCCTTCTGGCTGGTTACATCCACGTAAGAAACCACAAATACGTGGTAAGCATCCGCTTGGTTGTTGTTAGTCCAGCGGTTGATTCTTATCGGATTTAATGGGATTTAATGGGATTTAATGGGATTTAATGGGATTATAATCCACTTAATGGAATATACCCTCTAGTAAACCTGGTTGGTGGTTTCAACCCAACCCCTCTGACAAATGATGGAGTTCGTCAGTTGGGATGATGAAATTCCCAATATATGGAAAAATAATCCAAATGTTCCAAACCACCAACCAGTGATTATTAACCATCATTAACCATGATTAACCATCATTATCCCATACTAAACCAATGTTCCAAACCACCAACCAGTTTTGTTCCTTATTAAAATACCACGTATCCAATTTTCGGACGGACCCATACTTTGACGGTTCCATGGCTGACCTGGAATTTCCCCTGACAACACATGTTTTTAGTCGCTCCCAAGCACTACGTGTGGGTGGTTTACCATAGATCAAGAGGTGTCTACAATTGCCCAAATTACCACTGTGTCTACAATTTACCTAATGTGGTTAAAACAATAATAAAGTACCCATTTGGGAATGGTTTATACCACCTATCTATGGTAATTTGGAGAATGGTTATTATTGTTTTAACACACTATATATAGTTATCATATAATATATATATATATATTATGATCAATTGCTTCTTTGCGGTTGTTGGGGTGAACCCGGTCATCCTGATGTTTTTTCTCCATTGTTGCATACACATCGGTTGACGGTTGACCCAGAACCACCCAGCTTGACCCAGGCTGTCCACCTGTGTCTGTTCGGGAGAAAGGTCTGGAGCCAGAACCGGGCTCAGGAGGCTCTTCTTGGACTCAGATTCCGATTCCGCGTGGATTTTGGGGGTTGCCGGGTTGGTTTATTCCACTAAGCACGTGTGTTCTTTATAAATATATATATATAAACAATTATTATATATGTGTTACAATATACACCCGGTGATGAATTGTGGAAGTGGGGTTAGTCCACTTGCAACTGCGGTTTTAAGCTTGGTTTACATATTACACAATCATACATAACCCATGAGGATTTATCCAGGAAAAGAAGGGCTGATCGAACAAGCAACAGTGGGTATGTAGGCCAACCTCGGTGAATGGTAGGCCATAGTAGGTTACACCGTCGCACCCCTGAACCTACCCTGGAACTAGTACCCCAAATCAATGATTTGGACAATTGGCAAATGACTTCCCGGGCTTCCAAAATCACATGTCTTCCATGTGGAAATTCGGGGTGTGTTGAGCAGTTCACATTGCAGTCACTATGAAACTATAGTACCTGTTTGCGTTGTATTCAAGGTGAGTATGCTTCAGGGATTGAGTTGGAGCGCCAAACAAAGGCCGTGCAACCCGCGAATGTGGAACGTTTCAAGACCCCACACATTTGGGTGTGTCTTGTTGTACTCTCCCAAATGGCCGAATTTTGGTGGGGAATGGTAGAACTTGGCATCCCATTATGGCTGCATGCTCGATCCTTTCCCCCCTGGAAACGCGATATCCATGAACCATATTCCTGATTTCCTAATCATTTTCCAAATGTGTACGTATATTTATTATTATGTATGATTATTTATGTATATATTTGAATGTATCCTGCAAGCGATATATGTAAGAGATGTGAATGATGAAACATCATGAAACATCACTCAATCACCTGCAAAGAAGGTACCCCCTGGGGCCCCCCGTTTCGCCTAGCCCAGCTCTAGGCGTCCAGGCCACGCGTTTCACGTCCAGAGCCTGTGGCTTTCCGTCCTTCACCTGCAACGTGAAGCTGACGCCTCAGCGATTTTGCGCCGAGTTTTTGATGGATTCAGCGATCTTTTGTTGATAGGACAATGGCCGGTTTAGTTACCTAACCAACATATGGAGGTACTGATCTTTTGTTGATAGCAACATATGGATAATTGCTAGTCGGAAAATGGTAGTACCCCAATAGCTGGATGGAAAAAGGATGATTTGTTCTACTCCATTTTTCGGACATCTCCATATGTCAGATAGAGGATATAGTTCCACACAACTTTTGAAATATAAGGGAGGGCAGAAACTGAGGCCCGTAATGCGAAGCTTTCTATTCCTTTAGAGCTGGAGGCATCCATGTTTGAGGGTGAAGAATGCAGGTCAAAACCCATATTATCTGGTGAAAATCAGACGAGGGTGTACTTGACGTTGCTGTGGGTTCACAAAGCCTTGTGTGACAAAATGCGAGCTTCAACCGTTCAGAAACAAAGTGGCTTTCCCTACGTCCCTTGGGTCATTTGCCCTTGGACTAGCCAACGAGGCAAGCCATGCTCCTCCCTGCCCCCAGACATCGCAAGGCTTCACCAACTTCTTCTCATTTGGGGTTATCTCAAAATGAGTCAAACATTATCTGGTTGGTGGTTTCAACCCCTCTGAAAAATATTAATTAGTCAGATTGGATCCTCATCCCAACTATTGGGGAAAATAAAAAATGTTCCAAACCACCAACCAGTTGTGGTTTTACCATCGTTTTTCTATCTTAAAATCGCCAGAAAATTGGGGGTTTTACATTCGGGTATCCAGTGGCATTTTGAGGAGCGTAAACCCGTTGTGCACCCCTGAAGGAATTTCAAGCCACGTCCCATAGCCCATCATAGCCCCAAGTTGATTGCTAAAAAATAGTACCACCATGAAAATCGACTTCAACAGCAAAAAAACTGGGCGTTTTCAGGCTTGGAGGCTGAGTTTACCCAACCCCTTACGTGACTTGGGTTGGCAGACGGTCTCCAATCTTCATCCCTTCAAATTGCGACCTGAAAGGCGTCAGGAACCTTCACCATTCTGAAACACAAAATTTGGCGCAATTGATGAGAGATACCGTGGGTGATTGGTTAATGTAGTGACTTGTACTGGCTATTTTTGTTGGGGATTGTGATAACCCATAGTAGGGAACCTATTGAACCTATCAACCAACTAGTATATAACTGGGATGGGTGATGATAGGTGTATTTTTAATGGCCTAATTAAACTTAACTGTTTGCAGCATAGCATTCCTGAACACTGAGGAACCGCTGGTCTCGCTGTTCAATATCTGGGTAGCCGCATCACAGTTTACCAACAAACATGGGAGTTGAAGCAACAAGTACGATGATGATACAAAATGATACAAATAACTGATTATGGGGATAAACATTGGTTACTTAGTGATATCTTTGCCTAGTTACGTGACTTCCCTCTATATACAACATACAGTGATTATCATAGTCATTCAAGATCTTTCAAGATCTTCCAAGTACGGCATGGGACAAGCCTTGATATTTACCATCTGGTTAATTATTTAACATAGCCATGGAAAATCCACCCATTTTTTAAATAGGTAAACCATCTATTTCTATGGGCCACCTATACCATGGCTATGTTAGTCATAACCAGAGGGTAACAGAAAATCTATGAAAGTTTGGTGTAGCTTTTCCCCATTGGATGTACCGGGTAGATCCGGGTAGCACAAGAGTTGCACCAACGGCCCTGGCTCATGAAGAAAGACGTCACGGCCGTACTTCTCTTTCAGGGTCGCATTTTGGATGAAACCAAAACCTCAGTGCAGATGCAACCAGTGATGCCGTGATGCCATGGATAGCTCACAATGATTTAGTACGATTTATATGATTTTTTGGATGTATATAATTAATATCTGCCATGAAGATTTTCTATTGCAATTGTTCCATTCCATCTTTCTTTTCAGCGATAAATAGACCCAATAGAAAGCAATGTACCACGAGTCTCCCTTAAAATCTCGCAAGGTGAAGCCGACAGGTTGGCTTGAAACTAACCTTGACATGTCTAAATGCAATGGTCCAAGTAGGCCGGGATGAATCATCCTCATTTTCTGGGATTGATTTTGAATATTGATAATATTGCTACTATGATTACTATGATAGCAAGTACTATATGATTTAATACCATATATATATATAATGTATAAATACATGGTAAACTACAATTCCCCAATCAATATGTGGCTTCATTTTCGGTACCGCTCAAGATAACAAAGTCAGCCTCTCAGCCTCTCAGCCTGCGATATTCATGGGAGATATGAAGGTCATCCCAACGGGCTTTGATCATGGTCAGCTGTGTGAAATCCCTTCGGGAATCCCCATTGTCTGGCAAAAGATTACCCTCTGGTAAACGTTTACATAACTATGGAAAATAACCATTTTTAATAGGTAAATCAACTATCAATGGGCCATTTTCAATAGCTATGTTCGTTTACCAGAGGGTACGTTGTACTATGTTCTACTACCCAGATGCTCAATGTATGGAATATTTAACTACATTTACCCCAAAAATGGCCCGAATGTAGGTAAATATTCCATACATGGAGCATCTGGGCTATAATCAAGCATTATGAAGATATTCCGAAAATACAGTAAATATGGCAAACTATGATCCCAAAAATCAATACATGTTTCTTGATTTTCGTGCCCAGCAACCGTTTATGATGTTGAAGGATTTGATCTCGCCGATGTAGGTCTCCTTCTCCTTGGGTTTCGGTTCCTGGAAATTGCGCCACAGTCCGGACCCTGAGCAGCCACTGAACAGCAATAAAATCGTTCAATGGAAAACCAGTATGTCTACAGTAGGTATTCATATGATATATATATATATATGTATTATTTATGATTAACATAATGATATGTCGGTCTTAATTTCCGATGCTGGATATAACATGATGGAATCAGTTTTTTTTCAACCCGCCATGCCAGTCGTGCCAATCGACACATGGGGATCACCACAAAAAAAAACACCAACCAGCCATGCCTTTACTTCTGAATATGATCATGCCAAGCGTAATTGTTGCAATGATTATGTGTGTGTAATGCTCAATAATAATCATTTTTTGTTTGTAGTGATAATAAAAAAAAAACAACAATAATTATATTAGTGATATATAATGTGTCTTATAGTGATATATATATATATGTTTTCCGGTTATGATGATAATGCGTGTTTCTCTGGACGCTTCTCGCTTTAGCCCATCATCCCGAAAGAAAAATCTCCACATGTTGCTGGAAAAATCGCCACCGTGTCATGGTATTCGTATGTTGTCAATAATTCCACCAACCTGACAGAAGGTCATTTTGGATGATTTTCCTTCCTAGCCATGATGTACAGATATGTACAGTGTCGTCGTGTTGAGGTCGTCAGAAATCATCGAGATATTGGTTTTCTCTCCTCATGAACAGTGTTCAATATAATCCCCAGTATATACAGGACACGATAAGTTAATTACCCCAGAAATATCATCAACCAACCATCATTTCATCATTTGTCAATTAGAAATCCGGTCTGATGCTTAAATTCCCATCATGGCTTTCCCCAATCATTCAACAGCAAAAATCCCACATAAAATGTGCATAAAATCCCACATCAAATCGCACTTTGTTGATGGTTATGCGATGGTTAAACGTTTTTTTGTGTCGGAAAAAATTGGGTACCCCATTTCATCCCATGAGTTTATCATCAGTTTCCCTATTAAATGGCTATAGCGGCTATGGGATGCCATGGGTAAGACCACCACCATGGCATGGTCCCATTTCCGGGTGCAGTCACCTCAGGCGCCTCAGGCTCCGGAGCGACCACTTGATCTGCGTGGCGGCAATGGACCCAGTCAGGTGGAACTGTGGAAGCCTTGAGAATTGGTACCCGCTTAGTGGCAGATCAATTCGTGGATTGTTTCAGAGTTCAAGAGACATTCTCGGAGTTTAAGAGAACTTCTCAGAGTTGAACTTGAACGCACTTTTTTCGAGAATTTCTCGGATGTTGGCTCGGTTCGACCACAAAAAAGGTGGAAGCAACCCAAACAAGAAGTGGAGTTTCTTATAGAAAAACATGAAGAGACTGCAATAGTGATGCTTTTATTGAGGAAAAGGATGAAAAATGGTACTTAGCCAGCTAAGTTGGTTTATCAGTAGGTTAACCTGGGTTTATGGTAGACATGTCTATACTGATGATTACTGATGTGGGTTTATAAACCAACTTGCAACTGGGGGACTGGGTGGCACCAGAACTTGTATATCTACCTCCACCCATATCCCAATGTTTGCTGCATACTGGTCCAGGCTTCATCCCAATGTCATGATGTCAATTACATCCATGACCATCACCTCAAATGGTCCTCAAAGTAAGGGATTATCTTTGTTTTTTTCATCAAACGACGGGTCGAAAATACTTATAATATGTCAGTTATACATCTGGAGCATACCCCAAGTCCCTAAAAAAAAATGCAAATGACAAGAATGCGTTCATAAAACTTCACCCGACTCGAGGGCTTTATCTCATTGTTGGACTCAGCCTGGCACCAGCCGAAAATCCCTATCGATAGGACAATCGCAGAAGCGTCCGTCGTCCGTCGTCCGCAGGTTACCCCAGTAGGGCAACGAGTTTTAGTCCACGGATCAGTGGTGCGATGGCCGTTATGTTTCTCAGTTTATCAACAGATCTAACTCTAGATATACAACAAACCCCAACAATTATCCTCTGGTAAACTAACATAACTATGGAAAATCACCATGTTTATATAATGGGAAAATCCATGAAAATCCACTATAAGTAGTCATTTTCAAAAGCTATGTTAGTTTACCAGAGGGTATCTGGGTAAACGGTAATGTTTCACAAACCTGAAAAGCTTCGGCGGCTTTTCTATTCCCCCTGCTGGGTCCCCTTTTTTTCGTTGCTCGGTTGCTGGCCTGTCTCACGCAGCTTAAATGCCTGGGCAACGAGCAGTAGTTATGATTTGTTGCGCTGAGACCTGGGAAACTAAACAACTCACCAGCTAAAACATGTCGTTTTGCAGGGTACCCTCTGGTAAATTAACATAGACCCTGGCAGATAGGGGTTGGAAGACTAGTTTCCATTAAAAATTGGCTATTTTCAGGGTCTATGTTTATTTACCAGAGGGTAAGATGCGTTCAGATTACGTACAGTACGTATCTATTGACCATTCTGGAAATGTCTGAGAGCTTCTCTGACACATGCCTTACACTTTTTTTTTGCATCTCTTACACATATGTTTGTCTGAGATTGGGTAGTTATATAGTCACTAAATGAACCAACCATTTCTTCCGAGGAAACAAACGCCGCCCTTTGAAAGGGGTGATTGGTTTGTTGATCAAAGAAAACACGCTATGGGATGGTGGAAAAGTCTATGGTATATGGGTACCCCCCAAAGAAATGCATGGTTGACATCAAAGATCAAAGTGAATTTGCAAGAAAGCAAAAAATATGCGGATTAAGCTACTCAAGCGAGGTTCATCCAGGATATTTACCTCAAGAAGTCAGCGTTCTCATCCTATTTCCACATCCGTCTTGCAGCTGCGAAATATCTCAGGCCCATCAGGAGCTGCACTAGTAACATGGAGGCCCAGTTACGGGCAAAAAAAACTGGGCAACTTCGGGGTTTTGGGGCTTTGAGATGTAAAATAGGGGATCAACACCGCCTTTTTTTTGATATGTTTGAGGATGTTAGAAACATTGGTTCTTGTACGGTTCTTCAGGTAACAACACTAAATTTCATGATAAGACCATGACTAGCATGAGCAATTATCTTGGAAGCTACACCCATACAACATAATTGATAGCAATCAAATATTGAAGCGTGGTACTCTACAAAGCTCCAAGCAGGGGTCCCTGCCTGTGGAAGCCCGTCGCCTCGGAAAGGGCAGCCATTTTGCGGCTCGGCATGGACACCGGTTGGTTTCTTAAGCCCCCAAAATCAAGGGTTATTTCCCCTCCAGTAATCCAACATCGCTCTGGGAAAACTCCTGTTTTCTGGAGGTTCTAATGGGAACTTCATCTACAAATTTTGTGTATTTTCCACAAGGTCATGTTTGATTGCCGGGTCCGGGGTCCCTAAAGTGCCATTTTGGGGATGACTGACCACATAAAACCATCCTTGTAATGGTGACCTCAGAAGTGACCTCGATAAGGTCCCAGTTGTGTACCAGCTGACTTGATCCCGCGTCTTGTTGTGGTGAGAATCATCCCATCCTCAAAATATGTTTTACGCCCGTATTCTATGGTCCTCAAACCCATATGCTCCATGTATGGTATATTTCCCTACATTTGGGTGATTTTTGGGGCAAATGATGATAAATATTCCATACATGGAGCATATGGCAAATGTGTAAATTCCTTCCTAAACCAAATCGTTTCTGGGGATGGGAGCTCCAAACAACTGCAAAAAAAGGTGCCCCAGATCCCTGGCGAAGTTGGTTTCTATCGGACTCTAAGCAAATCTAATCTCTATCTTACAACTTATCGAGGTCATGGATTTATGAGAACTATAGGTTTTGAAGAAAAAGTCATGAACATAACTAGAGGCCACCACCTTCAGGGTTAGTTAAATTCAGTTCGATGAATTGCCCACTAACGAGATGTCCCAGTTCGCAAACTCTGAAAAAATTACCAAAGGGTAATCAGGTAATCATCTTACTGGTGCTTAGTAGGGAATTTTCCGGAATGATCCATTTCATCACTGCAATCATCATCCCATCAACCCCCAGCAACCCATCCAGCAACCCTACGTAAAACGCACCACTGGGAGCTCGAACGGCTTAACTTCACTTTGAACTGCACGGTATCCCCTGGCCGATAAAAATGGCAGGGATGTCTAGTCCTGGAGTTAGAATATGGACATGTCATGAAATATCACAAAAATCCTCACTCAATGGGAAAAAAAATGGAAATCAAGTATAGGAAATAAATATGGGAATATATGGGAAAATGGGAATGAACAATTCCATATTCGATCTATTTCAGGATGATTATGTATAGGCGTGTCTGAAAATGTGAAAAATCACCACGATTCATGGCCGTGTTTATACGGAAAATGATGATCGACCCTGAAATGTGGGTATGGGTCAATACCTATAGATACATTTTTAGGGGGATGAACATCCATTTACCAGCTATTTTGATGTTCACCAGGGGTACAAGGTTTTGACACACTGCCATGTGGGGGAAATCATATTTCCAGACAAACCCGCATGTAATATGTTCTGGTGATTACGATCATGAGAAACATCAATCACGTCAGGTATTTCTCGTCCCAAGTGGGGAAAAAAGAACCTGCCATCCGACCTAATTCATACATGTATGTGTGCCTAGAGCCTGCAAATACCACCAAAATATGGTAAAATATGGTAGAAGTAGATAAAAGTACCTTAAATTTATGGGTTAAAAACACAATTTTTATGGCTACTCGGAGGCTCTAGGTGTACAGAGAGACAGAGAGAGACCGCAGATCTGAGACAGATCTGCCCAATGTCTGAATCAATATCTCGCATGGCTAATGTTGTGTATCTACATAATGCAATTGCCCTAGAAGAAAGTAAACGAATTCTGAGCTGGTTGGACAATTTCTTCCATTCAACAAAAACGCAGGAGAAACAATTCATTCAAAATTCGTTCCACTCCTTTGGGACACTGGAGAACCTGATGATGTGAGAAGGACTATAAATCCTCAAACCATACAAATTCCAATTTTGTGGATGATTTTTCCATCAAGTCCCCCATTTCGTTCAAGGATTTCCCAGCACAACGAGTTGGGTTTTTGCTACCACCGGGTAGCTAATGCTGGATCATCTCTGATCAAATGCTGAACCGGGGCCCCGTGATTTTTTCGCAATCCCCGAAAAAGATTGAAAAAATGCAAAATCCTTTCGGAAAGAGTGGAATTTGATGGAAATTGATGGAAATCGAACCATTTCAATCTTTGTGGAGCTTACAATGTATGAAAATGTGCTCCAAATACTGTGGGAAATTGGGTAAAGTGATATAAAGAGGTAAAGTTACCAATTATCAACATCTTGCTTACGGCAAAAACTTGTATGCAACTAATTTCTAGGGAATAGCAAACCTGTTCTATGGGGTTGCAAAAGGGCTTTATACTCGCCATTTCGTAAAACCTGATAATGAACCAATATTTCAAATTATTTCCTATTGACCCAATCTTCCCGTTTGGGTCCATTTGGGGGGTTTACAGCCTTTAACAGCTATAACTGACTTATGATGATATAAATATAATATATATATAACCTTAGTTGCCGGAGTTTTACAGTGATCCCACTTAGAACTGTTAAGGGAAATAACGGCAGAAACATCTAGAAACCATCTCCCAAGAATGGGCTCACCCAAGTAGGCCGGCAACACCGGCTTTGAACTTTTTCAGCTGCTTACGATGAAGAAAGACATCGCGATCTGAGCAGCCGGATGCGTTCCCATTGTTGTTTGGGTGCAGGATGCAAAGAGCTTTTCCAGTTTTGAGGTTACCCCTGGCGCACACACTGCCAGTTTTAGATTGTTTTTTTTCCAGGATTACCCGATTTCGGAGTAGAAATCATTTGGGAAATCCATGTTCATGTCCCTAAAGGAAGCGTTTCTACAATGGAAGCAGACGCTGAACGTTGCCATCGCACACTTCAAGGATGATGACCCGCACCATTACTGCAACCCGGTCATTGTAGCATCCGCTTCTACAGTGCAATCGCAATCAACAAAGTTCAACAAAGTCTTGATCTGCCCTGTTGCTATGCGCCAGTATGAATAATATTGGCATCTTCAAGAAATATTGGCCCTGAAAAAAATGAGCACAATGAGCTTGATGCAGAAAGTTCCATACTTTATTCCCCATGTTGTGCTGAAATTACAATAACATATCCACAGGATGAACATGACAAATTCAGCTATGTCTGGCGAAAAATCGTCATGTTGAAAAAGGACACCCATCAGCGCGCTGGGGACCTGGGGGGTTCATAGCTTTTCACCATTGAATTGCAATGATGTAGCAGAGAACCAAAGCGTCTCATGAGTTTGGAACGCCAAGATGATGGAAATTCCGGCAAGAAATTGGGGCAAAAAATGGGATGATGACAATATCAACATACGTCACTGAAAAAATCACCGTGCTGTGGGACATTGGCCACGGCTATGGCTTCTTCAGGATGAAAAATCTCCCCAGAATGGGATGAAGATACCAATTCGCATCCCATATGTATATTTTTTCTGGCACAAACCTTGGACTTAAAGCTTTAGTTTGTATAGTTTGTATTCAATTCAAATATGTTTCCCAAAGATTCCAGAGAAAATCCAAAATAAATCAGGCGACGGTTAGATTTTCTCAACAAACCCACCCAATTTGGGCAGGCGGGCTGTACGCTGCTGTGGCTTGCGGACTTCGGATAAAGCCATAACCTGGAGCAGTGCACCACAAGGTGGGCAAGCCCAGTCGGGTTTGTCTGTTTACAAACCCCATCCTGGGGTATATACCACGATAGAAAAATAACATTATATATACCATTACCCCTTAATGGTATTTATAATGGTATATAACCTGGGGTATATATATATGTATATATATATATATGTATATATATATATATAAATATGGAGATATACCACTATATACCATGAAGCATACTTCACCGAGTTTTTCAACCAACTTAGCTAACCATGGGGCCCCACCGTGTAGTAGATTGACAAAGTTTGTGGATAAATAACGCATGTTTTTTGAGGAGCTTCTCATATGTGGCCATGGCAAGACTCCGTTCAATGGACTACAATGAAGAGTGTTTAGACTTGATATGACTTGATTATCAAACAAATACCCAGATGCTCCATGGTGCTGGTATATTTACCTACATTTGGCTCATTTATGGGGTAAATGTTGGTAAATATTCCATACATGGAGCATCTGGGTTATCAAACAAATATTACTTGGATTATGAGTCGTTCGATGTATATATTGTATAAACCGACTGACCTATCCAGAGGGGGGCCTTCCTGCAGTGTTGGGATGGTCGCCTTTGAACCAGTCAATCGCTTGCATGCCATGAAGCGTACCTGGATAACTACCAATACAATATATATGGAGAGATATATGATGTTATGTAATGTTTTATAATGTTATACAATGTTACAAAATGTTGCATAACTATATGTATATTATATATATATATACTATCATTATATAATTACATAGAATTACTGATACTAAATATGTGTATATTATATAATTATATATATATATGTGTGGGTAAGTATATATAGTTATATAACTATATGTAAGTCAGTCTATCTATCTATCTATCTATCTATCTATCTATCTGTCTATCTATCTATCTATCTATCTAGAATATAATGATGAAATAACTGTTCATGCACACCTTGGGCTTCCTCAAAGGATTTGATGATGCCGACCATCTCTGGAGCGTCCTGACCAGGCGCCAAATCGCCAAATCGTTGACCGAGTTTTTTTCGAGGCGATCCCCAGGTTCGAAAAGAATTGCTTTAAAAAGTCGGAAAATTCAACAAATCATGTTCCATTCATGTTTGTTCCCATGATACCCTCTGGTAATTTAACATAACTATGGAAAAATCCACCCTTTTTTATGGGTAAATCAACTATAAATGACCATTTTCAATAGCTATTTTGACATAACCAGAGGGTAAACCTCCATTTTCCTATGGTTTTCCTATGGTTTTCCTATGATTTTCCTATGGTTTTCCTATGGTTTTCCTATTTTCCCCAGCGTTTTCCCATGGCCCTCGGGCGCCGGGCTCCTCGGACACCTCCTCCTCCAGCGTGCCGCGTTCCAGCTGAAGCGCCTCCGCACGGCGGTTCTTCACCTGGCACGATGGAGAAATCAGGGGGGCATGGGTCATAGGGAAATCATGGCTTGGTTGTTGCTAGTCCAGCGGTTGATTCTTATGGGATTTGATGGGATTTAATGGGATTATAATCCACTTAATGGAATATACCCTCTAGTAAACCTGGTTGGTGGTATACCTACCCATCTGAAACATATTAGTCAAATGGGATGATTGTTCCCAATATATGGAAAAAAAATGTTCCAAACCACCAACCAGAATGGGTAAATCATCCACAAATGATGCAAACGATGATAGAATTTAGCAAGATTCAGTATATCCTCTGGTTTTTTCATGGTTTCCCTCTGGTAATTTAACAGTTTGCTATGGAAAATGGCTCAGTTATAGTTGATTTACTTACCTTTTAAACATGGTGATGTTCCATAGTTATGTTACATATACCAGAGGGTAACCATATGTATATAATGTAATGGGTAAATCATCCATTTTTTTGGTAAACGGCTACATGTTTCCATCATTTTATCACCATTATGATTTATCATTTATGGTAAATTATTCATAAACTCGGAAAGCGTCCATGATATAAACATCCATAAATGGGTATCAATATAGGGTTAATGATCACCATTATATAATGAGTACATCATCCATATGTTTTTGGAAAATGGCTACATTTTTCCATCCAGAAATGGATAAATCACCTATACAGGTAAATCATCCATAAAAGGCTACATTTTTCCATAGCTGACTGAGTGACTGTTTAAAAAAATGGATGTGCCAATCTTCTTGGCAAAGGATGTTTGCCTCTCTCTATTGCACACTGTTCAGCATTGTCATGTGTTTGATCTTTTTAGTGGATGTGTTGCTGATGTTGATGATTTGTATGATTTGTCCATGTGTGCTTCCATGTATTTAAAGGAAAATGGGATGTGTTTTAATGATGTATATTGATGTTTTTTCATGGATGTGTTGTTAATTTGTTGTTCATGTTGTTGTTTTTGGCGGGCGAAAAGCACCGCAACTTTTTGAGCGCTGTGAAAGTGAAAGTTCATGTGTTTTTAGTGGATGTAAATTGTTGATGTCTAATGATGTGTCCAATGCATTGAAAAAAAACTACAACGTGAAGCCTTCAAGTCATGTTAGTCTGGTGGTTGGTTTCAACCCCTCTGAAAAATATGAGTCAGTTGGGATGATGACATTCCCAACTGAATGGAAAGTCATAAAGTGCATGTTCCAAAGCACCGACCAGTAGTGGGTTCATAAACCACATAGCTATTGGCTATTGTTCCATGCGTTTTCATGCTGTTCAATGAACCCAAAGTGGGACGATCGGAAAATGTGCAGGGAAATGGTGATTAAAAAACCTGTAGATTTCCTGTAGATTTTCTCTTGAACACATCCATTGATTTTCATGGATATGTTGATTGTTTTGACATGGTTTAAATGATTTGTCCATGTGTTTTCTCATGTTTATAGGATTTAATCCCTATAAGGTGAGGATGGCTGCTCCAGCTTCTCATACTGTACTTGGGGCTGGTTGTGAAGCATTAGAGAAGATTCTTTAATGGATGTCTTCTATTGTTTGAGTGTCCATGGAATTTTATGCATGCTTATGGATTTGTACTGATTGGTATTATGATTTATCAAGGATTTGTTTTGAGAATGATTCATGGGTTTTACGAACTTTAGCGGATGTTTATTGATGTTTTGAGAATGATTGCCTTTTCGTGCGAGAAAACACAGGCTCCGGGCAAACGTCCGGATCTGTGCGTACATGTTGTTATCACAAAGTTGTATGTTGGCTGTTGGATGTCAAAGAATGTCAAAGATATCTCAAAAAGAAAACAAGGAGAGGCTCATAGAAATGAAGTTGTGATGAAATGTCGAGATTTGGAGGTTTCCTACCTCCAAATCCATTTAAATAGGATCTTCCATTATAAACTGTAAACCAATTTGGGGTACCTCCATTTGATCCAGCCACAAAATTGGGATGGCAATGAAAAAAGAAAACCACGTGTCGATGGCATTGCCCCAGCAAATGATGTTGGTCCAGTGCACGGCCGGATATATCTACTGGAGACTTGGTGGATCAATAGTTTCTAAATCCTGGGTCCTGGGTAGATTATACATAGTCATCTAGGTATTAATGATAGATCTATGATACTTTCTGAAGCCATCTAACATCATCTAACATCATCTAACTATAGATATATCAGTACTATATCTATACTCATCTACTACAAACCCTCGTCACCACTAAACCAACTTCGCGAAGGATTGGCGTTACCACCTGAAGGACCGGTGCTTACGAAACCCTGTCGGGTTTACCCAGGGCATCTGTCGGAGCACAGAAGTCATCACAAGTCACAAACCCACCAGGTTGCCCTCCAGTAATCCAACGTGACAACGGGACAGACATATCCTGCTCCATATCCGAAACTCATCCACGGCCAAGTGGATTTTCCATGGCCATCTTTGATTCCCAGCGGGTTCCCGTCAGCCCAAGTAATTCCAGGAAACAACGGGTTTTCCGTTGACAGAGGGTAACGTATCAGAAAGTATCTACATTCCAGCCGCTCTGATGGTGTTTTCCCTCAATGAAGTATCCCTTCCACATCTTCCACCACTGTTTGTGTACACTCTTCTAGTGTTGCTGCATCGACATTTGATGGTTGGGTGGTGTCAACCCATCTAAAAATGTAATGTATACATTATTATCATTATTGTCAGTGGGTGTCATCATCCACCTTCTCTGGTTCAACATGGTTCAACATGGTTCAACATGGTTCAACATGGTTCAACATGGTTCAACATGGTTCAACTCAGTTCAACTCATGATAGAACCAGATCATCATTGGTTACATGCCCATGATATCCCCAAAAAAAAAACATCCCCGGCCCCACGGTGGAAAATTCTCTCGTCAAATCCCCTGGCCTTCACTGAAAAGATGACTCGATCGCCAAGCTTCAAATCTCAGGGAATGGCAGGCACCGGAGATTTTTTATAGTCTTTGAAAGTTGGGATTTAATGGGATTTAATGGGATTTAGTGGGATTTGATGGGATTTAATGGGATTTAATAGGATTTAATGGGATTCAATGGGATTTAATAGGATTTAATGGGATTTAATGGTATTTAATGATATCTAATGGGATTTAGTTGAATTTAATGGGATTTAATGGGATTTAATGGGATTTGATGGGATTTAATGGGAGTTAGTGGGATTTAATGGGATTTAGTTGAATTTAATGAGATTTAATGGGATTTAATGGGATTTAATGGGATTTGATGGGATTTAATGGGATTTAGTGGGATTTAATGGGATTTAATATGATTTGATGGGATTTAATGGGATTTAGTGGGATTTAATGGGATTTAATGGGATTTAATGGGATTCAATGGGATAGGATTTAATGGGATTTAATGGGATTTAATGGGATTTAATGGGATTTAATGGGATTTAGTGGGATTTAATGGGATTTGATGGGATTTGATGGGATTTCATGGGATTATAATCCACTTAATGGAATATACCCTCTAGTAAACCTGGTTGGTGGTTTCAACCTACCCCTCTGAAAATGAGTCAGATGGGATGATGAATCTTCCCAACTGAATGGGAAAATATAAAGTTCATGTTCCAAACCACCAACCAGATAAATATGTTCTACCTTTTAAGGTGCAGACCAATCTATGTATATATCATTATATGATATTATATGTATATAGTTGTCTATATTGTTCTATTCCGTTCAGGAAAAAATTCACTGGAGCCGGTGACCGGTATAGTTATCGGGGGAACCCTCTGCTGTATGAATCAACCTGATTTTGGTAAATCTATGACGGTACTCCAAGATTCTAACACTGTACAGTGAATGGTCTGTGTTTGGATATGGCTTTGGATATCAAATGATATCCACCCAAATTTAGGGGTCATGTTGTACCCATCGATGAGAATCCACTGCATGTATGAACAACCGCAAAGCTAAGGCGACAAAAGCCTGGAAGATCATTGACCCAGCATTCTTTTTCTCGGCGAACTCAATGGATGGATCTTTTGTGGGGCCTTTCGCTATATAAGAAAATCACCAGATTTTTTTTTCCTACATAGATCAGTTACAGTATCTATATACGCTATATAGATATATCATGCCCACATTAAAAAAGCGTATTTCTGGCCATTTGGGGATGCCCCCAATCCAAGTCCCATCATTCCAGTGACGTGTATATATATATATATTATATATATATATATCCAGATATATCTATTGAGTAATATTGCATGTTCAGGCAAACCGAAAAATATATCCAAATATCACATTAACTTGGTTATGTGTATATTATATATATAGTTCCTCCTACTATACATACATTTGTATCCTGCTATATCTCCTTATGTTTTCTTGGTCTGAGATCCTTAGAGTAATGTTACATATACATACGTTATCATATGTACCAGAAAAAGGACCGTGATATATGCAAATATCCCACAAAAAGGACTCCAGAGGTCCCATATCTTGTATCCCGTGATATATCTGGGTAAATCATAATATTTCATTAACCTGAATCTTGCGGCCATAAAAGGAGATGATTTCCCGTATACTAACCACTCTTCCAGGGCTCGGGAGGACAGTGAGGTCGTGATGAAATTTACCCAGATATATCCCGTGATACCCTCTGGTAAACTAACAGTTCGCTATGGAAAGATCCACCATTTTTCCATGGGGAAAACTCACTATTTCAATGGCCATTTTCAATAGCTATGTTTGACATAACCAGATGGTAAACCTCCATTTTCCTATGGTTTTCCTATGGTTTTCCTATGGTTTTCCTATTTTCCCCAGATGATTCTTAAATGGGCTCCCAAACTCTCCAGATGCTTCTTCGAGATGAACACGTCACCGTCCCAGTCCGGCGATTCACCTTAAGGGACCGTACAGAAATGCTTCACCGGAGAACATCTCTGATATACTTAAAGTATCTAGGATAACAAATATATATATATACATATATATATAGATATATATATATATGGGGATGGGTCAAAACCCTGGTACCTAGTGAACCCCAAAATAGCTGGTAAATGGATGTTCATCCCACTAAAAATGGTATGTATAGGTATTGATCCATACCCATATATATGTATAAATATATATGGATAGAAATGCTTCAACTTATAACTACAGTAACTATAGTAACTGTAAGTGGATATTGAACCAAATACATTGACATACATATTATAGAAACGTTTTTTATGAGATATCCTCAATGTGAGGCTACTAGTTTAGTAGGATTTCACCAGATTCTATCTTATTTTTTGGGGGCTTGCCGGCTTATATCCCAAGGGTGGTGAACTCACCATGGTTTTCGTTTTCGGCACATGGAAAGTCATATTTTTTTTTTAGGCCAGCCATGGCCAGCCACATCATATGGGCCTCCAAAATGAACAAGTCCAAACTGAACCCAAGTTTCTTCATGTTTCTTTTGGGATTTCTCGGATTTCTCGGGGCATAACATGAATTCTGTGCTGCCAACGTGTTTTTCTTTTCCATGGTCGGATGATGTTGGATGCCCTGCGCCCATGGCGCCCAGAAAGGAATACCCGCACTGGTTTCACCCTTAGACTCGTCAAATGCTGAGAAACACCGGCCCGCCCCCCTCGGGACCCGGTACAAACAACGAAACCAAACTGCTTGACAGCATCAATCTGCACGACGCTAAGGGTTCTCAGGAAGATTGGGAACACACAACTTTCCAATACTTTCCAAGTTCCGAAAATTGCAGAGCGGGTTACGCTGAGAAGTCCGAGAAATATCCAAAACCCCCATGGGTCACAAGAAATTTTTACATATTGAACACATAAGACCAAATGGGACTTCAATCTCAGGTTACGTGGGGAGCCTTAGCCATTAAAAAACATAAAGCCAGGCCGGTCATCAACCGTGGCGAGTCGGGTTCTACTGACCGTGGCGAACGTTCTATGATCGTCCCAGCGAACAACCCCTCCATTGAAAAAGGGCTTTTCTGACTGGGTACCATCTGGTTATGACTAACATAGCCATGGAAAATAACCATTTCTAATAGCTAAACCATCTATTTCTATGGGCCATCTATACCATGGCTATGTTAGTCATAACCAGAGGGTAACAGAAGAGTCGACCGGAAATTCATACGTTTTGACCAAACATGCGACTACTGTGTGTCGTTCTACTGCTGACAAAGGCCGGAAAGTCCAGGGCTTCACAATCCAGCGACAGCTCAACAGGGGAATTTGATTCGCATTTTAAGTTGCTTTTTCGCAACCGCAATATTTGAAGCCAAAAACTACTTTTGGAGCCAATCAAGATCGAATCATCTAAGTGATTCGTTGCTTTTCACTAGGCCAACTGGCTTTGTCCTTTGTATTTTTGCTACATCCTGATCCACTGGTTTGTCATACAAGGCATTTCACAAAGTTGGGAGATATTGGGAGGTAGAATCTACCACCTCATTTCCAGACACAAAGAGATATCATACATGTTGGTTAGGTTAATTTAAGTTACATATGCCACTATATCCATCAGAATCCATCATTCAGTGGTTGATTGATGGTTCATTCAATTCATTCCCCATTTTTAAATGGTTAAAATATATGTATGTTACATTAAGATGCCCTAGTTTCAGACACACAAGGTCTTATGGTCGGTTTAGCCACCACTGCCCCCATGGCACCAGTAGGGGATGAAATTACATCTTTGCTAGAAATCTGTGGCTGTTCAATGAAAATTCTGATGAATATCACATGTTTTTCCAATGATTATAATCATGAATGTGGGTAAAACAATGTCATGTTTACCATACCCCAGTCATCACCATATTAATAGTATTAATATATGTGGTATGTTGAAACCATTCCCAGTCATGGGTGTGGTTTATGACATCTGGGTAAATTATAATATTTCACTAACCTGAATCTTGCGGCCATTTGGGGATGATTCCCCGCAATCTAACCATGATTTCCAGTGAGGGAGAACAGTGAGGTCGTTATAATTTACCCAGATTGTATTAAGTGTAGATTTCCCATAGATTTCCCATATTTTCCCATAGATTTCTGATTGTTTTACCCACATTCTTCCCAGTCATGGCCAGAGGCTACACTCTGCCGCCAGGCGCCGCCAGGCTCCGCCTTCTTCACGACACCTTCAAGGCTCAGACCTGCAAAAATTCACGGATGTGGCGATGATGCGAAGATTGGCGGAACGTTGTTTGGTGTCAAGACTTAATGGGATTTAGTGGGATTTAATGGGATTTAATGGGATTTAATGGGATTATAATCCACAAAATGGAATATACCCTCTAGTAAACCTGGTTGGTGGTACCTACCCCTCTGAAAAATATGAAAGTCAGTTGGGATGATTATTGCCAATATATGGACAAATATAAAATGTTCCAAACCACCAACCAGCTGATGGATTATGTAGTTGGGACATGATGGGAATATGATGGGGATACAATAAGGATCGATTTGCGGCAATGTGACTGCCCCTTATGTTTGTTGTTTTGCACCACATTGACTATAGACATATCTACCATTAATCTAAACGTTAACGGACTTCTGAACCAACTTACCCGGGGCTACCACATTGAACGTAAATTGCTTTACTTCGTCTGATTCCCACGGTGATAGGCACATTCTGACCCTAGACATCATGTATTCTGTCATGATCTGACATATTCTGGCACTTGTCCGGACATCTCCTATGACATAGCCTCTTCTTACTGGTGCTCAACGTAGGGAAGTTTCGCGAATGATCCACTGGCTAACTATCAATAATAATTCCAGCAACCCGACTTATTCTTGATAGTTAGCCAGTGGATCATTCTCAGTAACTATCAATAATAACTATCAATAATAATCACCAGTAACTATCAATAATAATCATCAGTAACTATCAATAATAATCACCAGAAACTATCAATAATAATCACCGGTAACTATCAATAATAATCACCAGTAACTATCAATAATAATCATCAGTAACTATCAATAATAATCATCAGTAACTATCAATAATAATCACCAGAAACTATCAATAATAATCACCGGTAACTATCAATAATAATCACCAGTAACTATCAATAATAATCACCAGTAACTATCAATAATAATCCCAGCAACCCCCAGCAACCCCCAGCAACCCCCAGCAACCCCCAGCAACCCCCAGCAACCCCCAGCAACCCATTCATTCCCTACGTAAAACGCACCAGTAAGTCCTAAAGAAATCTTGTCACATCGGCGCCAATGGTCATCAGTTCTCCGTGTCGCTTTTAGTCTGATAACCTGCTGTGCAACCCCCCACCTACAATGTAATGTAGCGAATGTACTTAATATAATGTAATGTAACATAATGTACTTAATGTAGTTTATGGATGTTACTGTAGTTTATGTAGTTTATGGATGTTACTGTAGTTTATGTACTTTATGGATGTTGCTGTAGTTTATGTAGTTTATGGATGTTACTGTAGTTTATGTCGTTTATGGATGTTACTGCACTTTATGTAGTTTATGGATGTTACTGTAGTTTATGTCGTTTATGGATGTTACTGTAGTTGATGTAGTTTATGGATGTTACTGTAATTTATGTAGTTTATGGATGTTACTGTAGTTTATGTAGTTTATGGATGTTACTGTAGTTTATGTAGTTTATGGATGTTACTGTAGTTTATGTCGTTTATGGATGTTACTGCAGTTTATGTAGTTTATGGATGTTACTGTAGTTTATGTCGTTTATGGATGTTACTGTAGTTGATGTAGTTTATGGATGTTACTGTAGTTTATGTAGTTTATGGATGTTACTGTAGTTTATTCAGTTTATGGATGTTACTGTAGTTTATGTAGTTTATGGATGTTACTGTAGTTTATGTAGTTTATGGATGTTAATGTAGTTAATGTAATTAATGTGTTCATGGATGTTAAGGATGTTAATGTAGTTAATGTAGTTAGTGTAGCTAGTGTAGTGGATGGATGGATGGATGAATGAATGAATGAATGATTGAATGAGTGAGTGAATGATTGAATGAATGAATGCATGCATGCATGCATGTATGCTTGGGGTCTAACATAGTATAGTCGTACGATCGTTCGTACTCATTTACCAGCGACCTTGCAGTACTCAAAGATTTGTGTGGTCATCCCTCTGATAAATATCCATGGCCCATGAGTAGCCCATGCTCACAGAATATCTTCTATGGTGATATAATTATATAGCCGGTGATAAAAAAAAAGCCTCTGGTTATGACTAACAGTTTGCCATGGGAAATAGATGGCCCATAGAAATATATGGTTTACCGAACTTAAAAATGATATTTTCCATGGCTATGTTGAATAACCAGAGGGTACCTTATGGTGATATAATTACCTTATGGTGATATTTCATTACCTTCTCAATCCTTATCATCATGTTCGTTCAATGTCCCGATGACAATGCTGAACAGTGTGCAATTCAATGGGGGCAAAAATCGCCAGAGTTTTCCACGACCAGAACTTCCACCTGCAGCTTCGACAGCACGCTCGTCCCGCTGCTCATCGTCATCCATCTGGGCGGACGTTCATCCAGGCGAATGAACCAGGCGGAATGCGGGGATTCAAAACAGAGGGTGATATGGATGGTATTGATGGATTATTGATGGTGGGGGTTGGATTCTGAAATAACGTTTCTTTTTGTTGGCCGCAAATAGATCCGTATTGACTTTTTCAATATCATCCCTCCGACCCAAAGGAGGTGGGACCCCAACCAAAAAATGATTAATCCGTGTTTGAACCTAAGTGCAGTTTTGAAACCCCAGAAGACCATTCAGCCCTAGCGCTGCTTCAGCCCGGTGCCCGTGAACAATCCTGGCAGAAAAAATATTTTTGGGAGTCGTCAAGTCTCACAATACATTGTCAAGAGTCAGGTGTGAAGTGCCTAAAATAATTTTTATGAGATATGGGCATGGGTCAAAACATAGCACCTAACATACACAAAACAGATGGACACATGGAATTCCACTGGGTACCCCCAAGAAACAAACCATTTACACAGTTCCAGCTCCATCAGCCAGTCTTCACTGATAGCCTAGAATTACGGACGTCACCAACCATATTACCATATGTTGTACAGTTATGGCCCTTAACAGTAATAAATGGGATTAAAACTCCTGCAACTAAGGTTATATGGAGGTTTCCATATAATAGGGGTACCCCAAACCCTTTAAGAGGATCTTCCATGATAAACCATCCAGTTATTGGGGTACTCCCATTTTAGGAAACCCAACAGGCATTGCGAAGGAACTCCAACGAATGGGGAAACACACTGAGAAGCGATGCTTGTTTTGACCTTAGTTTTTTTAGAATGTGTTAGATATATTATAGTAAACTGTCAAACACATGAGTTCACATAGATCATCGTGGGCACATATCTGGTTGGTGGTGCAAAAACCATCTTGAAAAATATGACTTCGTCAATGGGGTTGGGATGACATCCCATAAATGATGGAACATAATCCAAATGTTTGAAACCACATGGCTATGGATCAATACCTATTAATACCATTTTTAGTGGGATGAACATCCATTTACCAGCTGTTTTGATGTTCACCAGGTGTACAAGGTTTTGACACACTGCCACATGAAACCACCAAACAGTTATGATTGTCACAGCATTTTTGACCAACGCTCCATCAGGCCATCGAGCTTCCCGAGTTTCCCTGCTCCTTCGACTTGCACATCCGATGCGGAAACACCTTTCTTTGATACCTCGGTGATCAAACGATAAAAAAAACGATAGCTAATATTCAGCATGCAGACTTCTTTGAAATTTGGATACTACGTAATCTACATAGATTTCGTTATATATATGGTACAAAATGGATGCTATTCAAGAACGACTAGAGTAGTTTACACCATCATTCAACTTGGCCTGCCGCTCATGTATCTGTTGGTTGTTTACTGGAGGGTACATCACTCTATCGGAGCATTGAAAGAAAAAGATAGGCAACCAAAAGAGAAGATGGGAAACTAACAAATCCTAAAAAAATGATGATCAATCACGGTCTTTAAATCTTTCAGGTGGTTACCCTCTGGCTATTTAACGTAGACATAGCCATGGAAAATCAGTTTTTTCATAGGTAAATTAACGAACTGTGGCCATTTTCAATAGCTAGGTAACAGATTACAAATTGGTATATTCCCATGCTATTCCCATGCATTCCCATTAATATAGTCCTCCTAACCACTAGGATTATTAACCACTTATAAGTCATGGAAAATCACCTCCACCCATGGATATTACAATCTTTCAGGTGGAAAAAAACACTTGTTTCATTCCCCTAATTATTGGATTATTCTCATCATGTTGGATAGAATCGAATCCCCTATATTTTTTCCATCAACCAACCAGGCGTTTGAATACTGCTGGGCTCGGTACAAGCGGAATGAAGCTCACTCGCATCTTGAGTTCCATGTTGGGCAGCTGCTTCCTACAGGGTTGCCATCCAAGAAATATGAGATGGCTGTCTGTCTGAAAATGGGGAATTCTCCATATAGACAGACATTATATATATATATGGAAACATAATGATAATCTCCATACATGATACATTATATGTGTTATATATATATATATGTGTGTTTTAGATAGAAATTGTTGATAATCCAAAAATTGGATATGTTCACCATCGATAGGGATTCAACGAATGAATAATGGTAAGCCAATAGGGGATATAATCATAAGGCATACAATCAACATAATCGACATATAACATATATATATTGTAATATATATATATATATGTATATAATAAATATATAATATTATATGTATGATATGTATGATATGTGCATGTGTCTGAGAACAGGGACAACCATGAAGTCGCCGGCCGGCATTTGAATGAAAAACATGATGACTAAACATCAAAGTCAAGAGTAGCCTATTTTCATGGTACAAAAGAATGGGTGGTTTACCACCAGGAAACAATGCAAAAAAACACCGAAATCTGTGGTTGTGTAGGGTTTTCAAGTTCCAGCCATGTCACTCTGCAGCCACTAGCTGGAGAATATGTGGAATCCCTGAATCTGTTCCATGAGGATATCAGCTATGGTTATCCTGGAATACAATCAATTGTTGGTATGTCCTTTGACCCACACAGATTTCCTCTCCATAAACATCACCTGTTCAAGGGGACCAGTATTTTGGATTGAAAGGTCATGTTGAAAACCTTCCAAATGGGAATTAAGATTAGTTATTACACACTTAATTAATGTTGACCATACCTTCTATAAGACTTGTAATACTGGGATGAAACCCACTATGGAGCTCTGGCTGAGAAAACCAGGGACAGTACTGAGGCCTTCCATTGAGTCAAACATGTGCCCAATGCTGGAGATGCTTCATGAAACATCACCATTCTCTAATCTGCAAAGGGCATGACATCTGGACCATGTGGATGAAAGGATTCCTATGAAAGGGCACGATACCAATAATCCATGTCTAGTTGATGTTAATTTGTGTTTGTTTACACATTCTCAAAGGGCAACCATCAAATAAACATTGGATGTTGCAAACCAACAAAAACCATCCCCTAACCAAAGGTTGCCCTGAGAATCAGTCATTCTTAGAGAAATATATAGTAATTGTCTTCCAACGTCTTCCAACCCCAAACTCATGGCAGGGTCGCCATGTTCGTTCGTTGTGGGGATGGTACCCTCCAGTAATCAAACATGGCAATGGGAAATCGCGTGCACTAGAAAAATCAACGAACTCAATAACTAATTGTCCATTGCCATGTTTGATTACTGGAGGGTAATATACTTATGTTTGGGAATGATAGGGAACATATTTATATGTATAGTTGGTGTCTATGATGGGAAAATGATAATAATCCCCTCCCCCTAAAATCAAACATTCCCCAGAAACCAGATGGATAAAACAGATGATTTCAGTGACCGACTCTAAGCGCTCAACATTGGTAGGTTCAACGCCCCTTGCGATTCTGATTTCGGGGCTCACAACGCCAGGATCGAAGTTTCTGGAACAGGTTAAAGGTGGATCAAAAAACAACGTATAATATCAATGGGAGATCTCCAGGATCCTAAAATGGAGGTACTGTACCATATAAGGCCATATTTTATGGGGATATTCCCTTGCATAGGCCTTATATATGGTAGGTACCTCCAATCTAGGATCCTGAAATGGCCATTGATATAAGGAAGGGTATAGTTCATGGGCTATGGGATCTGTATATGTGTGTATAATATCTATCTATCTATGTATATATATATATATACTATATAAGTTGAGCTAGAAACTGATTTTGAAGGGTTAGTCAGTCCAGAAAGGGAATATACATCCACATTGGATTTTGGCAGGAAAAGCTGCAAGCTTGAAGTCCCAGTTCTTCCAATCTTTCCGATTTTTCCAGAAACCAATCAGGAACAACTTTTTCGGAGGCTGCACAGTGCGCGAAAATCGATGATTGCGAAAACCGTAACATGGAGGATGTATAGCGAGGTCTAAGAGTCAGATCTGCTAGCCCCCTCAAAATTCCCTGAATTTTCCCTTCATCTGGGGTTGAGTATGGATATGAATTGCCAAATACTCCAAAGTAATTATCAAGGAAACATTGACGAAGGATTCTCCAATTAATGTATATCCATTGGTAATATTAATTGATCATACCCCATTATTAATCGGAGTAGTAAGATCAATATTATATACATCAATTGCGTATCAAAATCTGTTTGAATCTACATCAATTGGAGTATGCCACAAGCCACATCCCCAGGAACCAAGCCAAATCCGCTGTCAGTGGCAGGATTCCCTGACTAGGAACCAAACAAAAATATATATATATAGAAAAGTAAAATCCAACGAAAATACTGATACCCTCTGGTAATTTAACATAGCTATGGAAAATCACCATTTTCAATGGGAAAATCCACTATAAATGGCCATTTTCAATAGCTATGTTAGTTTACCAGAGGGTAACCTGCTTCTTCAAAGTCACCTTTTTTCAACTTATTTAATTTGCAACCACCAATTCGAGGTCACTAAAGCCAAAAAAAGGGGGCGCTTACCCACCTCAAAAGAGTCGCTGTTATCATCTTCCCATAGCACATCCCCCACGCTATCGTGAGACGTTAACACAGCTAGCACACTCTCAGATCATCCTGCGTGCATCGGTAAAGCGATGCTCAAGCGATGCAATACGGTTGGAACTTTGAAATTGAACCAACAGAACCCAACAGAACCTGGAAAAACATGGTATAAAAGCCAACCAGTACAGGGATCTACCCTCTGCTCATCAAACGTGGCAGTTGAACATCCCCTATAAATCCCATAGGATCCATGTATGCTATATATGCTAACATTTACCATCAATATACCCCAAATTGTGGCATATATACCATATGTGGATCCTATGGGAATGGAGGGTTTTTTCAGGAAACTCATCTATAAACCGGGGATTTTCCATTGCCATGTTTGATTCTGATTCTGATTCTGATTCTGTCCAGCCGTGCGCAAAAACGGCGCCCAAGGGCAACTCCAAAATATGCACAAAGACCTGGTGTGAAAATAGGATTTGTTTAACATAACCCATATGCTCCATGGTGCTGGTATAGTTACCTACATTTGCCCGAACAAAATCACCCAGTCATGTAGGTAAATATACCATACATGGAGCATAATAATTAGGATGTGGGATAAATAGCCAACACTATGATATTTTGCGTCTGTCAACGGAGTATACGCACATGTTTGTGGCCATTTGAATAGGGAACGTGATTTCTTCAACCATCTACTTTGGGGGTACCCTATCGGAACAACCCAAATGATAGAAACTGATTTGAAACCCCAAGATGATGATCATAAATCACTTGGGTAAGGATCCTAGTGATTTATTCGCAGGTGCTTTAGCTTTGAACAATTCTTTCTGACAAGGATTTTCTGAAGAATGGCTATTGCCCTAAACTGGGGTTGCGTTTCCTATGATGTTTCAATCGCCCGAAAATGGGTCTGAAAATTGGATACACGCAAATGGCAATGTTGAGAGGAACATTTTGGAACATTGTGGTCAACCATCAAATGTGGGGATTCATGTTCCGATCTTCATTTTCCGATCTTCCGGATAGTAGACAAACATTTCCCCAATTTTGGAACAATGTTGCCAGGTTTTTTAAAGACAAACCCAACTCATGTTCCGATCTTCCGGACAATGGCTGGGATGGTCTGTGCCTTGAATCTGACCAAATCCAACTGGAAGCAGATGTTCTTCATTTGTTGCTTAGTGTTCATAATTCATAGGGGGCAAAAATAATAAGTATAATTAATGGTAAATAATGGCAAATAATGATTAATAAAAAATAAATTAAAGAAACAAAGACACATCCGACATTTTTCATATCAACGAGTTTTCTGCTGAAAAAACAAAATAGAAGAAACGTCTTAGGGTGTCCCCCCCATGCAAAAAAAGAAACGTATCTAGCCATTAAGTCCCCACCCTAAACGCAAGTCATAGTGGACCCTAAGGAGGGGTCCTTGTCGCCAGAGGAACATCCTATGGTTTTTGGGTTGGGTGAACCGAACTACGGTTATACGAACATATACTACTGTAACGATTACCCAGATGCTCCATGTATGGAATATTTACCAACATTTGCCCTAAAAATCACCCAAATGTAGGTATATATACCAGCACCATGGTTCGCATATGGGTTATAGACAATGATATCTCAGGATACTTAACCCATATAACAATGTTATATATATATGGATACTTAACCCAAATCCTCAGGATGTTATAACCATATGGGTTATAGACAATGATATCTCACAACCCCACTTCAGGATACTTCAGGCACGTACTTGTCAGATTTGCTAAGCAGTACCAGCATCTGGCAAAGATCCACCTAGACTGGCGCCTGCTCTTAGGCTCTCAAGAGCGCCTTCACACCGGCAATGAGCAAAAGGCCTTCCTGGGCAGCGGGCGTTCTGGGTATGGCTCTTTTTTTTTGGACACTCACTTCTACATTTATATGCTGTATATACATGTCTGTACATACCTTGCATATATACAATCATATACATTATTGATATACACACATACATGTATGCTGGTTGGTGGTTTCAACACCTCTGACAAAATATTAGTCAGTTGGGAACATTATCATTATTATTCCCAGTATATGGAAAAATAAAAAATGTTCCAAACCACCAACCAGTGTGTAATAATGTGTAATTCATAATAATACAATGTGGTGGTTCTGTGGGTCTTGACGTCCTCGAAGTTTGATCCATGGATTTCCAAATGGATGTGGGTCAAAATGGAAGACCTAGGGGACCACAGATGTTAGTCTAGTTTAGTATTAACCATCCATAATTTTGGGGTACCTAATTTTGACCCATACCCAAATGCTACGTGTGGTGGGCCCAGCCGAGTCTCAAGGCATGCTTGAGCCATCCCATAGATCGCGAAGCCCGTGTTTCGAGCCGCTGTGGCGTTGGTGTAGTCGAAGGCATATTTCACGCGCGAAAAGAAGAAGACGCACGCATTCACAAAGGCCGGGAAAGGGTACCTCAAGCAGATGCCAAGCTCATGTCACAATGTGGGGGCCCCCAAGATAGCTGAGTTGGTTTATAACCACAATAACTAGGGTCTATGGTAGTTATAACCATAGTTAAATGGGGTTATAAGCCAACTTATAACGTTTGGGGGCCCCACACATCGCAGCAATTGCCGATTTTGAGGCTTTTAAACCAGTATCGTACCAGTCGACCGTTAACACATTGCCGAGATTTGGGACCAATTGTCCCAAGTTGGGAACTGGAATTACAACTGCAAAGTTGGCCCCGTTTTTCCCTCAGTTTACCCAGTCAACTGATGTCAACTGTAGCTATCTTCGCAATCCAACCGTTGTTCTCAACTTTCCTGGGGCCCCTTCCGGTCCGCAGGGGCACACAAAGCCAATGGCACAAAGGTAGACCAAATACATCGGCAAATACCTCAACTCCAGCGGACCCTTGGATCCCTTGGTCAGACAATGCAAAGACTGAAGGTTCTATTCCTCCAACGTTGTACTATTTCAGAAATCTATTTATCCTAACCGATTGGTTCACTACTACAGAAACCATGGATGATTTTCCCATGTTTTATAGATAGGTGTTTTTTCCTGTGACATTTCACCACTTGAACCAATCCAATGATCCTACTAGCTATGATCCTTCGGTGTTCATCAAAGGTGGTGAAGAGGAAACTCCGCAGCAAAAAGGAGGTAAACTAATGGGAACCTAAAATTTATAAACGGACGAATTGAACAATTGCCATGTTTGAGTACGAGCAAACAGTACATCTGATCTTGTTCTGGGATACATTGAAATATATTGAAATCATAGGTGGCCGTAGCCAAGACGCCAAATATTGCCAACCATATTGCCTGGGATGTTTCTCGGTTGCATCTCCATCATTTTTGCTTAAGTTGTACCCCCTATGTTCTGGGGACTCTTCAGTATGACCGTATGCCGATGAAGTCCCCTTTTTCTCGGTTCATGTATTTTTCAACAAAAAACATGACATTCATGGGGTTTGTTTGGCAATGTGCGGTGGCCATAAATGATCCTGATGAATTGGTCGATTCCATAAATTGCCATAAATGTTACTTCTAAAGCAACTAATTGTATCCCTAAGGTTAGAAATTATATCCCATTATCTCATGGTTGAACCACCCAAATATCTTCAATTGAGACTCAATGTCCAGCCCCAAACTGGCTCAGTTTATCTCTCGACCTATCTCTATCAATGAAAAAAATAGGTAACAATACCCATAGGATCCATGTATGGTATATATGCTAACATTTGGGGTATATAGACGGTAAATGTTACCATATATAGCATACATGGATCCTATGGGATAAATCAATTGCTCGTAAGTTTTTGTGCTCTTATGTCACAAATCCCATCATTGATCTTCAGTTTTTGGCTAAACATGCGATTTGGCAAATCGGGCACTCTTGGACAGCCAATCAATCCAGAGATTTTCTTGGGCAAATGATGATAACCCGGTGAATTTTGAATGACCCATGTTCAGACAAAATCACATGCATCTCACTAAAAAGCACATGGTTGCCTATGCTCCCATCCAGATGACAAACACTTACCATGTTGCACCAGAATTCAACAGCGTAGCCATGGGTGAAATTCGCCCACTTTCCAAACAAGGTGAACCCAGGCGGTTTAGGTCAGTGGCATCCCATCGCGACATTTATACAATCCCAAATCCTACGCTTTTCACCATGGTGGAGGGTTCCTAAAATGGGGTTACCCCTACATCATCCATGTCATTATCGCATGTTCCATTGCAAAGCATCCAGCGTTTTTGGGATATCATCCCATGACTATGGAAACTCTCATGTATACCCTTAGTTTACAAAAAACAAGTTAGGAATGGTGAAAACTAAGAAATCCTCCCCCAAAAATGGTCTTTTCACACCCAATCGCGGCCCGGCCATCCGCCAACGCAGCCCAGATGGCTCCATCAAGTTCTCAAAGCCTCGCTGAGCTCGGTTGGCTTTCCCCACCATGCCATCCTCCTCCAGGAGGACGTAGGGCAGCTGTTTTCCTCCTGGAGGAAGCAGCTCAAAATCAAGGATTTGTCAGTTTGTCTAAAAATAGGGCGACCCCAAAATCCGGAGTGTTTCTCATTCTCCCTATCCCATATGCTCTATGTATGGTATATTTACCTACATTTGCCCTAAAAATCACCCAAATGTAGGTAAATATACCATACATGGATCCTATGGGTATTAGAATGACTACTTTGGGGTATCCCCATTTTCAGACACCCCCTTAAATCTTCTTGATAGCAGCACCCTCCCCCGGCGCGAAATTTATGCGGTCCGTCAGGGATAAAGACCTTGTGCACCGTGTGATTCGGTAAGGACACCTCGGTGGTGACTCCACTCTGA
The DNA here is from genome assembly GCA_947184155.2 of Cladocopium goreaui. Lineage (NCBI taxonomy): Eukaryota > Dinophyceae > Suessiales > Symbiodiniaceae > Cladocopium > Cladocopium goreaui. The sequence goes on from CAMXCT020006498.1 coordinate 83,472, forward strand.
ACATGCTGTGTATGGTTTCCAAATCCTGGTCGATGGTTTATGCCATTACAATCCCAACCCATAGGATCCATGTATGGTATATATGCTAACATTTGGGGTATATAGATGGTAAATGTTACCATATATAGCATACATGGATCCTATGGGCAATGAAAAAAGGGTGGCTAATCGGAATCCCAATAGTCCTCAACTGCAGGATTTGTGTATTACCAAAGGCAATTTAGAGCCACCATTTCTTGCCTATTGCACAAACAGCCGGATCTTCTGCCACCCTTTTGCCTGCAATTTCTTGCAGCAACTTCGCTCGTTGCTGTCGTTATACCCATTAAATGGGCCATTTTAGTAGGGAATTTATGTTTGATCAATCATAAAATTTGGGGTTATCCAATTTTCATATGTGTATATATATATGTACATTATATATGTATATTATACATATATATATATGTGTATTATGTATATATATATTATTACAATTATATATATGGGGTTTTAATGGTATCGGTAGCAGTCAGAACGAGCTACCGAAAAATCTGGATGCTGGCCCCTAAAAGTCCTAAGATGGTACATCTGTGGTACCTAACAGGACGTACCTCAACGGAAATTCTGGGCCAGGGACTTGATACAGATGTAAATATATATCATATCATTACATGGGTCAGTCATCATATTCCTTTCACAATTGGGATAAATGAGGGGTATACCCATTTTCAGACTCATACATCATCAGGTGTGGAACTTGGAATAGCCGGCGTGGCACATTGGCGTGGTTGCGCACATAGGAGGCATGTTGGGAGACAATCTGCTTGGTGTAATAGACCACCAGGAGGGCCAGGTACCTCAATAGCCATCATTGCTCCCTAAGGGCTTGCAATGGCTGGCAGCAAGTTGGTTGGTAACCTCCCCAACAGATAGAAAGGTAAGATTCTACTCAAATGCTGGTACATCTAACCTTTCTGAATCATCTTGGGGGTTACTATAGAGACACTGAATCCTGGAAAGTTGAGAGACAGTGAATGATTAGTTTGTAAAAGATAGGAAACATGTTTCCAGGATGTCATAGGTGATATTGATTTAATATTTCCAGATGTTCCCACTTTTCTATCTTGGCGGGTTACTCTTTAAAATGAAGCATTGCCGTATCTGCCCCAGCACCCTTCAACAATGTTCGACCGGTTGCAACCAACCCAAGTTCAAGGACGCCAAGATGTCAATCTTAGCGTCGTAAGCCTGTGCGGCGTCGTCTTGTGTGAAATTTGCGTGGTCCTTCTGGGGCATGGGTTAAAATCTTCCGGCAGAAGCTATTTCAACTGGTTGGTGGTTTTAACCATATTGAAACATATTAGTCAATGGGAAGGAATCAAAGGTGGCAATGGAAAATCCGCACCAAAAAAGAGGTTTTAATGGGAACATTAAGTGGTTGGTGGTTTCAACCAACCCCTCTCAAAAATGATGGAGTTCGTCAATTGGGATGATGACATTCCCACATATATATATATATTATGGAAAAACAAAATTCATGTTCCAAACCACCAACCAGATATCCAAAAAGATTCTGAAATCAATAGGCCAAGAACGGCTTTCTACTTTTACTTCGCGTGGAATTGAATCATCCGTGAGGTAAATCGTCAAATGGTCACAATTCCCGCCATGAATCCAACATTGATTGTAGGTATAAGCCAACTGAGACCCATCTTGGGGCACCTTCTTGTAAAGGCAATACTTCCGCTGGGAAACATGAATGGGAAATCATCTATGAACTCTGCTGGTTCTAGATTCAATGGAGGCTTCTGCGGCTTTCACATGGATTATATACCTAAGGTCATAACTTATGTTGGATTTGCTTAAGGGGTTCCCAAAAAATAAAAATATATATATATATAATTATATATATAATATATTCACTATAGATTCCCCAAATGGTGGATTTTCCATTGGGAAAATAAAAAAACACCTTAAACAAACCCATGTTCTAACCAAGGTTTTACGCACGGCCTCCCTCTGAATATGGCCATGGTCATCCCAACATGGTGGGGCTGTGGTCATACCACCAGTGGGGATGCCGGTGCTACGACTCCCATCCCCCATGTGCAGGGGCATTGCAGGGGCAAGTTGCCCCAGTCTTGACCATTATGGCTCATTTGGGTATGTATCAATACCTATTAATACCATTTTTAGGGGGATGAACATCCATTTACCAGCTATTTTGATGTTCACCAGGGGTACATGGTTTTGACACACTGCCATATCCATTTGGGGGGCTTCTAAAATGGAGCTGAGCCACCGCGATAACTCAAGATGGTTCAAAAATCAACAAAATCATGCCTTGGGGTACCCAAGTCAACTCAGAAAACCTCCATTTCTGGCCAACCAGTTCATCCCTAAACCAACCACCCTGGAAAAACCAACGTAGCTCCACCCCCGTCCTGGCGATGTCCAAAGAGGTAGATAGGCCAAGCCAATGCTTGCCCCATGGTCACAGAGACAGCGATGATGATGGGAAAGAAGCTCCTTATGTTCCAAGGATGGAAATCATCTACGACCTTCGGTGGTGCCCCCAATCCGAAACGCCAAAAGAAAGTTGGTTGAAAGAAGTCAACCAAACTGCTGGGTTTAACTGGTTTGATGGGTAAAGAGCAAACTCATAGGTGTGACTGCTAGGCAGTCAATATCCCTTTGGTAAAAATTGTTTTCATATATCGTCATTTACAGTACCTGTTCTTTGTCCTGAGGGAAACAAATCTTGGGAGCTTTCTGCAAAGGAAAAACCAGCAGAAATTAGGGTATAATTGGGCTGGATGATAATCATGAATTGATGGGAACCAACAAATTGATGGAAGAAACAACCACTACCACAGGAAGGGACCTCCCAAACCATAGGTAAGTTGGTTTACAACTGGGCTGACTCTACTTGTGGTGGATATATCTACCCTTGGATGGGTAAAACCAAACGACCTTAGTGGCACAACTTAGAACTTGGAGGCCCTACAAGTTTGGGTAGGACAGTCCTACGGTCCTACGGGATGGAATCAACAAATGCTGTTGGTTTTTTGCCAGGACTGGCCTGCCATAAGTCTGGGTCAATCATGATACTTCACTCACCTGAAAAGTTTGGCTCGGCAGTTGCCCCAATCCTGACCATGACAGGCAAAAAACGGCGTGAGGTCGGACTCAGTGACCCGAAAAAATCAGTGATGAACCCCCCACTTGATATTCAGTGAAGCCAGGGATGAATCCCGGAGCTCGGCCCCCATGGGGAGATCTGTGGGAGGATTTTCCTTCAAAAATCACCAGGAATTCCATGGGACAATGTACCGAGCTTCACCAAATTTTGATGGCTACTCCGCATCCTCAAAAAAGATCATGTTTTTCAAAACCCAGATGCGAACCATGGTGCTGGAATATGAATCCCAACATTTGCCCTAAAAATAAAAATCACCCAGTCATGTAGGTAAATATAGCAGCACCATGGTGAGCATATGGGACATATTGGTACTGTATTTGTGACAGGGCCCAACGATTCTCAAAGCTGCTCTTCTCTAATTGGGGGGGTGTCCCCATCGCACTGGGTGGTTCCATCCCACCTCCATTCCACGTCAGTCAGGCTACGGACCCGCCGACTTCCACTCCAAGGAAGTTCAAACTGGTTTAAAAATGTATGACTTCATATGACTTCCTGGCTATTTTTTGTCCTCAAAGTAGCAAACAATTGCCATGACGGATCCATGGTGCTGGTATATATGCTAACATATGCTAACATTGGGGGTATATTGATGGGATCCATGGAGCACCATGTATAGCAGCACCATGGATCCGTCATGGGATTACTTTCAATTCCACCCAACTTTCTTCAAAGAACTCATGATTTGGGATAGAACTCATGGTGCTAAAACGTAGAATCTTCATGGATTGGTTGAAGGGAGAATCTTAACCGGAAACTACGTTCTTGATAACGCCTATTCTACGGCGTTCCTGTATACATATATATATAATATAGGTGTTCCCTTAAACCAATCTAATGATAGTTGCGAAAGCATCAACAAGTAACCTACCAGTGCCGTGCACTGTCGTCGCTTTACCCAGCCACTTTTTCTTAAAGGAAAAGGGCCGCCGACAATGCCTGAAAGTAAGGAAAATCGGAGTTTCGAGATCCAATTTTCAGATCAACCGATCAACCTATAGATAGTTTACCTATCAGACCTACAATGTGAGGCCCCCGTTGGATAGCTAAGTTGGTGCACATAACTCCAATAACTATGGTTTATGGTACTTATAACGAACTAGTTACTGGGGCTTATAAACCAACTTAGCTATCTTGGGGGCCTCACATCGTATCAATGGGGATTCGGGTTGCCAAGTTCTTTTCCACTTTGCACCCTGGTTCCGAAACACAAAATTGGCCACGCGACACTGGCATCTTTTGCTCCTGTTTGATCAAACCATCCTCTCCGCGAGGTATCAAAGGTGCGGCCATAGCAACCGGTTGCGCACAGCAACCTCAGCAAAAACGCCGGCAGCACCACAACTCTTGAGCCACCTGATCTGCAGCATGTTGAGGTGATCAGATTCATGCGCAGGTGGCTTTGAATGGTTTCACTCTGACAAGTATTAACATGTCAATTGAGGAACGTCATCTCAGGGTTGAAATCTGTGACAGGGGTCATCTCAGGGCAGATCTTGTCCGACTGTCCGTGAACATGTTCCCAGTAGTTTCAACCCGCAGCAATAAAAGTTGGTACTTGGGTCTTCAAGCAACCAAACCCATAGGATCTATGTATGGTATATTTACCTACATTTGGGTGTTTTTAGGGCAAATGTAGGTAAATATACCAGCACTATGGAGCATATGGGAAAGGGTGTAAACTTGTAAACTGAAGCCACTTGAAAGGAACTGTGGATCCTCCATCAAAGATGTACCCGTCCAATGACTCACTTTTTTGCATTTGGGAGTGCGTTTACTTAGACGTTGAACTCCATGGTACCAGATGGCCAACCGATCTTAAGCAGGGGGTTAAACCAGCTGTGCATACAGCAACAATGTGGTACAGCCAACAACAAATCTCACCACTGGGGCGGCATTATAAACCTGAAATGAGTTTACCACCTTGTTTTGCTTGGTGGTTCATCCCACTTTGTTGGTGGCTTATAATCAGACCCAACTAGTTTAGAAGCCACTTACTGACTGGGATGAACCACCAACTGTGGATGATTTGTGTTTAATGTTCCATGCCAAAGTGCTACATGGCCACCGCATCTAACCTCAAAACACACCCCTGGCACCTGTCAACATACACGGCGTCCCGGATGTCATCACACCTGGCAGTCCGATGACACTCGGATGGCTTCATCTGAGCTTTCCCGGGCTTGAACATCACAATGTGCCATGGTCAAAAGATGGGACTAGTATGGATCCATCCCATATAACTGGAATCTTGGATTCATCATGATGAATGGTTGATTTATATAATATATAGATCCCATTAAATCCCGACATGTCATGATTAGTGACTATCAACAAGTTGGGTACATCCAAACTTCACAGTGGCATGGATTTGGGCCCCCCGGGCCCCTTGATGTTGGCCATCATGGGGAAAACCACTGGTTGGAAAATGACGGGTTTTTGGGGCACCCAATGAACCGAGAACACAACAAACATAAAGCCCCTCAGCCCAAATTTCTAGAGAAGGTCTTGATGTGATTCAAATAATTACCCTCTGGTTATGACTAACATAGCTATGGTATAGATGGCCCATAGAAATAGATGGTTTACCTATTAAAAATGGGTGGATATTCCATGGCTATGTTAAATAACCAGATGGTAATAACAACAATACAATATATAATGTCACATCTGTATGGAACAGATTTAAGCATTCATCGTTTGGCGTGATCTAATGGACCGGGAAAGGACATCATGAACTGTGAATTATTGGTTCAGTCCGGATTTTCAGGCAGATGATTTCTGCATCTGGGGTTTCAGAAGGACAAACTCATGTGGTTTCAATGTTGTACAACCTATATACTTCTGAAGCTGTTCAACCAATATTCAGTCCACACTGGGTTTCGGCCCCAACTTTTAAGGTGCCGAAGTTGTCCGTCTCTTCAGCCCCTGAGTCACCAGGCTGAATGAAGCCGTAATTCTCACCTTTTCTCACCACCACTCCATGGAGGCGTTTGCCTCTGCCCTCAGCGATTGCTTTCCCATGACGAGTTGGTGAAAAAATGGTTTCCCTATGGAATACCCTCTGGTAAACAGCCACATAGCTTTGAAAATCGCCATTTATAGTGAGTTTTCGCATTAAAAATGCTGATGTTCCATAGCGATGTTTGTTTATCAGAGGGTATCATAATCCCAATACATTTGCTAGTCCTTATATTGGCCAATCAACCAAGGTCCAAGGTATTTTCTTCATGGATCATGTGTTAAAAAAACAACTTGACCTGGGAAGGAAGCGACATTCCAAAAGTTGGGTTTGACTGAAAATAGGATACCCACGGATACCCCCAAAATACCCAAAATCCCATGGTTGAAGATCACGTTTCCCCACTAGTAGATGGCCATATTGGGGGTATCCGGGTACGAGTATCACCCCATTCTTGGACAAACCCATATCCTTTCTATCATCATCATCATCATCATCACCACTGTTGTCTCACATGATACCAATGTTATCCACTATCCCCTCATAAAAATCCCGTGCGGCATCGAAACAAATCTGATGAGGATTCAACCGACCCGCATTTCGGTGACCCCCGAAGAGTAGATGGTTATAAAATATCTGGTTGGTGGTTTCAACCCCTGTGAAAAATATTAGTCAACGGGAAGGATTATCCCATATATTATGGAAAATAAAAAAAATGTTCCAAACCACCAACCAGTTATTGTTGTGGTTGTTGGTGGTTGAAAAAACCCTTAATGAGTCGGTCATTATTCCAAAAAAAACAATGATTGAAGGGGCCACCTTTGACAGGGCTGTTGAATCCCTCGGATGTTGACATGGGAAGGGCGTCGGAAAGATTTTGCGAAACCAGCTGTTCCCTACAGGTTCTTTGAACCCGTTCCGTCCCGGAAGCCCACTGGGAGTCCCTGACTGATCGGCCTGAGGAGCAGAATTCCACATGTTTGGAGGAGCAGATCGATTCAATTTCACAAGTCAAACATGGTTGCTCCCAACAGCCTGTGCAGTACTGCGGGGGAAATCAGGATAGGAAGGAAAACAAAGAGCAAACCCACCAATGGCAACCCCACCAGTATACCAGTGACTATCATCAATACGTTGAAGCAACCCTTTGACGAACATTTGCTGTTTCCGACATGCTAAGACCTCTAGACTCTAGGCAGAAGAGTTCTGGCACAGATTTCAGGCAACAGGGAGACGGGATCAAACAAAAGAAACATATACAGTATCATAAATGTATCATATATTCAAACATGTAAAGAAACGCAACAATTAGATTAGATAGCCAGCCACTTTGGGATGAGTGTGTCAAGCAAGTTATAACTCAACAGACTCAACATATCAAACGAAAAGACTGGCAGAATAGCTCTGAGATCTTAGAAAAATTCTTCGGTGACTTCTCTGTGAGGTCCAGACATTCCAACGCCCGACCATTTTTGCGCCTGGGTTTCCTCTGAAAATCAGGTAGTTACCCGGTACCCTCTGGTTATTTAATATAACATAGCCATGGGGAATGGCCCATTTATAGTGGATTTACCCATTAAAAATGGGTGGATTTTCCATGGCTATGCTAAATAACCAGATGGTAGCCCAAAAATCTCAGGCATCCTTTACCATTTCCGAACCACAAAATGGTCCCTGGCCTTCAATTGAACCCCGGGCGCCACCCGAGGTCTCGCCCTGCGGGGTAACTGTGGCTGGAAGGCCCCCAGTTATGGTTGATGTTTTTTTTCACCCATCTAACTAGAGAAACCTAGGAATATGGCTTTATAAAATATGGTATGTTGAGGTTAGTTTAGAAACCATAGAAACCTAGAATCTAATACAGATTTGTACTATATAGGTGGTTTCAACCCCCATGATCGTGATTTCAGATCGTCATCCCATTTCTTGGATCTTCTGGTTAGGCAGTTTCAAGTCCCGTGAAAAAGATTGCTCATTGGGGGTCATCATCACATTCTTGTAAACAAAATAGAGCAAATTAAAAGAAGAGTATTTTAACTGTACCCTCTGGTAAACTAACAAGACTCTGGAAAATCACCATTTGAACAGGTGAATCAATATCAATCAATTATATGTGGGCCTTGTTCAATAGCCAGTTAGTTTACCCTAGGCTAAATTGCCATTGAAAAGTGCCATTTCTGGATCCGCATCCTCCAAGTTGAGTGCCATGGCTTGGCAAAAAAAACAAGGCTGGACAGTTCATAAAAAAATGACCATATTATATTATATATCATTATATTATATATATATATATATATCATGTACAATATCCCATATGTATGGAATATCCACACTTAGTAACTGGATCTAAATGAAATGTATATCCAAGCAGCAACCAAGGCCCTGGCGGCCCTGGCTCGTTGGGATTTTCCCTCCGCAGATTCCAGCGGAAACTCTCCGGCCTCGCGCCACTCCTTCTCCAAACTTTGGTCGTCTGTGGCAGCTGAGTAGAATTGAGGTACATCAAAACTCCATATTTCTAGCTCTATGGTAAATATGTTTATAATTCATTGCTGCTATGTTGGTATGATTGGCATAAATTTGGCATTAAAAAAAAACACAAAAATATATCTTAGTAGTCTTGGAGTTCCCAACATGTCAATGTTTGAGCTGTAGTATCCTATAGCCATATGTTCCGAAAGCTTCGAGCTCGAGTTTTTCTTGGATTTGCACTGCACTGGGTGAGATTCCCCGACTTGCGGGCGTAGCAGCCATGCATAGCTTGGCATAAACAAATTTACGAAGTTGCGAAGACGTTGGGGATGGAAGCTTGAAACGTCTAGACCTTTTTGTCTTGGCCCGGTAAGAGGTCCCTCTATAGTGGTTTGCATGCCCGTTCCCCCGCTGCAAGCCCCTAGAATAAGGACCATCTATATAAATTGGAGAGAATATGAGCCACGAAAAGCCACAAACAATATTGCCATACAGCCCAGTGGACATAGTTCCCTCTTGGGATATCTTATGTCTTATGATTCTGGTTCCCAAAAAACATATCCCCTCCATTGTTCATGGATGTCCATCCCCATGGAATCTAAATCAGCTTCGTGAAGAGACCGAAAAGTCAACCCCACCCCCCTAAAAATGTCGTTCGGAAACACACAATTCTGAAAATATCATCTGTTCACATCTCCTCATCTCCTCTTTTGAAAAGGACCCTTAAAAATTAACTTTCAAACATGTCAACAAAATACGTTTGGCACCAACAAGTCCAACCAAAAAACAGAAAAAAACAGATTTATATCATAAATATATCGATATATCCCAAAAAAATACCACGTCTGCCAAAATCTTTTGGGAACCTTAAAATGTCCAAAAACATCGTCCATCCCGCCTGACGGCGGCAACAGAGGCCCCGGAGGCCCCGGAGGCCCCGGAGGCCCCGGAGGTCCCGGAGGTCCCGGAGGCCCAGGTGGGCCCATCTGCCGCAGCAGCGGTGAAGGTCCAGACCTGATTTGGGGATGTATTACAAAACCAATCTTGCTATATTTGGGGGGATGAACATCCCATAAATGATGGAACATAATCCAAATGTTTGAAACCACATGGCTATGGATCAATACCTATTAATACCATTTTTAGTGGGTTATTCACATCCATTTACCAGTTATTTGGGCTTCACAGAAGGGTACCTTCTGGTTTTGACTCACCATTTCTGTCCGGATTCGTTGGGATCATCGGAGGATTTTTTTGGTGTTTGTTGTTTCCCAGATGCGAAGCATGGTGCTGGAAGTGCTGGAATATGAATCCCAACATTTGCCCAAGATAAATAAAAATCACCCAAACAAATGTAGGTAAATATATACCAGACATGGAGCATATGGCTTTGGAGGGATCATCGATCATCAGTTCTCGAGACCAAACATGCCGAAGATACCTCAACTGTTTGAAAATATACCAAATATACCAGAGATACCAAAGATCATCAGGGATACCAACTGGATTCTTGCGGATTGAACTGTTTGAAGATTTTGTGAAGTGATTTGAGATATGATTTCTCGGGACTTTGCTGCCAAACATTTGGAAAATGTCAAACTTGGAAAGTAGCTCCCAACAGAAATGACTGTCACGAATAGGAATGAAACATGACTTAACCAAATATAAATTAATATGAACTAAATGAATATCAAGTAACTGACAAGAACAGGGAAATTTTGAGGATTTGACACCGCTAAAATCACAGAGTTCCTGGGGGACCATCAAGGATATGGGCAGTTCGATCAACAAAAACAAGGATGTCAAGAACCAAATGGATCCATATAGGACATACGCAAGCAAACCGCTAAGAGGGAATGGCTCGACCAGGAATCGGAATCTGCAAGCATCAGTGTGTTCCAATAGCATGACCCTTGATTTGCAAAAAACCTGCATTTGGTTTTGACCCACAGCCATAAACAAAGACTCCCAGACTATATATAAAAATATATACTGTATGCCTTCTAAATAACTGTTTCCCTTTGGGGACTATGGTTGACTTATGCTGAATGATGCTCTTCAGCATCCCGGGACTGGGTTGCCCTGCATGAAACCTGGCGTGTTTCGATGGCGAGAATGACACCCCATGACTCCATGAGTGATCCCATAGGCAATTAAACCAACAAGGGGCCAACATTCATCCGGGCTTGACATTCTACCCTCTGGTTATTTGACATAGCCATGGAAAATGGCCCATTTATAGATGGTTTACCTATTGAAAAAGGTGATTTTCCATGGCTATGTTAAACAACCAGATGGTAGATCCTTTGACCTTCCACAACACCAGTCCACTGTGTGCACTTGCAGATCAGACTGAAAGTTCCTAAGGTCCCCAGACTTTGAGAGGCCAAACCCCTACACTTGCCCATGCCTGCTGATTGTTGGAAGCATGTTGTTCATGGTTCCACTCCAAAAGTCCTACAAAAAAAACTATATGTCACTATGTGTTTTCTTTATCCTTCTCAATCCCCAGTTCCATCCAATCTTCTGGGATATAGTACTAACTCCTCCTAAATTGCCAGTAAATATCATTGACCTTACTTCTCAAGGTTTCTCAAGTGGTAGTTTCAAAAACCCTAGTTGCTTGGTAAGTATAGTCCTTAAAAAACTACCCAGTAATATCGAGGAGCATCGCAACAATCCAGCGACTTGGACATGTGACATTCTGAAGAATAGGGTCTTTGTTCCACTGGTCAATTGTATAACTGGTTGGTGGTGCAATAACCATCTTGAAAAATCTGAGTTCGTCAATGGGGTTGGGATGACATCCCATATATGGACAATAATCCACATGTTTGAAACCACCAACCAGTATAAGTTCCACTTCATCAGCATATTTTCTATGAGTTCCACTGCTGGTTGGTGTTTTTAAACCCTCTGAAAAATATGAGTTCGTCAGTTGGAATGATTATTCCCAACTAAATGGAAAGTCATAAAATTCCATGGTTCCAGTCACCACCAACCAGAACATATTGAAGAATCATGAGAGTGACATAATATGTGTACATTTTACATATTTTTTTGGGGTCAAAATGACCCTACTGAAACTACTCAACCAGCAAGGTAGATCCACTGGTTGGTGGTTTCAACCCCTCTGAAAAATATTAATAAGTTAGTTAGGATTACTATTCCCAATATATGGAAAGTCATAAAAGTCATGTTCCAAACCACCAATCAGCAAGGATTATTATTCCACTGGTTCCCAGTGAGTCTTTGCTTTCTGTTGCCTTTTGGGTCCCAGTTCAGGGAAGGAAGATGGAGCTACCGTTTCCTGCATAGAACATCATAGAACTGGGCTGTATTCCACTGGTTATGTTCCATTGCTTATCACCCAAAAATGGCAATCCCAGGAGTGACCCCGAGGACCTGTCCGAGTAGCATCACGGGACTGGGCGGACTGAACCCGCGGCTCCGAAACGCAACATTTCTTCAGTAGATTAACTGTAGGGTTTACGGTAGATATATATGTATTATATATATACATATGTATATATATATATATATATCATTATATATATATATATATCATGTTATACATCTATAATATATATATATATATATATGAGCCGCCGTCAAAATCAATTGTTTATGCCTGGTACAAAAATATAAGTTATCGCTCTTTGGGGGGGCCCTATCGCTTTCCAGTGTTTTGTTCAAATCAACACGAAATACTGCAAACATGCAAGGGAATTAGCTTCATGGATTCAGATCTAAACTGCCGGGGATGGATTAAGGGCCTTTCGTTGTCTTTGCGTTTGCAACCATGTTGGGGAGCTATCTAAGCACATTCCTAGACTCTTTCCTAAGCAAGGAAATCTGTTACAATCTCATCTCCGAACTAGAAAGACCGTATTTGATATAGACCAATGGTTCCAAAAAAGAAGCGTTCGTACCTATGAAGAAGTGCATTAGGCTCCCCAAGTCTGAATACAACGTGGTGGCCTGGTGTCGAGAACCTGTTCACTTTTTGTTGAGCCCTTCTTCTTCTTGGGATCAAATGAGTCTATCCCTCCTCCGGGGTCCCTTTTTCAACAAAAGGTTATCGCTAGGTTATCGCTAAGGTTATCGCTAAATTGGAACACTTTGACGATCAAGAAAGGAAAGGAAAGAGGCACGTAGAACAAAAAGGACAACTGAAAAAACAGAAGGAGAAAGGAAGGAACAAGAAAAGGAAACAAAGGAAGAAGAAACGACAAATCAAACATGGAATGGATGGAATTCAGAACAAGATTCGTAATCAGACTTGATTTGGTTTAGAATTCAATTGCGTTTAGTTTTAACTGAAAAAAGAAGGAACAAGAAAAAAAGAAAAAGAAAAGGAAACAAAGGAAGACGCAATTCAAATTAAATCTAAACACACAAAGGGCATTCAGAATTAGATTTCAATCTATTGTTTGCTTAATTCAGAATTTGGTTGCGTTCAATTTGGTTTAATTCTACTGCTTTGGGACCTGGGAAGAAAAAAACAATCTGCCTGTAGAAAGCAATGGCTCAATCACCTTGGACAGCAAATGACATGGCAACTGCAAGAAACGCGGGCACTGCAGGTTGAATTTTCATCAATTTTGCCCACAGATGGTTACAGGTTATCGCTTTTTGGGAGGGGCCCTATCGCTTTACATGGTTTGGTGCATTTTCTCAACACGATTGGACCCTCCCTTACTAAAGTAATCTACGCTTATTTTGACCGTATCTCATATATATATATATATATATATCTAGACCCTGTGGTTATTTAACGTATAGCTATGGAAATCACCTCTTTTTTGGGGAAATCCCTAATCTTTATCATCTATTACTATGGGTCATGGCTTCCAGTTCGCACAGAAACTGCTATGGCTAACCACAGGGGAACGGTTGTTCAAATGGGGAACCACCTTGGAAGCGCCAATTGTCGGCAAAAAAAAAGGTGATTGGTGGTTGATAGCATTGGGGATATTAACCAGCAAGCATTGGAAGTATCAACCAAAAGTGGATTAAATCAAATGCTATACATATATATATAATATCACATAATATAATATAATCATATATATATATACAAAACAAAAAAATCCAATGTGATTGTTGGTTCAGCCATGCATCCCAAAGATATGAAAGTCACCGGGGAAATCCCCACAATATCGTGAAAGAGCCAAATATTCGAAAGGGACGCCAGAATATTGAGCAGTGCACAGTGCCTACTTGGGCCTTCATTCGGGATACCAACAAGGGCTGCCAACCTGGATACCAACATTCGATAACATTCGTAGGGTCTGTTCGCTCGCAACTGGGGGTGTACTTACTAAGAAGGATAAACCACCAAGTATATCTTATAGTCATTTCCTACCATTACAGCCAAAGTTACCAACGTGTGCAGTTCGGTAGGACGCAAAAGGATAAAAACAATGCAATATGGGAGGGCAACCCCAAAATTTGACGGATACCATCGCTATGATGAATTACCAAAGGGCGGTTCGAAGAGCGCCCAACATCTCAGGTTTGCTAAGTCCCAACCATTGGCAAAGCAGCCCGAGGCTCCCATTTCAAATGGGGGAGCATGAATTTGGGAGATGGGACCCCATTCTTTGGCAGCCCCAAAATCGAGAGAACAATTGGAAACGTGGAAATGATGGGGAAATGATGGGGAAAACAGGCCCCCCATTGATCTTGCGCTTGGTTGATCTTGCGCTTGGAAGATGCGTTGTGCGACGGTCATCTCCCCAATGGCTGAAATCATCGGAACTTTATGGGGTAAATGATGGTAACTTTGTGCATATCATTGCTCACCCGTACTTCACATGGGCGTGTCTGAAAAACAAGGCTACTTCATTTCATCCACTGGTGAAGCATCATTGTCCCCAATGGCCAACTCTTACCAGGTCAAACGCACCCAAATTTAACAGATTGTTAATCTATATGCCAGTCAGTCAAATCCCCCTGGGTGTATGATGACCTTGTGAAATTCAAGCCGCTATTGACTGAAGTAGGGCTTGTTGGTATTTCCAAAAGATTTCTCAGATCTTCCCTCTCCAAAAACAGACCCTGGCGCCTCACCATTGTAACGGCTCCCTGGCTCCTGATGAACATTGACAACATGTAACTATGCTTGGGGATGCCGCAATGTGCGCGCACTAACATCACTAACTAGTTAATGAAGTAACTAACTAACCAACAACCAGGCAGAGAACACAACTAAACACTATATAACTGCAGAGTTTCTGCTACAAACATCAGGAGGCTAAACTTCCAGAAATCATGTCCTAGCCGTGAGGTGGCATACAGAGTTTCAGGTTGGCAGGATTCAGCAGCTCACAAAATATAAACATCAACCATTTGGGTCTTCAATTTGGAACCACGCCGAACTAATTCACAAACGTGGCCGCAACTGGGAGTTGTGAAAAATTATGGACCTCCAAAAAAAGGAATGGTTCAACAACAGGAAATTCCAACGGTAAAACTAATACACGTTTGTGTTCCAACCCTCTTTTTGCGAGTCCGTGGAAGTTCAGGGGGGTTTTGAACCTAGGTTGAGTTGTCCAATCCTTGACCCTCTCTGCATCTAAGAGGCCATATAATAGTCAACCCAATCACTGGCACTATGCAAACCCAAGAATGTCGTACGAAAATTGAGGATATGATATGTCATATCTTATTCCAAGCGTCCAAAACCTTGAAAAATTGGCAGTGTTCCCATCAGCCCAGGTACAGGGTGGTAACTTGGGCAAATAAAGAGCTAACAAACAAAAAAAAACAACTCTCCCTTGTGGCAATCATTTACCTACAATAGACAATAGTTTGGAGCTTCACTGGCAAGATTATGTTAAAAGAATCCGCTAACATCCACCCCAAAAAAAACCTCCAAACTCCCCCAAAATCTCACTCTTGTGAAAAGGGTTTCTCCGAAAATAGGCTCATTTCCATCCATCGGTGAATCATCATTTATGTGATAAGCCCATGTAAACCCAATAATAAACCATAAAACCATCCCCAGTCATGGGACTTCTTTATGGCGTTGGCTGTCCCACATCCCCAAGAATCACCCAAAAAATCAGCAACAGGTTCCTGAAATTAAAAAGGAACGTCAAAATCACTAACAGGTTCCTATTCTTTCTTAAAAAGAAACATACTCTCTGGTGATTTAACCTAGCTATTGAAAATGGCCCGGTCGAAATAGTGAAGATACCTATGAAACATGGTGATTTCCCATAGCCAAATGCTCCATGGTGCTGGAATATTTACCTACATTTGCCCAAGATAAATCACCCAGTCATGTAGGTAAATATACCAGCACCATGGAGCATATGGGATACCCTCTGGTAAACTAACATAGCTATTGAAAATGGCCATAGAAATAGTGGATTTACCAATTAAAAATGGTGATTTTCCATAGTTTTTTGTTAGTTTACCAGAGGGTAGCCATGTTAGTTTGGAGGGTAAACATCGCCCAAAACTCACCCGACATCGAGGCGGCCTCTGGTGGCGGTGGGGGTGGTCCCGGAGGTCCGGGAGGCGGCCCCGGAGGTCCGGGGCTGCGAGGCGAACTTTGTAGGTGTCCCCTGGCGCCACAGTGACCGGGGTGACCTGGGAAACCTGGAGGGTTCAACATGGAAAACAAGGTACCTGGCCTGGTAAACATACAAAAAACTATGGAAAATCACCATTTTTCATGGGAAAATCCACTATTTCTATGGCCATGTTCAATAGCTACGTTAAATTACCAGAGGGTACGAGGGGTGACCACGATTCAACCATAAAAGGCACTTGGCCATGACCGACAACGATGTGGATCTGACAAAGTAAAACATTCGGAAGATGCAGATGTCACGATGGACATCTTGCTTGAGCCAAACAAAAAAAACACGATGCCTAGTTTACTAGGCCATGAGATGGGTCATTTCATCATAAACCATCATCAATATTACATATGCCATTATTATCCCACTATTATCCCATGATCCCATTAATGTCTATTATCCCATGATTATCAATATAAAACATCCCATCAATGTTATCTGGTTGGTGGTTTTAACCATCTTGAAAAATATGAGTTCGTCAATGGGAAGGATTATCCCATATATTATGGACAATACCCTCTGGTAATTTAACATAGCTATGGAAAATCACCATTTTTAATGGGAAATTTACTATAAATGGCCATTTTCAATAGCTATGTTAGTTTACCAGAGGGTAAAACATGTTCCGAACCACCAACCAGTTATATATCCCACCCCATTTCTGGAGTCACACGAACCATCGCAACTCATCAGCAGTGAACGTTCCCCGAACGTCCCGGTCGAGCGGCAGGAAAGCGCCGCCAGCAGCCTTTTCGGGTGGTGTCTGCTCAGCTGCGAACCCGTTGCGGAATTCAAAAGAACAATACATAGCAAAATGATAATTATGTATGTTTTAAATATAATGCATATCTATATATATATAATGTATATATATATAATGTATATATATATAATGTATATATATAATTATATATATATAATGTATATATATATAATTATATATATATATTCTATCTACTACTGTACAGGATGATTATAGCTCAATAAGCATCAACCAAAAACCGTCAAGTGGGCATGGCTCAGTTGATGAAATGGTTTGAATTGTGGGCCCTCCCAATTTGACTTTGTCAACGAAATTATCCACAAAAATAGTCCGTTTCTTTTCTGGAAAAATAAGGTCGCTGATAAAATCAAAACCTCATTCCAGTTGGCAAAAAAAAAAAACATTTTTTCTGTTGGTTAAAATCTCCATATATCTAAGATGTTTTTGGAAGCACCTGTATTCTTGTTGGACGAATCTCACATTGTCTTCGGAACTGCTCATGTTGTTTTGTTTCCCCATTTTGGCCGATGAAATCCAAATGTTTGTTGCATGATTCCATTGTTTTGTTGGCGAAATCAGCATGGCTGTTTGGTCAAATCAACATCTTCTTTTGGTTAAATGTTTCAATGCTAACCCCACCCAAATGCTGGGATCTTCCTGACCTGCACTTGTGGGCTTAGCCAGGGCAGCGCCTGTCCTGGCTGCTTGGTGTTTTCATGGTTTAGTTTCATCCATCTATATAACTATATAGATATATCCATAATATCCATAATAGCCCCCAGTTATAGATATAGTTATATAATATATATATATATATAATTATACATATATATATATAATAGTATGATATAGTGATAAGCTAACTTCCCATCCATATTCACAAATCAACCTCTCGAATCCGAATGAAATGGCTGCTTAAGTTTTAATGGTTTCTAGTCATCCCATTTGAACTTTAATGGCTACACAAATCCCGAAATGGAATTCTTGACCATCCCCAAAATATGGCTATACAATGCTATATATATATAGCTATATATAGCAGTATATAGCTATATATAGCTATATATAGCTATATATAGCTATATATGGTTATGCAATCCAACTTAAAAGTCACCATAAATATCTAAGTCACCAATAGTCACCATAAATATCCATAAATCAAGTGAAATCTGCGGCCCAATCCCCATCTCCTCGCTGCAACACCTGCGGTCCGCCGCGCCGTGCCGGTGGCGGCGGCGGCGGAGAGGTCTCTGAGGTGGGCCCATCGCCGGGCGGAGGCGGCGGCGGCGCAACTGGCCCTGGGGAAATCGGCCATGTTCATCCATTTTTCCTATGAAAATTCATAGTTTAGTAAGGTTTATAGTATCAACATCAGCATTTTCCCCCGAAAACCCATGGTGGAGACATGGTTAAGAGTTAGCATTTTGCCTATGAAAAAAACAATTGAATGAATTTGACTATTTTATCATGTTGGCAAGGGAAATTGGATGCTTTTTATACTCATTGCATGAGGAGATGTTTCACAATTGTATGATGTTTCACAAGTTTAACCAGCCGCTGGAGTTCACCCTTAAAATGCTGCCAGGTTGATCAACAGAAATGTCCCTGGCTCGCCGGCCTGGGAAGTGGCTCATCGGCCTCGCCAAAGTGCTTCCAAGCAAAGGCTTTCAGGCACTTTTGCTGTGGTAGGTTCCAAATAATATTAGTTGAGGTATCATGACTATCATATATATATAATTATATAAGGATATGGGATTTGGTCGGCCATTTGAGGAGAGCATTGTTGCAGGTATCACATCTATAATCGAATAATCCCAGTTCAGGCATGGTAAAGAGGGGATGAAACCACTGACTGGGACCATGAACCATGGGGGTGTTGATGGTATATATGTATTCATGTATGGTATATTCCATTATTTTCATGGGGTATGATGGTATATTCCATGGATCCTATGGGAATTCACAATTTACATGGAAATTCATTACCCCATAAGATCCATGTATGGTATATATATGCTAACAATTGGGGTATACTGATGGTAAATGTTACCATAAATAGCATACATGGATCCTATGGGTACTAATGAAATTCATAAGTCAATTTCATGAAATCATAGTACATCCATTTCCATTACTACTGTGGATGGGCCAGCGAAATCCTGCACCAGTTGAAAACGGTGGTAAACATCCCATTATTTATAGGATTTCAACCATCCTTTTGGTGGCGCAGGACTTCGCAACCATCAACAGTATTTCATCATTAAACATCATTATTACTAGTATATGTTTTTTCATTGGTGAATGATGGAAAATTGGAAAATCAGTGGGTTAACAATGGCTGATAATAATGGTTAATAATGGTTAATAAAACACCCAATCATTAACCATTATTAACCATTATTAACCATCGTTATTGACCATTATTCACACAATGATTGTCCACCATTCACCAATGATTATCAACAGTAGTGATTACACCAATCATCGACATAGTCAATTGGTTACACTATGAGTGATTGGTCTATGATTGGTTACAATAGATATATAAATTGACTAGTAAATCCATTACCATTATTACTAGTGATTACATATCATATACTATGCTCCACTCAATGCGCCAACTTTTGGCCAGGCAATGACTCAGACTTCTGCACAGCGCTTTGTCCTTTACATCCAGCTGCGGCTTTTACAGGAACGCTGGAAGAAGCGGCCCCAAGTGTATGGGGGGGAAACGAAGATGGGCAGGGTGACACTTGAGCGTACAAGATTCCACGGAATCGGCCACATCTCTACTAATCGCTATGCAACATCGTTCAAAGAACACAAATGCTCCACTCAATGCGCCAACTTTTGGCCAGGCAATGACTCAGACTTCTGCACAGCGCTTTGTCCTTTACATCCAGCTGCGGCTTTTACAGGAACGCTGGAAGAAGCGGCCCAAATTTGCAATCCAATTCACCCATGTTTGGGCAGCCATCTGGCTTCGCCGACATCTGTCATAGGTGTTTAGAAAAATTATGAGCAATAAGCGCAGTCTGAAAGTCATAAAAATCTTTAGCTATTGCTGTACACATTCGTGGAGCATATGGTTCAGCCAATTTTGTGAGCCATTGACCCGTTGCGGATCGGCCACATAAATGTTGGTGATAATTTCCTGTGTGTTGACAGATGCCTCGTTTTGAGGAATGACAAACTCCTAGAGATAAACGTTGCAGTTGCACATGCACTGACAAGAATCCAGTCGCCTTTTTGAACACTCGCCCCCAGGCGCAGTAATGCGTGACTTGCCAAAAGCAAAGCTTGTTCCGAAGAATCTTGCAAATGGGTGGACACAGCCAAACACGACTACGTTGAGGATTTTCCATAGAAGCAGGCACCATCATCTTTAAGCACAAGGTAAGGACTGCAGCGGAGAATCTCATAAACAGGTTGCCTAACCAAACCTTTAAGGCATCATGAGGCTTGAGGCCAGATAATCCCAAGGGAAATTCATCGCTTCTCAACGGAGGTGGCCCAGGTGGAACATCTCTAGCCCTGGAAAAGGATTCGCATGGAGTTCCAAGGTGAATGCCTAGGATCTTGCCACTTCGGATCCAATCCAAGATCATTCGTCTCTTGGCAGGTGACCGCAAATCATATTCAGGACCATGCAAAATGTCCCAAGTCAAGACACACCATCCTGTTTCACGCGCAATTGCCTTTGCCAAGTTGCCACAACCTGAGAAGATTTCCAGGAAGACAGCAAAGCTAAGAGCCCGAGTGACTGCTAGCGCAGGCGCAGGAAAATTTGCTCGATGTTGCTTGCGGCGTCGAGAGCGTCGCTGAGGACCTTCTTTGGTAACTGCCGAAGGAGCTGTTGGAGCCTTCCTCCCTTCTCGTACCTCCGAACGGAGGCGAAGCTCTTCCATCGGCCGCGACGTTGGATCTCTTCCAATCGCCTCAGCTTCAGGGCAAAGTCGCGACTGGCCCCCCCGTGACGGAGTCTGTACGGGTGAGCCGGTCCTAGTGCTTCCAGCTGAAGGCAAGAGCTGGCTCTCTCCATGGCATTCTTCATGTCGGTGGCAGAGTGTCGAAAGATGAGTTCCCTCGGACCTCTTTGCCCCAATCGCATCACCTTGAACACGGCCTTGGGCACAAAGGTGTGGTGATCGAGATCGAACATGACTGTCTCGTCGAATTCTCCGGTCTTGCTGCTGACTTCCTCCTCGCTTGGGTGAAGGACCACTGACCACTGACCCTTGCCCCGGCCTACAGGCCTGATGAAGTCCATCACACGAAGACGGGTGACCTCCCCTGGCCTGAGATAAAGGGTGAAGCAAAGGGCAATCATCAGGGCCATCTCGGTCTCGTTGGATTTGATGAAGTGCACCATCATCAGACACACTGCTTCCCAAGGCAGAGGGAGCCTTGAGCGTGGAGGGTCTAACTTCCTCCACCCTTGCAAAGCCTGGCGGGTCATGGGTAGCTTTGTCATGCGTGGACCCTTCAAGTGTGGCATGAAGAAAGTCACTGCTGCTACCATGTACTGAGCTTTGCTGAGATCTTCCCCCTCTCCAAAAAGATACTCCAGAAAATCTGCGAGCAGGCTGTCCACAACGCTGTTGTCTGCCGCTGGGTCCCCAGTCAGTCCAGTGTGTTGGGTGAACAGAGCCCAACAGTCCGCATAACGTTTTCTGCAGGTTTCCCCCACCGACGCTGCTCGGAGACCCCCGACAGCTTTCAGAGTTGCCTGTCGCTCCTGCTTGCTTTTCTTCGGTCTCTGAATCAGAGGAGACGGTTTGGGTTTGGCCTTCGACTTGACTTGTTTCGAGTGGCCCTTTTTTGGGGCCTGACCCATGGGTATCCATCGGTGAATCATCAGATCTGGGTCGCCTCGAAGGCTTGGAAGGAAATTTCGAGCCCCTAGACAGCCCGTCAGAGACATTCCATTCTGAAGGTATCCACCGATAGGAAAACATTGTGTTTGAAGCAAGTGTCAAAGCGCCTATCTGTTGTGTAACACGACGCATCTTGTGCGCCCTGCCACGACCCTTCTCCAGTGCACAAACAGCAGAAATAGAATCGGATAAAATCAAATGCCGCTTGTTGAATGAACTGGCTCTTCGCAAAGCATGTTTCACCGCGAACAGGGATGCTCTAGCTTCTAAAACAGGGATAGGTTCCAAACGTTTCCATTTATATCTACCACAAACTTTCCACTTCTTATCCATGGTTTCAAAAGGAACTTGGGTGAAAATTTCTTTGTCCCTCTTGGCCTCTACCACACGCAACGGCTGTAACCCACTGCTGGCCTGCAAATCGGTGTTGGCCCAGATAGCCGCACCATAGTCCTGAGCAGCGTCAGAGACATCAGCCCCAAAGGCGCTGACCCGGGGTTTGTTGTGCTGGGCTGTCTGGAACCTCCACCTCTCCGCAAACCTTCCAAGTTCGCCTATCTCATCATGTGAAAAACTGGTTGAAGTTGCCACAAGTCCCCATGTCGATGCATCCACAGCCACCACTTCGGGATCCCAGGGAGAAGCCAGGTTTCGCCAGATGAGGGGACAAATGCCAACAAAAATCAGTATTTCACGACGCACAGATTTCCAAATACGGTGAGGATAATGATAGTGCTTCTGAATGAATGTGAAAATATCCCCAAAAATGGAAAGTGCTTCACGCCGACCCAAACAGAGAAATGTTGCATGCCCCAAAACTTTTTCCAGCTGTCGGCCACTGACTTTGCCGATACGAAGCATGTGAAGGAAAGCCAACCTCACCCTCCAAACCCTATGGCTCTTCGGTCTGAAGATGGCATTGTTGAATTCCCATCCAAGCACTGAAACGTTTGCTGATCCGCTCTCTTCCTCATGAACGACCAGACCAGAGTCCCTGAGTTCTTGCACACCTTTGTCAGCAAGATTTTGAACTGCTTCAGGGTCAGTCCCAATGACAACAAAGTTATCAACATACTCAAGATGCATGCAGCGACCATCAGGGACGGCTGCCTTATCTTCGAGGCAGTTACTAGCCACTGCACCGGCCCTTGACACTATCCGTTGATGAATAGACTGACACCACCAAAGTGCGTGATTCCAACCCATTGGTAACACTTTGAGACGTGGATAGATCCTATGATTATAAGCGACCTCCACTCCATCCAGACTGTGAACCCCAATCTCCCCTGCAAAAACTGGCCGCATGGAAAAATAGGGACGCAAAAGATCAGGAAGCTCAAAGTGATAAAATGCATCTTTAAGGTCAGCAGTAGCAATATATAATGATCCAGTGTCTTCCAAACAGATACGTGACAAGGCTTCGGCAGTGCAAAGATGAACTTTGTCAGGCTGAGCAAACCAAGCATTACTTCTTCTACAATCAATCACCATGCGAATTCTATTATCTTTCTTCTTCACAAAAAAGGCCTCAATCTTCTCAGCTCCGGGTCTCACTGAAAAATCAACAAGATCAGCTTCATGCAGCCGTTTGATGAAACCACTGTAAACCCGAGGATCCCGAAGCTTGGGATCGGAGTAACACTGTTTCACCCCGCACTCCCTCAAATTCTTGAGGGCCTCATTCTCATCCAGAAGTCTAGAGCGAATAAAGTCACTCACAATCACTCCACCGTCATCACCAAGCAACTGAGCAAGAGGCATGGATTTGTTCCCCTTGTCCGGCAGCGAGAGCAACTCCGGCACGTAAGTGGCGATGGAAGCTGGGCACTGGTCTTCCCCATATCCATCAAAGGCCCGGAGCTGGCTGACCGCCCCTGGGCCGGTGAGATCACAAGGCGGTGACCCCATGAGTTGCACTGAATTGCGGATATGCTTCAAAGCTTCAACCTGTGGCATGCTAGCCCCAAAAGTCCCTGTCTTCGCAGGGCCTAAAGGCTGATGACTGTAAAGTGAATTCAAGGCCACAACGCACTCCTCGGTCAGCTGATCAACATGTGAAGTTTTCTCCAACCTGCGCCTCACTTTGCGGCAACAAGGAACAGACCGGGGTTTCTCCAGGGACGAACAGCTTGGCAAAGGAAAAAGATCGCGTTGAACAGCCCTATCATCTGAAACCAAAAAGGTCGAGGATTTCCCGGGCAACTGGGCCGACCCATCCACAGCTGCCCCAAGGAAGGTCAAGGGCCTTCCTCATTCTTCTTGCCTTTGTTCTGCTTCCTCGCCAACTCCCTCTCCTCTCTCGCCTTCCGCAGGTTCTTTTGAAGTGCGGCGTCTCGCTCAACTTCTTCCTTGACATGAGACAGGAGGTCGGGGGAGATCATGAGGGTGCCACTCTGCCGAACCACACTACCAAATGACGCTTGCTCTTCAAGGGATAGCTTACCACCTGTGGCCTTGGACTCGGCCTCACGGGCCTTCTCACTATGGGCATACTCAATGGTTTGGAGTCTACGAAACATGAGCTCGATACCTTGACTGTTGCATGCATTGATCATGTCGGTCTGCAAGAGGTGCTTAACAAACATAGAAATCTGAAAATGCTCCATGACCCCCCAGCTTGAAGTCTCCAGCTTGCACAACTGACGAAAACGTTCGTGATGGCCTTCAAGGCCCAATCCTTCAACAGCCAGGTATGCCAAACACCATTTGGAGGTCTTTGGGCCAACGATCTTCCATCCCAACTCATATTGCTTGCTTTGGGCAGACACATCATTGAGAGTCATCTCGGGAAGGCCCAATGCATTCTTCTTACGTGCAAGGATGCGGCCATCACACATGGCAGGTCTGTTGTTGAAATCGTCTACGGTCTTCTCTCCCACACATATGCAAAAAACCTTCTTACCATTGGCCAAGACATGAATGATCTTGTCCCCAATAACTGGTGCATCTTGTACCCCTTGGGCTCTATCTCCGAAAACGACCCCGCAATCAGACTCAGCATACACCCAAACGCCCTGATCCCCAGCGACATCGACTGCACCAGGGGCCCGTGGTTCGCCAGCTGAAGCTGCCGTCAGAGGAGCCGCAGGACTCACGGCAGCCACTGGCGCAGCAACCGCCGCAGGAGCGGCACCCCCTCCAGGCCCACCAATGTTGCGCCTCCGACGCTCTGCAACGGCTTCCGCCGCAGCATCAGCTTTAATCGCATTGAGCTCGGCTGCGCTCCAGTTGGGAAGCCCATACACCTCAGCAGCAACGACGCCGGGGGGCAATCGGTTGGGGCGAGGCCGCACTCTGAATGCTCGGAGGTCTGGATTCAAAGGAGACATCGTTTCCGCATATATGTCACGGTCCGGAGTACATATGATGTAGTCATCTTGCTCAATATGGTCCAGGATGAGACGCTCATGGTTGATGGTTGGTCCAGCAACATCATACTGGATCAGTGCCACTCTATTGGTGAGGGCCATTTCGCCTCAGTCTCACCTCCGCCAATTGATGCAAGGCTAAGTCACGAAGGCTGTAAGCCGGGCTCACAGGCTCTGAGATGGACAAACGCTCACTGCCAGACTTGGAACGGGGATCCCTTTGACGGGTAAAACAGCACAAATAGAAAATGATGATCCAACTGATGACCAACAAGCCCAGAAGACACCACTTTGCCCACCAACTAAAATCACCCAATCCGTTGCCCTCAAATCCAATCTCAGAGGCTGAAGGGGGAGAAGGATCAAAGGGCGGAAATCCCAAATCACGGATAGCCAAAGCTGCACCACGATGAGCAGCCTGTTCCACCAAGGAACTCTGATCCCAACCCCAGAATAGCCAGAAATTCAGCACAGTCACAAGCTGCCCCGCTATGGCTCCCAAAATGAACAGGCTCCACACGGCAAGGCCCATGACAGATGTCCCTCTTGACACTTGAGCGTACAAGATTCCACGGAATCGGCCACATCTCTACTAATCGCTATGCAACATCGTTCAAAGAACACAAATGAATCATTAATCACTGGTGAATCAGTATTTCATAACTGAGATCATTACTGATCAATAATGATTATAGTAATTTATAGTATAGTAAACCATTATAAAACAATTATCATATACGAAAAAAATATAGTATAGTATAGTAAACCATTACCATTAATAGTATCGTAAACCATTATATACCATTATCATATACTATAAACCATTATCATAATACTATACTATAATCATTATTGATCAGTAATCATTATAGTATAGTATTAAAAAAAACTATAGATGGTTTTATGGTTTGGTTTACTATTACACTTGACAAAAAACCATCCCCATCAACCAATCCCCACTGGATCCCCACTGGATCCCCAATGGATCCCCAAAAGAAGCGCGTTTAAACCGCGCAAACGAAGCGCCTCAGCTGCGGAGACGTCATGGGCCCATGCCTAGCGCAACGCGCAACCATGGACCACTGGGACCACTGGATCCGCCCAAACTATGGCAGCTCAGAGATTTTCATTTCACCGTTGTCCCAAGTGAGGAAGTCCATGTTTCCAACCAGATGAAACATGTTAGGAAAGATGATGAAACATGATGAAACATGCTCCGGGAACATCTTCCGGATGCCTTGGATTTGGATGAAGCAAAAAATCCTAGTGGTGCATCTTCCTCTGTGCGAGCGACACGAGCGACATGGCACCCCTGGAATGCCCAATGGAAATCATGACCGATCCCAAACGACTTTCGAAGTGTGATTCTCCGGGCTGGCAGCTTCTGAATGCCATCCTACTTTCTTGCTATGTGCTATGGACCATTGCAAGCCTCAAAGATGTCAAGAGAAGGTTCACTTGTGAACTAATCATCTAGATATCTATACATTCGTCAATGGCTTCAAAGTGGTTGTTCACTCACTATCCTGCACTAAACAAAGATGACAACATCCGGTACCAAAATATCCAGGTGTTCGCAGAATGAAGGGAAATCTACAGCAAACCGCTGTAGCTCATGGATTTTTATCAGGGTTTCTTGTAAAACAAAGAACTTAAATCCAGGTTTTAATTTTGTTGACTTCTTTCCATAGTTTTACCATTTCAAAACCCTTCAGATCTCCGTTGCGTCCCGAACCTCAAGGAGTTCCTGAGCACGGGCTCCCAGGAACCAACCATGACTGGAAGCCATGGCCCATGAAAATATATGTGTTATCAAGAGCTAAATCATGTTTTCCATAGCAAATTGTGACCGTCTATATCCAATTTCATCAACCAAAACCTTAACATTGGGGGGAGCTTTATGGTGATTTACCACATTGTATATTAGGTACCATCGGGATATCATGTTTTTCAACTGGCCAAGAAGATGATCTTTGAAACCAAGAAGGGGATCATAAGACAGGAACTGGTTGTAGTAATCCCCTATCACGAGTGAATAATTTGACAAGGGATACCTAGCGAAATATCTTGTAACAACTGATAATCTTTGAATCATCTTGCTTCAGTTCATCTGATAATCGTTGAATCAACCAAATTAAGGCTTATAAACTACCAACAACACATGTCTATATAATATACTATTATATATACCCTCTGGTTATTCAACATAGCCATGGAAAATGGCCCATTTATAGATGATTTTCCCATGAAAACCTCCATTTATGAGAAATTGTCCATGGCTATGTTAAATAACCAGATGGTATTATAAATGTCAGATCTTAATCAGCGATCAGATATTGGGGGTCCTGGGCCACATGGGCCATGGACAAACACCAATGGATCCACCAACGGAGTTTCTTGGAGCGGGATGTTTGATGTTTCCCGCTGGGAGCTTCAGCGATGCGAGGATTCTGGTTTATGCTGGGAGAAACCACCGAAAAAGGTCTGAAGATGCTACCCCACCCATTCCATGCAGCGGTTCATCACGAAATTTTCCCGAGTAGAACCGATTTTTCCACGCTACTTCATCGGCTTTAGGGATCCAGCCACCCCTGAACTGCTCCACAAGTCCAAACTCGAAAGTCTAGTGGACATGGATTTCCCAAAATTGATCAACATTGGTGATGTCTAATCGCTTCCCTCCGATCTTATAGAACTGCTCCACCGAAACCATGGTTGAGTATTTTAGGATCTGTTCAGTTTGCTTGGCATTTGGCTGGTATGTCATATTAGGTGGAATGGTTTCATCCAGTAGCCATGTTTCAGGCTTCCAGGTCTCTTCTCCCCCGGAAATCTGGACCGCAGCTCTCTTCCACAGCCCAGTTGAAGTTTTTTTGGAGCCAAGTAGCAGAATATCCTGCACAGGGCATGCAGAGCTACCAGGGCTTGTGCTAAGAGCGAATCTCAACCATCTATTCTTGTGGGGGTCACGTTTCGCGAGGATAGGTTGAATCCCCATGCATTTCTAGATGAGACTGCATGGCTCATGATCCAGATGTCTTCTCAAACGTGCTCTTGAGTTTCTTGAGTCTCGAGCTTTCCAGCTGCTCCTTGTGACATTTTATATAACTCGAATGTAGAAGATTGGGTTCAGCTTTCAGGTTCCCTGGGAATCTACTGTAACCTGGCAGTGAAAAATCCCATGACACATGACTTTTCCATTAGCTTCCAGGCTTTCTATTGGGTGCCTAAAAAAGTAGCCAACACATGCAAGAATGGTAGTTGAGGAGACCAACTCTTTCCAATAAATGGGTGTGTCCAGATCTGTGGTATTCCCAAACTGTGATGGTTAAAATCATCACTTTCCCAATCAACCTTGCCCTTTTGTGGGGCAATGTGGGGCATCCCCAATTTTCAGACACCCAAAAAGGAAGCAGTCTGCAACATCTGCAACCTGCTTCGGCCATGGCCGTTCTGTGCTGGAAATTCACATCGCTTGCTGCTTGACCCGTGCAACTAGGGGATGAAAGATAATTTCTTTCCTCTAAAAAGTGGTGAGTCTCAGGGTCCATGTCAATTGAGGGATGGTTAAATCATTAAAGCATATTAAATCCACATCTTCGATGCTGAAATCACCAATTTTGAGGGTCTATAGCCCCCGAAAAAGAATAGAAACGCAAAATCCTACCTACAAGGTGCTGCCCCCATGGTTAGCTAAGTTGGTGCAAATAACTCCAATAAAACTTGGGTTTATGGTAGATATACCTATACTTCATGGAGGTTATACACTAACTTATAACTGGGGGGAGCACCACCTTCTAGGTGTTGGTGAACCCGGCATCTCCCGCGCCTGTCCGGGGTTGGCCTTGGGCTGCACACAGGGTGAGCCCATATTGGGCACCAACGCCGCCACGGCGGGATCCTCTGTGGGACTGATCTCGGGATTGATGATATTTTCAATGACCATTTCAGGAACCGATTGATTGGAGGTACCTACCATATAAAAGGCCTGGCCTATTTTTCAGGCCTAAGGGAAACAACTATATCTGTTTGGTGGTTAAGCCTACCCCTCTGCAAAATATGAGTCAGTTGGGATGATGACATTCCCAACTGAATGGAAAAAAATAAACCACATGTGCCAATCAGTTGATGATATTTCCAGGCTGTAAAAATTGGGGATATAAAATTTGATGAGTCAAAAGCTTGTTAATTTGGTGAACCCCAACATAGCTGGTAAATGGGTCTTCATTTCCCCAAATATGGTATAATGGGTTTTGATCCGTCCACATATATCTCCAACTATCAACAAAGTAGGGAAAATGATGATGAACCATGATGATTTTGGGGGGATCAACCCCGGCAAGCCTTGGGATACTGGGTCTCCTACCCCTTTGATGCTGGAGGTTGGCCCGAAGATAGATAGGTATATATATATAATATATATATATATATGGTAGCTATATATATATATACAATATATATATATATAATATATATAATATATATATTATATATATATTATAGTGATACTTCCAACTATGAATAGTGTAGCCCCCATGTTTTAATGATTGTTTGTTCTTCCCAAAAGCTGGCTGTGCGTCATGCAGCACCGCCCTGTGTTCTCTCCGATTCAACATGAGTACTCTAATCTGGCGATTGAACATCACCACATTGAAAACTGGTTGGTGGTTTCAACCATCTTGAAAAATATTAGTCAATTGGGAAGGATTATCCCATATATTATGGACAAAAATAAAAAATGTTACAAACCACCAACCAGATTAGCTACTGGACATCAAGAAATCAATAATTTTCCAGCAATCTTTGATTACCAGATTGGTATTTTGGATTTCATTGAGAGTCTATCAGTAGGAACATTCGTCACCTGAATGGTTAGTGGCCACAAGCTCCCCTGTTGATCTGCCGACTCCATCAACAAAGTTGGATGAAAAAAAAACAAGGCCAGCAACAGGCACATTGAATGTCATTCCAAGATTGCTTACTTTCTATGTCTTTCCCCTCATCGTAAGTTTGCCACCAAACAATTCTGAAGTTAGTCTGGTTGTCTTCAGCCCGCGGATTCTCTTCAGTGTAGCGCAGCAATCCCTTCCTCTTCTAGAAAATACGTCAAAAAAAAAAACAGGCTTATTAGCTTCATGTCGGGAATGTGATTCTATGAGATTCTATTGGGATTCAATTTCGTCCTGCAACTTAGTGGGGCGCATTCAAGTTTTTAGATTCCGTAGCATGGTTTCCTGAAGCAACAGAAAGCCAAAAAAAATCCTCAATTTGGTGAATCCCTATTGTTTCATACATCCCAAAAAGATACCAATGTTCCTAAATTCCCATTGTATCTTGGTGAAGTCCCCATGGTGGATTCGCTCATCCATAGGCTGAAGCGGACAGCCAAGCATCTGCCGCCACGGCATCCGCACCGGCGTCTGCGGCTCGAGCTGGTGAGTACCTCGCTGCAGCGATGTTTCATGATTGCTACATCCCTTTTGTTTTTGCTGGGAAAAGAACATAGTACTTGGTGGTTCATCCCACTTAGTAAGCGGGTTATAACCCCAGTTATAAGTGGATTAACCCTACTTATCCCATTTATAACTGGGGTTATAACCCACTTACTAAGTGGGATGAACCACCAAGTATCACATAGCTTGATTTGTCAATTGATATCCAAATATGATCAAATAGTATGAATTCCCAACTAGTATCAAATAGTATCCCCTTGATTTGCAGAACACATCTAAAAAGTATCTTAGTATGAAAATAAATTGAGGGCCCAAATCATATCTTTTTTGCGCTTGACCAACCCCGCGCATCAAACACGCACCAAGGCACTGTCTCGCCGGGTAGTCAGCCTCAGGACCCAGAAAGGCCGCTGGCGTCACCTCAATGCCCCTGTTGTGGACGGGCCATCTTTGGGGTGGAGGTTTCCTGCTTGTCATGGAGGTACCCCAACAGCTGGATGGTTTATTTCATGCAAAATCCTATTAGAATTAGATGATTTGGGGGTAGCCGCATCTTAGGAAACCTCCATATACGATGTTTATGCCGTTTACAGACAAAGCCCACTTGGGATCTGTCAACCGTAGAATCATGGTACCTCCGGTTGCATCAAACATGTCTGGTCTAGCCGGGTCCCCCAGCAGGTTGCTGTGTCGGCGGCTGGTACAACGCCACACCCTTGGCCGGGAGACAATTTGGAGGTCCCAAAAATGGGTCGTCCTGAAATGGAACGCCATATCTGTGATTTGGACCTTTTTTAGATCCAGAGAGCAGCTCTGGAATCGGATCATTGGATGTACATGGTGGGGATTTTCCTGCCATGTTTGATATACCAAAGGGTCAACTACCCTCTGGTAAACATACAAGAAGGGGAAATCCACTATAAATGGCAATTTTCAATAGCTATGTTAGTTTACCAGGGGGTATTTTTTTTAAGTATCCGAGAGGTACACCATGCACCCCATTGACCTGACCTTGACCCAACGACCCAACACGAACGAAAAAATTCGGCCGTCGTCGTCCCTGGCTGGGTCATGGTAAAGAACTTCAGCGCCGAGAATTACTGGATGTAGATTCAGAAAAACACCAGGTCATTTTTCACACGGAAATGGAAAATCACCCGAATGACTGGGATGTCCCATGATCTCCGAGTTACAAGGTGGCTTAAAATATCTTATAGCTATACAATATAATATATATATATCTTTATCTTACTTGTCTGACTGTTACCTCAATTACTTCCAGTCGTTGTCCCCGCTATTGCTTAGCCAAAAGTCCAGGTCTTTGTTTGGCTTTTGGAGAAACTCAACCCAGTTTGCAACGAAGGGACTAAAAGGTGATACCCTCCGGTGCCATCAAACGTGGCTGGCCGAGAAATCTCCATGAAAAATGGAGGTTTATAGCTGCGAAAAATCATCTACAAAAATGGTGGATTTTCCAGCAAGCCCTTTTTGACTACCGGAGGGTATATAATTTAGCCATGTATACCCTCGGGTAAATTACTACGGCCCATGCAATGAAAATCAATCATGTTTAATTAATTAATGAGTTTGTGTAAATCGTTTGCAACAGGAAGCCCACAGAAAAAAAAACAATCAATCATCAATCGTATCCCAGGTTTGTTGGTTAAATCCATATTTCATGGTTGATAAATCCCCAGACGAATTCATCAACAAGGATCAACTGGTTCAATTCGTCCACACAAAATCCAGTGACATGATCAGTTTTGATGTTTAATTCCCAAGTGGATACACCTTGAGTACCTTTCTTATTGTTGTTATTATGATTACTATTGTTACTATTACTATGATTATTATCGTTCATGTATGTATATCTATATATACATATAGAAATATCCAATGTTTGCCCGGTAAATCCATTGAATTGATTAATACTAAATCCCTAAAAAGTTGCTATTCAATTCATATTTGATAGCTCAATTCCTGGTCCATCCTCAATGAACGAGGTGAATAACCCCCTGCCATAAATTAATTGGTTGTATCCCCATTTTGGTTTGTGAAATGAGATATCGACACCCTCAAAACGAAACAGAAAAGGTTCAAAAAAGACCTTAAACTTGGTCTTCAATTGGTTCCAGCTATCTACACAAATGGTGCATGTGTAAACAAAAATCATAAAACCCCGCTTCAAAATGGCAGTTCCAATCCATACTGTAGATGGTTGCGAAATCCTGCACCAGTTGAAAACGGTGGTTGATTATCCCATTATTTATAGGGTTTCAACTAGTTTCAACCATCCATTCGGTTGCAAGATTTCGCAAGCACTGCGAGTTTCGGACCCAACTCGCCAGGTGCTCCCACGATGCTCCGCAGATCACGTTTCTGCTTCAGCACTTCGATGGCGCCGCGCGGGTCCCGCTCCGCCCTGGCGATGCAGGGGTCCCAGGTGCGGAGCCGGCCGCTCTGGAGTTGGTTGAAAGAACTTAGGCATTTCTTCGGCAAAAGAAGGCTGGTTGGTGGTTGAGGTATACCTACTCCTCTGAAAAATGATGGAGTTCGTCAGTTGGGATGATGACATTCCATTCCCAATATGATGGGAAAGTCATAATCCATTCCATGGTTCCAGTCACCACCAAGCATTTATAGGTGATTTCAATGATTTCATGAGATTTTTTATGTTGGAACTGCATGGGATTTTTCGTAGATGTCTCGAACTGATCGAAGGCGGAAGGGGAAACTGAAAGAATCACTGATACCAAATATTAGTATTAGATATAATGATGGTATATAAATACATATTTGGGATGGGAAAATATAATTAGGATCTATCACATATATGTATACCAAATATGTACTAAATATAGATGGGATAGATCCTAATGATTAATAAATTAAATATATGTTTAATATAATTCTATACCAATAAAGTTATTCTGAATAAGAGATTGGATGGGGCAATTACATTACTATATATACTATATAGTATTCCATAGATCACTATACCACTATAGTATGAGGTACTGGTTTAGATAACGTAAGTATATAACAAAGTACCGCAATCCTATAGAATACGTTTGTTAGTAATGTAGAACTTAAACAGATGTTACAGTAAGCTTGTAAACCCACCATCTGTGGTTTTACTGAAGAATTGCATGTTGCAGGGGCAAATTGATGATACAGAACGGGGTCAGCCCAAATATCTGGTCAGGATGTTATGATTATCCATCATATCGGAAAAAATAGTGAGGCTCTCAACAATTCTTGACTCCAAACATTCAGTCTCAAAGGAGTCCTCCTGAAAGCAGTCATACGACTGATGGTTTTTTCAACGACCAGATGTTTGAATAATCTTCAAGAAACATATGATTGACCAACCCGACATCAAGATCGATCAGCAAAAATTCTAAGACAAACCACTGGGAATTGAACAGCTTGACATCACTTGACCGACATTGCTGACTTTAACATGTGTTTTCCAGACATATTGTTGCAACCCTATTTGTCAATCCTGAAAATGGCTATGGCTCAAAAAAA
Organism: Cladocopium goreaui; assembly: GCA_947184155.2. Lineage (NCBI taxonomy): Eukaryota > Dinophyceae > Suessiales > Symbiodiniaceae > Cladocopium > Cladocopium goreaui. Next base: position 117,674 of record CAMXCT020006498.1, read on the forward strand.
ATATATATATATGCAAACAAAATATCTGTATATATATATACATATACATATACACAATATCTGGTTGGTGGTATACCTACCCCTCTGAAAAATAATGGAGTTCGTCAGTATTCCCAACTGCATGGAAAGTCATAAAATTCCATGTTTCCAACAATGTGAGGCCCCCAGTGATTTTTGTTGGTTTAGATTCGCCCCAGTAACTAGTTCGTTATTTGCGTACCATAAACCATAGTGACATTGGAGTTATTGGAGTTATGTGCACCAGCTTAGCTATCCAACGGGGGCCTCACATTGAAACCACCAACCAGATCTTCGCCTGTAGGGCATGGCATCTCCCATCAACTCGGCCATGGACTCAGCTCGTGTGGAGATTCATGGTCCACCAAAAAGGGGACAAATCCCCTATGAAAAACCATGAGTTTCCTGTGAAAAACCATGGGTTTCTACGAAAAACCATGAGTTTCCTGTGAAAAACCATGGGTTTCTACGAAAAACCATGAGTTTCCTGTGAAAAACCATGGGTTTCTACGAAAAACCATGGGTTTCCTATGAAAAACAATGGGTTTCTATGAAAAACCATAGGTTTCCTATGAAAAACCATGGGTTTCTTGGGGATGTTAAAAATATTGGGGGGAATGGGGGTCATAGAATTGTGATGGAAATCCCATTGAGTGGGATGGAATTGAGCACTGTTTTCGGAAAAAATGATGATCAATCAGTGGATGGAATGGGGGGTGATAGAATGAGGTAGCTCATTTTCACACAGAGCCCAGATCTCTAAGAGTGGTGAAGTTTATGTGCAACACAATGGACAATATACTGTATAGGTTTTTGGGGGGGGATGCCATGTATATATATATATATATATATTTATACGTGTATATATATATATATATGTATCAGTGTGTGTGTGTATATATATATTTGCTGTGCTAAGCTGACACTCTGAACATCTAAAGAACAGCAAGAAGTTTGTCCTGGAACCACCACTGGAAACATGTTTGGTACTGACAGCGAGTGAGGAGTTGAGTGACACATCCCAATCACCAAACAAGGGGACGAGAATATTTTATTTAAACTTGAATATAAATAAAACATCAGCCCAAGACGGCAATGAGAACAATTCAAGAGTATAAAGGTCGTTCTTGCTTCAAACAGCAGCATTGTATTCTGAAGTGATAGCTAAAACAAGCAGGTCGAATCATAGAAACCCAAACATAGGACTGGATAGCCTCAATTCAACCGTTTAAGCGAACTTGCAGCCATGGCCCGTTGAGTTCGTTGATTTACCGAACTTAAAGATAATGATTTTCATTTTTTTCCAGTTCGCAAACTGTGTTTCTACCAGAGGATATCATAAGGACTGGATTAATCTACTCCATCGAGCTTGACCATGGCACATATAGATTAAATTTTCTCATGAACTATGGAACAATGGAAATATCTAATGGAATAATGATAACTATGGAATCATGGAAATACTAGTGGAATATGGAATGATAATTGTGGATGGAATTATTAGATGGAGTGTGGCATGATAAGTGCCTGTGGTAATTAATATCTGTGGATGATGCTCACTTTCACATTCACTTTGATGAGGTAAGACACTCCCAAACTAGGATGCCGCCAACGTGCCCTAAACGGTCGGGGCTTCACGGTGATCTGTTTCGCCTGCCCGGTGCAAATTCCTTCAGTGTAACGAGTAGGTATAGAGATATGCCATACGGCCATACAATATGCCAGGTATAGTACATCCTGCATATATCAATATATCATATATCAATATATCATATATCAATATATCATATATGATAATATAATATTATCATTTATTTAGACAATCTCCAATGATACGGTAGAGTTGCATTTATGTTGGGAGTCCGCTTGAGCAAAATCCTTGGAAATCATGTTTTCAGGGTCACCTATATAAAATATAGTAACCAAAAATTTGATAGAACATTAAAACATGATCAAATTAGTAGGGATTTTTCATGATTTACTTTTCTATCTTTCTGGGGACTGGATGACTATAATCATTCACATGAATTGAACAGGTTGTGTGAAGGAAATTGAACTGCCAAAACCTCATACCGCTTGTAGTTGACAAGCATGAGGATGTCACAAAACAATGTGGACCCATCAACCCCTCAGTTCTTCAGGATTCAGATCGTGATCAAATTCGGCAAAGGCCCCAATTTCTGAGTTTTTTGAGAAATTGACAGGACGCTTGCAAACGAAGGCAGAACAACGTGAAGCCTCTCATCTGGCCATACTCGCCATGCTAGTACAATTCCCAAAGCTGATATGAAGTCAGTTTGGGGGTGATTTTCCTTACAAACCATCATTTATGGTGAGCTTCTCCAGTCTCAGTAAGGTCGCTTGAATTTATCATCCCAACGAACATGACGAGGACGTCATGAGTCGGGGCCCACGCGGCCGCCTGCGGTCGCTCCGTTTCGGGATCACGCTGCATTTCAAAGTGCACCCTGTCGCCCATCTTCAAGTCCTGTCATCGGAGTCTCCACCAGCCATGTGTCAGAGGAAAAGCCCCAAAAATCACCTACAGAAACTGAGGTTTGAACCACCAGAAACATGGAAATTGCAGGAATATAGCATACATCACCTGCAAAAACTGAGCTTCGAACCAGCTAAAACCTAGAGGCCTAGTGGATACGGCCAAAAACACCCATTTTGAGCGCGAGCCCCCACCTTGCCAAAGAAATAGATTCTACATATGTTGGAGCCGCCAGGAACGGTTCCGACCCTACTTCTGAGTCTCCCTGGGTGGGTTTCCACACTTTTTTTCTCAACCATACACTACCAAACACGCAGTGGGTGTCATTTTCATCGCTTTAAAGCGAAAGACATGCACTTGGTCTTCAACCTACCTGCAAAGGCCTCTTCCTATGAACGCAGTTGCTTCAAGGCCTCACCTATGTTGAAACACAATCCAGACAACTTCATCTTCCCTTTCCGAAAGTCAGCTATTGCCTGTCGGGCAGCTTTGAGGCGCTCAACAGGCCTTTCTCGCAGTAGTTCCTGAAGTTGTTGGGGCGTTCTGGCCTGAAGTACTTGCTGGCTCTTTTCCAGTTGCAGTACAGAGACCAAATAAGTTTCCGCGAACACCTGGTCGGGCTCAATCCCTTGTGTTTTCATGTCCTTGTATGCAGAAAGGATGTCTTGCAGTTGGCCAGTCCGAAGGGCTCCAATCAAACTAGTAAACGAAATGATGGTTGGCTGCAGTCCCAATTCTGGCAACAAGTCGAACAAATATTTTCCTGCACGGTGCATTTTGTTGTTCCAGCCCCAGCATGCTCGCATGGCAGAGTTCACATGGTTCACATCAATGGCAATTCCGCTGTTGTTCATCAGCTCCAAGATCCCTGCCGCCGTCTCAACATCTCCCTCGTCTGCAGCAGACTGATTCTGGCTGATGCCAAGACTTGGGAGACATTGCAGACTTCCAATGCTTCGTCCCAGACCTTCCGAACCTCCGTTTTTTTTCCCAATTTTCCGTAAATCTTAAGTGCAAGTGTGAAGATTGGTTGATCTAGTTCTTTGCAAGATTGGTGGCACTCTTCGTAAATCAATGATCCCTCCTTGTACTTACGACACCGAAATGCTCCATGCATGGCAGCGGTGTAGATTGGCACTGCAGTTCCAGTGTATGTTGCCAGAAGGGATCGCACCTTTTTCCAATCCATTGACTCGCTTGCCCTCGATATGTTGCCAAGAAGCCGCTTTTCGTGAGAACTCAAACTGAAACCGGACAAGGACCCCCCAGCTTTGATTCGCAAGGCCAATCCGCTACGTTCCCGCACTGAACTCAAGGACTGCTGCTTGGAAGCCCAAAGAAAAGCCTTCCGAAAATTCTGCCAAGGAAGGATTTTCGCAGTACGGTGTTCATCAAAATACAAATCAAAAATTTTTGCCTGTATTAAAGAAGTTTCCAATCTATCACAGATCCTTGCGCTTCAGGTTTGGTGAACTTGCCTGGCAAGCCTTGACTTGGTATATGGAACAGCTCCGCTGGCCACAATCGGATTCCACGTTGGGTGTGACTTGGGCGGAATTGTGTCTCGACTTTGAGTTAGCCACGGGAGTGACTCTTCCTCGTGGTGCTTCCATCTGCGCTGAGCTCTTTGGCAGTCGGCTTCTTGGCCGTCAAGCAACTTGGACAATGGAAACCAAACCAAATCAATATAATAGCCTCGAGCATTCTGTTGAAAAGGTCATCAAAAAAGGAAAGGTTCGCTTCCAATGCATTGTTTGCTCGCGCTCTGGGGCTTGGAGTGATCGCAAAAAATTTTTGCGCCAAACATGCGCTGGCTACACTGAGAGCCCAGTTCAAGCCATACGACGCATTAGGTTAGAACAAAGTGCTCGAAAATGTTCCTCAGATAAACCTTTGCCACCAGCAACTCTTGATGAAAAATACCAGGTTTTTGCAGACCTGGTGGGCTCTCTTGCTCGCCACAAAAAATGCTTTCATGGTGAAAAGACTCTCACCTGCCGTGCTTTGTGTCCCTTGGGGCTGCCTAAATGTGCGGGTCTCACTCGCCGTCCCATTCTCTTGTACCAAGAGCAGATTACCTCTGAAATGATGCACATCGCACAGGTCCTTCCCAAAAAATTTCTTGATTTGGACCGTGGGTCTGATTCCAAGCTTCCGCCATGGGGTTCCCATTATTCCCCTTACAATATTGGCCTGCCTCGGCCCATTTGGCGGCCGCCTGCCCCGGACTAGGTGGTCGCCTCTATTTTTGGACGAGGAGGGTTTCGACAAACTCACGTCCATTCTACAACGATTACCAAGGACTGCTGCTTGGGTGTGCTGAAGCAAGGGGAAGGCAGAACAACAACAACCACAAAGGACAGTAGGATGAGAAGCAATCCTGGCTGCGCATGCGCTCGCATGGCTTTTTTAAGAGACTGATTGAATTTCAGTCAGGAAAAGTGACACCTGATTAGTTCCGGAGACGAATATCAAACAGAGTGCTTTCCGTAGTTGAAGGGACATTCAGCCATATCACTACCAAACAAATGCAGCAAACGCGCTGTTTTTCGAAGTGCGATCATACTCTGTAGTATGAGTGATCATGTCATTTCACTTTTCACCTGCGATGTATGTGGCATGCAGACATGCAGCCTACGCGAAGAATGATAACCTGTATCAGTATCAGATGCGAATTTTGGGAACCTGTTTTGTATATCGATCGACGTATGATGGCGCCAAACACCACGTTCAAACACAACCCACAAGATCTCTCCTCTACTATTTAAAGCAAACATGATTAATGATCTACACCCTCCAAACAGACACGTTCAACAAAGACCAACGGTCGTCAAGTACATGAGCCTTGCAGAGAAGGATGGCGCAAAACAGGCAGCCGGGTAGACTGCCAGACTCTGTCTGGTGGTGGGTGCAAGACGGTCTTTCTGCCCGAGACCGTGCATCCCTCGTGACAGCCTGCTCCCGCTACTCTCTGGCGACACAAGTAAGGACTGTGGCCTGCTGCTTTCAACCAACCCTGACATCCAGCTGAAACATCCATAAGTTTAACTAATCTTGATAAGGGATCAAATCTCCCACCCCCTCTGAACAAATATGCTGAATGGTTTATTAAATTCCACTTCTCTTCCTAAGGGATCAACGCCCCCAACCCCTCTGAACAAATATGTTGAATGGTTGATTAGCTTCCACTTATCTTCATGAGGAATCAAATCCCCCACCCCCTCTGGACAAATATGTTGAATGGTTTCAAAGCTGGTTGACGGACGCAGACATGTAGCGGGAAGTCTATAAACAGGTTTGCACCACTGCTCCACAGGGATTGCAGGAGGGGTTCATGAGGGTCACCATGATAATGATGATATTATGATGATGATGATGATCATCATCATCATGCTGATGATCTTGATGACCATCGTGATGACCATCATGATGACCATCGTGAGAATGTTGTGTTCAGTTGACTTCGATTCCGGCACGGTCAAACGTAGGGTTTGCAGCGTATATGATTAACACACTAGAATACACTAGATATACATATGTATATATGAATCATGATTCATACACTCTTAATTTGACAGTCTATTTCGCCTACTGTCAACCTAGGATGTTCACTTAAACCGTTGGCTGTTTCACTGGGAAAACACGAGTTTCAGGTCACCCCAAGTCGAATCTATATCAACCTATCAGCAGGATAATCCACCATTAATTCAGATGATCGTCGGCCATGTTGTCCCCATTAAACATGGTAGTTTCCTGGTAATTTCCAATCAAAAATGATGATGTCCTAGATGTTCCATGATTTTCCTCATTACACTTGGAATTCTGATCTATTGCCAATCAAAATGATGATTCTTCCTTTTGTTACAGTGGCATTTCCCCGACCATTTCCCATGACCCCCTATTTCAGTGACACCTGGAGATCAGTGATGAGCACATCGCAGCCGAACTGCTTTTCCCCCGGCTGACAACGGATCCAGCCATAGCCTGCCAACCCGTGCGGTCATAAGGGCTGTTGAACATGGCCAAGATCAAGGTGAAAATAGGGGGGACACATGGGAAACTAGGGTTGTAGAGGTAAAATTACAACTTGTCCCATCAAAAAGGCTGGAGAAAGCCTGATCAACCAATTTGGGGACAGTCGGGATGGAATTTGGGGTGGTTTACTGTTGGGTAAACACCACATTGCATTATGCCACTTTCGGATATCCTGTGAAAAGTGCTTTTTGGCTGCTTGGTCCATGTTTCCCATGAAAATTCAATAATTGGAAAATATGATTAATTATATAAATAGCAGAAACCCACCACGAACCCAGGTTGACCCCAACTTCATGTGACTTAATCTTGTAATCAAACCAATGGGAAACCCCTCATGATGCTTCTTATAGAGATGGAGGGGGTCCATTGCCATGTGATTGCGAAAGGTTTTTGCCGTTTTCCAAGCGACTTTTCCTCTCGTAAACAAACATGGCAAGAATAAACATGCCGTAGATCAAGATGATGTTGCCAATTCCAAGTGGCGACTGCGTATAGCCTATTTCAGACTACTCTACTCTTAAGGGTATGTCCCTTTGCAACTGGAACATTATCACTGCGTTCTGCCTCATCATATCCAAAATAATCGCTTCCCGATTCTCCCTAACATAAAACATCGCTGCAAGAAAATCTGGTTGACTATCGAATCTGTTCATTCTGGGGGGCTTATAAAGAAAGGGGCTTAGAATTGCATGGCTATGCAAAAGATGTGCTGCTTGAGCTGCTCAATCCTTTGTTCGGACTAGACAAATGTTGACACAGAAAGGATGGCTCCAGAAACCTCAGTCCTTTCTCTTTCGGATTTGTTTTTCCTGACCCAAATAGGGTTTTGTTGCTGTCCAGCTTATCCCTGGAAGTATCCACCCCCTTAAATCATGGTTTTGTGGGCCAAATTTGCATGCTACCCCCTGGCCATCTGACATTGTAGTAACACAAATCATGAAAAATCCCTGGTTTGTAGATGATTTGCCCCTTTTAAAACGGTGATTTCCAGTCGCCAGTTGAAAATTTCATGGTTGGAAAGGCTGCCTGAATTTCCGTCTTAGCCCAGTGCCTTGAGCGTGGTTCACATAGTTCACCACGCCCTGAAGAGGAAAGCAGGACAAATGATGGGTGGCTGAGTGCTATGCAATTCATGTCCTTCCTTCCAAAACTATAAACGTTTCTACCGTTTATAGTTTATATATATATATATGACAATATTGTATGTGTATATATATATATACACATATGTATATGTAATAGGCACATATATTGTATATCTACTGCGACATATGAAAGTCCAAAAAAGACTTTACCACTGTCCCAGCCCATTTCCGTGCTCCCAACCTCACATTTGGTACTTTTCAGCACCATCAAGCTAGCAGCTAGTCACCCCCAGGGTTCATGAGAGGGTTGAGTTGTGACCCCAGCTAGCTGCGATTCGATGCTTGGTGGGCCCAATCGTGACCTCTGAAACTTCCACGACTGTTTTTGCTGGTTTTGGGTGGTTACAAAATCTTACACAACAGAGGGCGGGAAAAAAAAAAACATGCCAAAATCATCAAACATCTGTTGGTGAGTTGATGCTTGTGAACCTCGTTGGGATCATCTTTTTTTAGTCTGATCTGCGCTGGTGGACCGGCGTCCTTCTGCTGGACCTGGTGACGAGGGCTGGTCCCATGATCCATCATGGCTGAACAGCAACTGGCAATGGAAGACTGCTGCTGGATGCTCTTTTGAACTCTTTTGGTTGGCTAAAGGGAACATTCTACAGGAAAAGATCACGAAATGGTCTGACGACTACGCATCTTCCCTTCAATTCTGGAATTGTTCAGGTTCACCACTCAGCTCATGACAAGTGGCCTGAGAACATGTTCTATACATTTCTATACTCTGTCTGAATCTTTCTTCTTTGGGGGTGAAACACACCTACGCATGTCTTGAAATTGGGAACTACGAGTACATGGAACTACCTGATGGGTCCCTGGGGGACGAAACCACCTCACAAGGTGAGGTCATGTCATCTTGGGAATCGTCCCTCGAATCAAACCCGAAAATCAAGGTCTTTGTTGAGGCCTCGAAAAATAGACTGCCAGATGTCAAAACCGTGTCACTTTTTTGTTGCCGCCCTTAGTTTTTCCAAAGCTGGGATTTTATGTTGCACACCACCAGCATCCTTTTGTATCAACGAGCCGCGAGCCTCTTTCAAAGGGGGTCCAGCGCAAACCCCGAAGACAGGGGTATTCTTTGCCCCAACAAACATCTTCTTTGCCGCAAGAGCTATTATAGTGCAATTGATCATCCAATCAATTGGTGAGCAAGGCAGACTTGAGAAACTGGCGTTTCAGAGCAACGATAGAAGAAAATCGTGCTTTGAAATTTGAAACCACCGAAAATGTCCTTTTCCACCGTTTTGAAACCAGTACCAAACTGATCCAAAATGATCAAAACATATCCAAACTGTATACATACAATATCCTCCTAGATATTGCTACAAATCCTAACGTTCAAGGTCCTATCGTGTGGTTGGGAACTCAATGGGTAGCTCCAACTGGCAACTGCTGGTTATCTCCTTGAGGGTCGGCCGCGCGGAGCAATGGGTTTCAAGCAGCGTTCATAGGTCACCATGAACTCGGGGTAGCACTGCTTGTCATAGACCACGAATTCACGATACCTCGGCGACATGGGCTGCGATGGGTTTCTCTGAAAATGCTGTGCCAAGATTGCGATCAACATGTATTCGCCATCAAAAATTGAAATGAAATGGGTGTATACCATCCGCCATGTTCATTCAAGTACCAAACTCAAATATCATATGTTGGTGATTTAAATCCTGTCATGCATGTATGTAATATAAAAATAATAATACAACAAGAACTATAATATATTATAATATAATATAGTATAATATGATATGATATAATATAATACAATATAAAATAATATAATACAATATAGAATGATATAATAAAATATAGAAAAATAATACAATATGAAATAATATAATACAATATAAAAATAATACAATATGACATAAAACAATATAATATAATATACTAAAATAAATTCTAATAAAAACATAATAGAATAAAACATGGTGAAGTATAATACCATACAAGATAAAATACAATATAATATAACAGAATAGAATAGAAAAGAATGGAATGGAATAGAATATAATATATAATATAATAGAAGATAATATAAGATATGAAATAAAAGATAATATTATAATTTAGTAATGTAGTATAAACAAATAATGTAATATAATAAAATGAACATTTACTAAAATATAATATAATACAATTTTACATTATATTATAGCGTATTTTAACATATTATATTATATTGTATTATGAATAAATATTATTACATTATATATTATACATATGTATAATACCAGTACATGTATATGTATATATATACACACATATGAATATATATATATAATATACACATATGAAAATATATATACCGTATTATGGTCCCATGATATCCCCCTTATGTCACCCCACTCGCAACTCGCAACGGTAACGCGCAAATTTTCCGTTCAATGCCGAGCATCAACCTCTCCCGCAGGTCAATGTTCAAGCCTGCCATGACGGAGTCGAAGCGAGGATGAGAACAGATGCAGCAAGGCACCTGAGGAGCCGCTTGGAGAGGAATTGGAAGATCTGAGGAAATCACAAATGTTCATGGTAATAAAAACGGTAATGTTAACGTGATAAAGATTACCATCTAATATCTGAGTAAATGAATTGGTCTGAGTGAATAGATGGTAACTTAAATAGCAAATAACATCTAGAGCCAAGATATCCTTGAATAAGGTACCCTATAAATAACATCAAATATGATATATAATCAGTAATGATAGTCTTGTTGAAAAACAGCTTTATATAAACAATGTAAGGAAGTAAAAAGATACCTATATAGCAATATTAATAATGATGCTTTTGGTGTTTATAATAGTACTAATACATAGTAATAATTGACAATAGTAGTGAGAGTTTTGTTTAAATACTGTAGATGGAGGGATCCTGCACCAGTTGGGATGCTTATTGGGATTCCTATGAAACACTGGGACAATAGTGGGATTTTAACGGGATAAACCATCTACCAACTTGTGCCGGATTTATTCCATCCACATTTTGTTTTAGATGCATTAGCTTAGATGTATTAGCAATGATGTTACCGTTGCTTAAAAGAATGTTAGTTTTTTCTTTGGTATAAGAATAGTAGTGATACTTATGCCTATAGAGATGCTAATACTACGATTGAAATTTTGGAAACATTGACATATGTGCCAAGACTGCCAAGATTAAAGCAAGGTATACTTTGGTATGATCATCCATTCCATGTCAGGAATGAATTAGTGACCATCCCCCAGTATGGGTATTTTACCCAAGTTTTGACGGAATTCGGCGAGCGAAGTCGCAGCACCAACGCACCTTCCCGGTGAAGGGGGGTACGAGGTGTCAGAAAAGAGTGAGTGAACCATGAAACTGTACAACACGGATCAAGCCGAGCACAACTGCAAGCGGTGAACAGATTGGCAAGCAACTAATTATTGGCTCAAGATAAGCTGTTTGCGTCAGTACCTTCGATGGCAAACTGATCTGAGTACTTGGCAAGCTACATCTGTCTGAAACGACCATCATGCCAAGCAGACACGGGAATAAGGCAAGACAAGCCCAAGCACAACATCAAGTCCAAGAGACCTGTCGATCGAAGCAGTTCCACAAATGGGCCAAGGTCATCAAACCATCCTTCAAAGGACGTGACACGCATGTCTGAGCAGACATCAAGAGTCAGGAATCTAGAGAAATCAGCCGGGCTAACTTCAGAAACTGACAACACCATCACTGCGTCAGGACAAGGATCACCACGATCAAGTGCAAAGCCAAGCAAGTCAGTGCAATGAAACGGTCGCTGATCAAACTCAATTTGAAGAAATGCAATGACATCACCAATGCACATGTTCCTTTTCCGGGCAATGACAGCTGGACCAAAGGTGCACAGAGCCATCAAGGTGCCACCAAAAGTCTTGTGGAAAGCTAATACGCATTCATGGGCAACATCCAAGGAAAGACAAGTGAAGATGGGAAACTCCAATCCGCAAGAATCTTGAGGCATGGCTCCAACCTGAGAACCACCGCTGAAAGGTTCAATGACCTGGTGCAAGTCATCGTCACGACATGTGCGGCATTCTGGGGTCGGCATGACACCACCTCCATCAGAGGACATATCCAACAGGTTGGCAGAGACAAATGCCTGAAGACAAGTCACGGATTTGCAACCTTCAACAGCACACGACTACTGGTCCATGGTGACCTTCAGCAAGTACCTGTCTGTCACATTGTGCGGGCGCCTTCCACGTGTCAACCTAATTGATCTAAAGCGGTCCGGAACCAAGCAATGGTGAGGATCCACATGACAAGCCAAGACGACACAGAACTTGCTCATCGAAACAGCTTCCAAGTCAGTCAAGATGCAAGTCACTCGGTAATGGCATGGGCACACAGCAGGTGACGGACTGCGGTACTTCATCATTTGAAAGAATGGCCCAGATGTCAACTCCATGGCTCAATTGGTGGGGCGCCACGCCACCCCTCCCACCTCGCTTCGTGGAAGCTTGAGCCTCGAGGCTACCCAAGTTTTGACCATATGATAGGAGCAATGACAATGATAGTACATGATAGTACTATGTTACTGATACTTGTACTAAACATATTACTAATACCGATAATAGTACTAATTGACCCATCTGAAATGTTGGGCCAAGAACTTCTTGGGTGATTCCCCTTACCAACCATCATTGATAGTGACGCCATGGTGACTTGGTCATAATTAACCTAGAAAAATTAGGTAGCCTCTTGAATATCATGGTTTGGAAAACCAGTTTCCTCAATGGGGTGAAGCCCATCTCTTGATATTTCTTGAGTGTTTGGGTCACTTGGGGATCGCCCATCTTGCAGCTCAGGACTTGGATTTCTCGACGCGCTTGGGTTTGATGCGATTTGGGGTGCAGACATCCAACCTTTGTTTCGGAAAAGTGTGAACTCAAGTCAAGTGGCTTCAGAACCGAAGTCCGAGTCTAAAACCTTCCACTTTGCATCACTTTGCATTACTTTGCAACAAAAGAATGACACATATCTGAAAACCAACCAGCAAATACTTGTGCAACAATGCTGCCAGGGAATTCCAAGCAAGCAGAATCATCATTGTTGGACCAAAGGAGCACCATTCCCTCCAAGAAAACCAAAAAAAGAAGCTGGGGGAAGATCATCCATATAACTTTACCCTCTGCTAAACTAATATAACCATTGAACATCACCATTTTTAATAGGTAAATCATCTCTAGATGGACCATTTTCCACAGCAAACTGTTAGTTTACCAGAGGGCATAACTTTACACAAGAATCAACAACACCATTCTTCCCACGGCGTTGTTCATGTCAACTTCAGTTCGACGTTCGACAACCGGCATCGATCCATCAAGCACTCCATCCAAATGGATTCTTTTCTGAAAATAGAATATCCCTACAATACATTACAATACCATGTCTTCATCATATGGAGGTTTCCTAAAATATGGACACCCCCAAATCATCCATTTTAGATTGGCATTTTCCATTATAAACCATCCAGCTATTGGGGTATCCCCATTTATGGAAACCCCATGTTTCCCATTCAAATGGCTATTTTGGGGTTGCCAGTATTTTCAGACACACCCAGCAGCAACTGGCCATATGTTGATACCAAACCAGCCAATATGGGGTGTCGAGAATTATTGAACCACAACCATCTTCACTTTTGGCAAAGCTTTCTCTCCCCTGAAACCTACAGGGCACCCTGTGACCCGCACCAGATCTCCAGGGCGCTCCCTTCATTCGCCATGGAGTAGAGCCTGGTCGCAAGTCTTCGTTCCAAAGGAGGTTCAGATCAAAGTGGCCTGCAACGGCAGAAGCGAAACAAATCTCCCAGAAAAACAATCAAGTGCTAACGAAAAGTGAAAACCCAGTGAGCTTGAAATAGTCTTGAAAAAATGGTGTGTCTGAACACACGCATTAAAATGGGGTTGTCTGAAAGTTTAGGGGAATCCCCAAAAAAGAGAGCGTCCCCAAATAGGGGCCCCAATGTTTCACGTAATTTAGCTGTTTTTTTTAAATAGTTTATGTTCTTTCTATTTCAGTAGTATGTTGTTTTCTTAAAGATGTTGCTGCATTTTATTTTGTTTGATTTGCTCCTGCTACATTACTATTTGATACTATTTGGTTATTGTTTCATTTGATTCGTTACAGTGTTTGTCAAATAGTATACCGGGAGTAGTTGTAGGGCCCAAATCCTTTGTTCTGAGTTGTTCTTCCAATGGTTTTCTGCACAGCCGCTTGGAAGTAGACCCATGGCAAGCAGGCAACTCAACATGTGTATGTATTTGTGTCTGTCTATGAGTATACCTAACGTTTAGTAAGATAGCAAAAGTGACTCTCTTCTTTGCTAAGGCAGATCCCCTTATGACATCACCATAGTATAGATTCGATCAAAACATATGGATAGATAAAAATGATATACAAAAATATGATCTTCCAAATACTGTATTTCTAAAAAAACGTTGCAAACTGTGTCCCCTATTTGGGGATTTTCTGAAACAAAAATGATGCGTCATCATCATTTTCACTCTTAGCATTGCAAGTGTTCTTGATAGTGTGATAGTGGTAGCAGCATTTTCGGCGACCAACGCCCCGATTTATCGGCTCCAAAAAAACACGTGCCTTCAATGCACAGTGGACGTCTGAGCTGTTCCAAAGACAAGTCTGTCTTGTAGGGGCCTAGAGTCGAGTTGCGAGATCATGGGGATCACCCCTTGGGATTTTTGAAAAAAGCTCGTGGGCCACATGGCTGAGCTGCGGAAAATGAAGGATTCAATGATTCGAACCACTGGATGATCCTGGATGATGTATGAAATAGGTATATATTTTCAGACCAAGAAATCTGGATGATGTCCATGGTTTCCCCGGAAAAGATGGCAAGAACTTTGTAGCAGGGCTATCTCCAGTTCGAGACAGACAGGGTCCTAATTGGTGGCAATGATTCACCCCGATGGCTCAGGACACGGGACTTCGGGACCTCAATCATGTCATAATCCAAGTAGAAGAAATCCAATGGAAAATCCAGGAAAAAGTGATCCTTGTTGCCCACGGTTACCATGGTTTTTGTCTAAGCCTTCACCAAGATGATCACCCCAAGTAGAGAGATTGGTCCCTAGAACACTTGAGTGAAGTGGTATCATCCGGACCTGAGTGGGGGAAACTGATCAAAATTTGCTTAAGCAATTCTAGGTGGCATGATATGGCCTGTAAGCTAATATAAGGTCCCCCTTTCCTCAGCACTTTTGTGTTTAATCACGTGGTAGGTATTCAAGTGGAAGAACCTGGAGATGAGACTATATAGATAACCATCATTTTTTGTAAAAAAAAGAAAGTTCACATGGAACCCAAAATTTAGTAAAAGATCTGTTCCAACCCCCAATGAAAACAGGTTCAATGTGAACTTTCTGGTGTTTTTTTTGTACAGGTCCCAATGATTTTGTCTTGAGATTGGGTGGTTTCAACTGCAAGGTGTCCTTTTCCAACGTCTCAATTCTTAAAATATCTTTAAATCCCCCCATTCATCGATGGATCACCCACCTGAGCCCCCCACAGCCCAGCGTCACCCTGGACAGAAAGACGGTGGCTCGCTCTCCAATGCTGCTCTGGTGGCGAAAAGGTCGCCCAGGGAGGTGGGAGATGCAGTATCAACCAATTTTGAAGTCTGGCTTAGGAATCTGAGAAATGTTCACCACGGACACCCTTTAAGTCGGTTAGGGTATACCACATGAAGGACACGTAACCCCAAAGCACAAGCAAGATCAATGCTATTTGGCACAGCTGCTCCATCAAAAATTGAGATTGGCTGAAACTGAGCAGAATATGTGGTTTCTTTCAATGGTGGGCAGCATAATTCAAAAGAACTTCAATCCGCAAACAATTAGAGATGTGTCTAGTCACAGCGTCGATCACTGTTTGGTACACACTACCCTGTGGTAGCCAAACCTAGCAATGGAAAACTTTGATGTTCCACAGGGATACTATCTAAAAGCGCGGGCTTGTTCTGGTGTTACATTGGATTGCTGGATTTTTTGATACATTTGAAAAGCATGCACCCTGTTCGTTGTTTAAAGTTGCATCCTGCCTTGTTTTGGCCCATGATATCCCCTTAACGGCCCCCGAAAGAATAGGTTTCTGCGCATGGGTTTGTCTGAAAATAGTGTCCCAAAATCCACAGGTTAATAATCAGTTCCCCTATTAAAACAATTATTTGGGGCTATACTCCATTTTCAGACACCCATATTTAGGATAACTTGGATTTATGGTGCATATATTGAACCAAATAGATGGGGTCACATTGACATAGGCCAACAAACATGTCACTGTGGGGCGGATGCCTTCATGTAGTCATTCAAGGAAATAATGTGGCAACCCAATTCCACAAACAGTATATATAAGCAAGCAGGAAAAAAAAAACTAAACCTCCCGGCCCGCCAATTTTTTTAAAAAACTAGGGTACATTCCCAATTTTTGAGGGGGTTAATTGTGATGTTCTATTGTGGCAATTGAAACGCAATATGTAGGAGACAAGCATACCAAGAAAAGCGATTCAGACCCCTAATTATAAAACTAGTCAACCCTCAGGTGCTTGTTCTTGGCGTCCAACTTTTGATGGTTTTTAAACAGGGTTTTGATTTTAATATTAGCCGAAAATTTCGAATTCCAATTGTTGGCAAGATGTTATATAAGAAAAAATAATACATAATATAATATATATATATATATTAATTTATAATATATAATATATATTATATATATACTATACATAATATACATAATATAATATATATATAATTTTTTAAAAAAAATAATACATAAAATATAATATATAACATAACATTGTATGAATATTATTGTATATTAAATATACAATATATAATATATTAAATATAATATATATAATATATACTACACAAAATAATATAATATAATTTATATAATATAATATAATATAATAGAATATAATATTTTATAATATAATATAATATAATATAATAGAATATAATATTTTATAACATAATATAATATAATATAATATAATATTATTTTATTTTATATTATATATAGTATATATAATATAATTAAATAATATATAATTTGATAATTATCAAACATATAATACATAACATATAATATAATATATATATATATTTATATATATTATAATATATAATAGATAATAGATGGATTTTGATAGGGATTCGAGAATTTTGAAACCAATTTGTTTAGCTTGCTTTTAGCTTTCATTATGTAGTCGAAAGCTGGGCTTTTATTAGGCGGGGCCAGGGGTTTAGTAGGGGGATTCTAAATCATCCAAGTCATATTATGGGTTTTCTGAGGCTCCAACGGCCATGTCCCTCATTTTTTAATGGATCTATCTGGGAGTTGATCAAATTTTCTGAGTTCAATAACCTACATAAAAAGAACCTTGGGATCATTCCCTCCAAACGATCCTTGCGGTCACGTGCGTTCCCGGCCCCTGGCCCCGGACATAACCACTCTGCGGCGAGCCCGGAGGAGGCGGCCAATGATACCTCGGCCGTAGCCTGAGTGGTTCTCCCAACAGCAACTGGGGTTTACGAGCAGAAATCGCACACAGAAAATGTAAAATGAAGTAGTCTACGACTTGTCTTCAATTTCTTCAAATTGGTCTATAGATGTTTATAGATGCGAATGATTGGGTTTAGGGTGGGTGTATCTACAGCTGGATTGGCATGACCGGTGGGGCCAACCTGCATCGTTTTATATCTCAATTACCATGCCCATGTGTGGGGGACAACAGCAACTGAATCATAACCCATGTTTTGCAAGTTGAGGGGTTCATAACATAATTGATTGATCATTTTGGGCGTTGTTGGTAGAGAAACCAATGCTTTTGGCATCCATTTTGAGAAACATCACACTTGTCGTAGTAAACCATCCCGCTTTTTAGGGACTATAGGGGACTTGCTTTTGGACCCCAAAACAGTTCAGAAGGCCCATTGACTTTTGATTCACAGCCAGGGCCATCCTTACGACTTTAGTACCCAAGGGCTAGACATTTCATCCTGCATGACGGAGTTCGGGGAACCATTTTCCTAAGTCCAATATGAGGCATGAGATTCTCACTCGGCTGAGTGCAATAGAGAAATAAACTAAGTGAGTCCATGGCAGCCGAAGGGGCCATTGAGTCTAGTACTCCCATTCCAGGCTCATTTCAGGGATCAAGGACTCAAGGACCAATCTCATGGTTTCGTGGAAAGGCCGCAAGAAACAACTATATCTGGTTGGTGGTTTCTATTCGCCCACCAACCTTACACAGGCTACTGGGGGTATTGGTTCCTCCCGGCTCAGTGCCAGGTCTATCCCAAAAACCGCTTTGGGGGTTCTCCTCAAACCCACGGCCTGGGCTCCCACCTCTCACGCAGCTCAGCGCTGCCTTTTTTGAGGCAAAACGGCTATGCACAAAGGTCCTTGTGCGTGTCATCCTTGCAGCAGGGGCCATGTCAACCCGTGGTGCTGGTTACTACATGTTAAGGGAATCTGCACTCCCCCTGGGTGACTGCCGATAGGCTGGCAACCACCCCTTTGAGAATTGGCGGATGCTCGCTTCTGGTAGCGGAGCACCCCTACAAAACACTGCCCAGCTCAAGCCGTTTTTTGGAATCCTCATGAGTCCTCAATTTCCAAACACATGTTGCAAATCTGGTACTGTCTGGCATTGGGATGGCAATCACCATCGGCATGAGCGGTCCTACCAGGCCCTATACAAAACACTGGTTCTCTCAGTCCCACTCCGTCCGGTGCACAAGCAACGCACCATGGAGACATCGTGAGATTCCGAGAGTTCGCCAGCGTCGGGCAGAACCTATGGGTGTGGAACCTTGTGCCCCACGGCGTGATGATCGGCCTAAACCCCTCATCGCCGCCCTTCTTTCCTTTTCCACCTCCACCATCATCTCGGCTTCCTTTCCCTTTTCCTTTGGCGGCCATCAGGTCACCCTTTCCCACCACGTTGGGCGGCTCTTCGTTGGGGTCGAGCTCGACCTCCATCATCATCCCACCACCCAACAGCGGCATGCTGCTGGTAGCGGAGCTGGCTGCTCCACGGCCGAACCCCAGGTCACATGCCATAGACCTCCGCAGGGGCGATGTGGTCGGCCATGATGTTGATGGTGCCGTCCTTGGTGTCTGTGGGACCCTTGGTGCTGTCGCCTTTGGGGTGTGTGGAATCCTCTGTGTTGAGGATGCTGCTTGGCCTGTTGATGGCCTGCTGGTGGGTGTGTGGCAGGGTAGCCTGGCCATGGCTGCTGCCAGTCTTTCTTCTGCCTCTTCTTCTTCTTCCAGCCTCTGTCGCAGCTCTTCCCGATCTCTTCGGGCTTCTTCATCCTCCTCTTCATCTTCTGCTGCCCTCGCTTTCGCCTTCGGCTTCATCTTCGCCTTGGCTGCTCGCCTCTTTGGCTGGGCTTTCGCTTCAGCGGCGTGGCTACTCCTGGCTTCTGCCACTCTTCGCCACAGCGCTTCTTCCTCCTCTCTTTCTTCTTCTTCATCCTTCTGCTGCTGTCTCTCCACATCCCTCGCATGCCGTGCTCGGATGCGGTCTTTCGCCTCTGCTAGGCGGATCCTCACCATCAGCCACTGCACGAAGAACACCGTGCAGCGAATGCACGCCACCAGGCCTAGTGCTGCAAATGCCAGCAGCACCAGGAAGATCCAGTCAGGACCATATGGCCTTCTTTCTTCATCTCCTGGCTGTGCTTCTGTCTGCGTCAGCTGAGAGATCAGCATGATCATCTGCAGGATCTTTGCTCCTTCTTTGAGCTTCTCCTCTGTCTGGGCCTTGACCTTCATCATCTTCGCCCCTTCTATCTTCTCCTCTGTCTCCTCAGCTTTGGCTTCAGCTTTGGCTTGGGCTTCAGCTTTGGCTTCAGCTTTCTCCTTCTTTGGCAGTCCTGCCATGCCTGCCAGCTTCTTCAGGTGTTCAAACCTCTGGGCTGAGAGGGCTTTCGTCCCCATGTCAGAAGGCATCTGTGCCCCTGGGACGTGGATCACCATCCAGTCTGCCTTCTCAATCCTCCATCTCACATTCTTGGCCTTCATTCGGAGGTATCTCGTCCTCCAACTGCCATGGGGGTCAGACAGGATGCTGGTCGCTGCCTGATTGTCTGTGAGTGCTGTGCAGCGGAGCATCTTCTCCTCATCTTCTTTGATCTCCTCCACCACGACTCGAATTGAGTCTCCCAGCGCCAATCCTTCCACTATCTCCCCCAGTTCCGCCTCAGCGGTAGACAGGGCAATGGCTCCCTGTCTGCTTGACTTCCAAGCAATGGGTGATCCTCCAACCTTCACGATGGAGCACCCTTGGCAGTCTTCTCCGAAGGAGGCGTCGGTGAAGCTTTGGAGCCCTTCTTCTTCATCTTTGGCTGTGAAGAGCAGGCCATCATCTATTGTGGCTGCGAGGTAGCCCCAAACTTGAGCTGCTACCTGCTTGACCTCTCTCGGTCGCTTCAGGATGTTTGATGCCAGCAGTGAGACTGGATACATCAAGTCCATCCGGCTCCTCGTCACCAGCCACATCAGCTCCCCGACAATCCTCTGTCCTTCACGGACATCTTCAATCTTCTTCTCTTCCTCCTCCGGCCCTGTGAACCACTCTCGGCCCACTGGCACTTTCTTCTTTGGCCACCCTGCTTCATCCTTCCCCAGGTTCCTCTGAAGCAGGTCATAGGTGTACCCTCTCTGGGTGGCCATCCAGTCTCCATTCTTGAGCTTCCATAGCTCCATCCCGAGGAATCTCACCCCGGCTTCATCATCAATCTCTTCTGGTGGGCTTGTCTCCCACAGGCTTCTGATCGTGCCGATCACTGCTTCCAGGGCTTCTGTCTCCCCCAGGATCAACAGATCATCAACGTAGACGACCAGGAGGGCCTTCATCTCACTGGTGTCTTCATCCTTCACCTTCCAGATATTGGGCTCTGAGACCAGGGGCTCTAACCTGAGCTTGACCCCTCTTTCGGTCTGGATCTTCAACCTCCTCATGGTGAAGTCCCGGAAGTCACTCCATCTTCTTGGTGACTCCCTGAAGCCATAGAAGGCTCTCACTGCCTCCCACAGTTCATCAGGCTTGGCGAGTCCCATCTGGATGAGAAACATCGGCGGCTTCACCAGCACTCTGTGTGCTCGGAGCTCCTCTGTCCTTCCTTCCTCTGGCCCTTTTCCTTCTTCCTTCTCCTTCAGCTTCCTTTCTTCTGCCTCCTCATCAAGCTCCATCGGCGCATTCAGGAACGCCGTTCGGATGTCCATTGACTTCCCGGACCATCCTCTTTTGGCTGCTTCATCTACAGCCAGCCGCACGGCTATAGCGTCTGAGCCTGACGCAAAGAGCTCATTCTTGTCAGCTCCTTCAGCCGTCACAAAGTTGCCGCAGGCAACAATTCGGACTTTTCTTTTCCCCTTTGGATTGGTGGGATCAGGCTTCAAGGTGCATACGAGCTTGGACGGAATTATGTCCAACTCGCCCTTCTCCTTCCTCTCCTCCATCTCCTCTGGCGAAACCTTCCTGAGAGCACCCTTCGTCTCAAACAGAGACCTGATCTCATTCTCCACCGCTTCTTTCCATTTGGGAAAGTCCCTTCTGACTTCTTGCATCCCCACCACCTTCGTTTGGAGCACTTCATCTGGAGCTTCCTCCTCTGAAAACTTCCTCAACTTCCAGAGCTCCTTCATGGTGATGTGGACATTGGCTTCGTCATCTTCCATGACTCTGCCCATCTCATCTCGGATCACTTCTTGGATCCTTCTCATCTTCACACGTCTTTCCTCTTCCTCTTCCTCTTCTTTGGGAGCCTTCAGCTGCCGGACTGTCATCTTGCTTCTTAGCCTTCTTCTCACCTGGACTGGATTGGTCTCATTCTCCAATGCAATCCACTTCTCATCGGTGATGGGCTCTTGGACGTTCTTCATCACCGTCCTTGACAGCCGGTCCCATCCTTGGTCATCACGGATGTAGTGCCCGTGTGACTCCCATGCTGGGAAAAGGTATGTCACCATCTCTTGTGATGGCTCAAGTTCTTGTGATCGCCAGTGGCGCTTCCTCACCAGCACCTTGGCAAAGAATGGCGGCCAAGTGATCTTCTTGTCTTGGCGAGCCACTTGTAGTGCTTCATTCAGGTGTCTTGCGGCCAGCGGCCAATGGTCAACTCCAAGGCCTGCTTGTAGGAGCATGACCCTGATCTTGGCTTTGACTTCTTGGACGGCCCTTTCGCATCGGCCATTACATTGGGGGTCATCTCCAGGCGTCCATGTCTTCAAGATCGCTCTGGCTTCCCACCACTTCTGGAACTTCACGTTGTCAAACTCACCACCTCTGTCGGTGTGAATCTGATTCACCACAAAACCTTCAGACCTCAAGCGGAGGTAGAAGAGCTGCACTGCTCTTACAATGTCCTCAGCGAGCTTCGTCGCTATGGGTAGAACCATCCGGCAGTATCGGATCTTCACCCCGCCATCGTCTTCTTCTTCTTCGCCATCTGTTGGCTTTGGCTGCTTGTGTGTGTCTTCTTGTGCTGCTTCGGGCTCTCTCGCCCTGCCTGCATCTGCTTGTGCTGCTTCGGGCTCTCTCACCCTGCCAGCGTCTGCTTGTGCTGCTTCGGGCTCTCTCACCCTGCCAGCGTCTTCCTCGGCCGGCACTCTCGCCGCCTCTTCTTCATCTGTGTCATTGAAGATTCCACCCTCTATGGGCTCTCCTCTCTGTGGCCTCTGGGCCTCTTCTGCCGTTCTCTCGGCATCTCCTTCTTCTTTCCACTTCTTTCTTTCTTCTTCTTCTTTTCTCATCGCCAGGTCATCCTTTCTTGGCCGTCCTCTAGGCCTCTTCTCTGGATCCACCTCCCCATCCCCTTCTTCAAGGTCTGGTGCTTCATCTGGCACTTCCACCTCCTCTTCATCCGGGGCAGGGTGGCCACCGGGTCGTGGATCAATCCACGTGTAGACCCCGACCAGCAGGAACTTGGCGTGAGTTCCTTTGAGAATGTCTTTGGCCCTCTTGAAGGGTCCAGACAGGTCTAGGGAGAGCACCCCTGCTCTGGCATGTCCTGCTTTGCGGTGTGGTGATGCTTTTGCCATGGCTTCTTGGCAAATGCGGCAATCCCTTCTGAAGGGTGTGTGGTTTGCGCGGACGTGCTCGTCCCAGCTGAGTGGTCTCATCTTGGGCTCTCTGCCGCAGACCTTTTCCACCACCTGCTCTGCCAGGGCTCTCATCATGCCAGGCGCCCATCGGGCTAACTGCCTTGATTCCTTCAGCAGCTCTTCTGGGGTCTTTCCTTCAACCTCCCTCTTCTTTCCTCCTGGGATCCTTGGTGGAGCTTCCACTTCAATGGTTCCTCCAACCGTCGTCGGCTTGTGAGCCTTGCCTCCCCAATTCCATTGGTCGAAGGTGGACTCCTTGAAGCCATAAATCTTCACCATCATCTTCCAGATCCCAGTCTTCCACCAACTTACCACCTCCTCTTCTTTTGGCACCGCTGGCTGTTCGATGGCGAACTGAGTGGGTGTCTTCACACCGTTCACCTTCCGGACTTCTTCCGCCACGATGAACAGCATGATCATCCTGAGCATCAGGATGTCATCTTCTTCGACCCTCTGCCTCTCCTTTTCGGTGAGATCCTTCCTCCCCCATTCCTGGTCTTCATGCCAACTCCTCAGGGGTCTTGGTCCCCACTCTTTTTCACCGAGAGGCCTGTGCCGCAAGACGCTCCTTGTACGGCAATTGGGTCCACCCATGACCATCTTCAGCCAACCTTTGAGTGCCAAGCGCAACAGCGCCGGGAATGCTTTGCCTTGAGGCAGCATGTCCCACTTGGGGTCTCGGAGACAGTCCACCTCGAGGACCAAACTCTTGTCTCCCCCCACTTCATGAAAGGCACGTCTGAACGTGTACCCTTCGTCTTCACCTGCATAGAGATGCAGAATGAGGCCTTCTTTAGCCCACTTCTTCCTCTGTCTTCGATTGCCACACATGGCAACATCATCTGTTGGTGGTTCGAGGATCTTCTTCCTCAGATCTTCTGGGATTTTCCTGAAGGCTGGGTGCTCCTTCAGGATCCTTTGTAACCATTCCATCTCCTCATGCTTTGCTTGTTGCTCCTCCTGCTCATATGGTGTCTTCGGCCTGATGGACCGGACCTTCTCCTCGATCTCCTCGATGAGCATCAGGGCGTCGTCTCTTGAAACTTCAGGGCATCCTCCACGAAGAACCACCTCCAGTTTCCCCTTCTTGGGATGTGTCACACGGACTTCATCTTCATCCCAGGAAACCCTACATCCCAGAAGATCTACCACCATCCCCATTGGCACGATTGGCTCTGTGCCTGGGTTCTTGGCCACCATGATGCCTTCCTTGGTCACATGGAGTGTGGCCTCCTTTCCTCCGGCTAGGGAGACTGTCACCTCCTTGTAGCCCTTCATCTTCTCTCCTTCGCGCCTCCCCCTCAATGGGTGAGTTGCGCCTGAGTCCAAGAGGCCTCTGGCACCTCCTTCTTGAAGCCTTGCCAGTCTGAGGACCTTGACGGACTTCAGCTCATCCAGCTGCTTCTGGAGCTGGTCAATCTTCGTCTCCTTGTTGCTGTCTGCTTCTTTGGTGATCTTTCTGAGCATCCTGTTGGCTTCTTCCATCAACTCCTTGATCACCTGTCCTTTGCCACTCTCGGCATCTTGATCTTCTCTCTTTGGCTTCTCTTCTTCTTTCTCTTTCTTCCCATCTGGGGAATCTTCATCTTTCTTCTTCAAGCTTCGTGCACCCTTTCCTTCACCCTTGGACTCCTTCTGCCCTTCGGGGTTTCTGAACGAAGGTCTTGGGCACTTGTCTGCAAAGTGGTCTTTTCCACCGCAGTTCCAGCACCTCTTCTGGTCATCAACCTGGTGCTGCCATTGGCAATCTTTGCCCTTCTTACAGCCGTGCTCCGTCAGGAAGAAACGGCAAACGTCTCCGGGTCTGGCACCCTTGCCTTTCCCATCTCCTTTGTATCCTCCACCAGCCTCCTTCCCTTCGAGCTTCTTCAGCCTGGGCTCCTGCTTCAGGGGGTTCTGCTCTCTCGGGGGGGGTTGCCTTCTTGGGCATGCCGGTGTGGGGGTCAAGGTGTGCTATCTGCTCTAACTCGGCCATCAGGTGCGTTGCAAATGCACCAACCGACTTGGATGTGGGGTTGCTGTCAACCTGAAGGTTGTTCCTTGCCAGGCTCACTCTGAAGCTCAGCTCCTTGTTCATCTCGAGGCTCTTCTTGACCACCTTGCCAAGCCCCTTTAGCAAGATGAACGGGTCCGGCTCGGACACAGCCAACTCACCTGCTCTTCTTCTCCATCTCATCCACTTCCGGAGCCCTTGCAGTGCGTCTGGCACCGTCTGTGCTTCAGGCGGGTTCTCCAGATTGGAGAGGATGACTTCCTTCTCAGCCAATCCTCCTGGCTGATATGTCACCAGCAGGTGACACAACACCTTCATCGCTGTCAGGCGTTTGGCGCTCACCAGCTCCTCACGTTGTGCCTCTGGCACCGCCTGCAGCATCATCATACTTGCACGGCGCTCAAGCCGCGTCCATCTTGGGTCTTCCAGCTCTTTGCTGGGAAGGGCTTCATGATGGATCCTTTCCATCGGGGACATCTGTTGGTGGGTGGCATACCATGCCTGGGCTTCTTGGACCAGCAGCTGCCACCACTTCAGGCTCGTCGCTGTGAGGTCTGACATCACGGGGTCCACCAACGACAGCCAGTCGTTCAGGTCAATGGGGGCATTGACATGATGCCATGGTGGGAGACGAGGCAGTTCTGGCTGTCCTCGCACCTATTCCACACCTCCTGCCAATCCCTTCTCCATCCTTATCCTTCAGCTCTCTCTCGAGCATCCTCTTCTGAATCTCCTGCATGTTCCTCATCATTGCCAAGAGTGCCTTCATGGACATCTCTCTCTCCTCTTCCTTAATTCCACCACCCGCTCCTCCATCTCTGCCTCCGGTCTTGACCTCCTCACTTCTGGGCTCCTCTGGCGTGGCGAAGGGATCTTCCGGGGGTGAAGGCGGCGTGTGGATGGCGATCTCATGGGGCGGACACGGTGTCTTCATCCACCTGTCCTCAACATCAACTCCTGGTGGGGGCGTCGGCCTTCTTCCCTCAGTTGGGGGTCTCAGCCTCCTTTCATCTTCTGGGGGTCTCAGCCTCCTTTCATCTTCTGGGGGTCTCAGCCTCCTCAAGTCTTCAACCACCCTGCGAAGCTCGGCATTCTCTGAGCGCCAGTGAGCTTCGTTCTCAGCGGTCTCAAACAACATCTTCTGCAGCAAGGTCTTCTCTTCCTGCTGCTCTGCCATTCGAAGCTTCACATCATCCATGAAGCCATGCATCCTATCGAGTTCTCGCTCGTAGGACTTCATCTCTTCAACCCTGGGGATGCTCTGTGCTTCCTCCAGGAACTTCTCAACCCCGGGGATGCTCTGTGCGTCCTCCAGGAACTTCGGCCTTGCAGCCTCTTCACATTCTCTTCTGGCTCGTGCTGTGTCCAGAAGTGGGGCTTGGGCTCGCAGCGCATCCATCTTGGCTGCTTGCTCAGGGGTGAACAGCGGCCCAAAGGACTGAGGCTTCCCCCTTGGTCCCATGACTGCTACTTCTTTGGGGGTCTCTGTGACCTTCCCTCCCCTTGCCGTTGGTGTGAAAAACGACCTCCCTGGCGTCTCCCCACCCCCAACACCCTCCCCTCCATTTGGCACCACACTCCCGCCAGTCCTCGGGGCTTCTGTCGTCCTCGAGGCTCCTTCATCAACTCCCTTTTGGGCGTCCTCTGTGGCTTCACCCGGGAAATCTTTTGGTCTTGCTCCCGTCTGGGCGTCCTCCTTGGCTTCACCTGTTCGGGCAGCAGTTCTTACTCCCAGCTGGGCGTCCTCCTTGGCTTCACCCTTTGGGAAATCTTTCAATCTTGCTCCCGTCTGGGCGTCCTCCTTGGCTTCACCTTTTCGGGCAGCATCAGCGGCGTCTTCAATCGCCATCAGTCTTCTTCCATCACCTTCGCGGGCTTTGGAATCGGCTCCCTCTTGGGATCCATGATCGGGCCCTTCAGCACCCTCAGCAGGTTGGGGCTCCGACCTCCTCCTCCGTACATCCATTGCGTCAGGTTTGGGCTCGTAACCTATTCGCCCACCAACCTTACACAGGCTACTGGGGGTATTGGTTCCTCCCGGCTCAGTGCCAGGTATATCCCAAAAACCGCTTTGGGGGTTCTC
Source organism: Cladocopium goreaui (assembly GCA_947184155.2). NCBI lineage: Eukaryota > Dinophyceae > Suessiales > Symbiodiniaceae > Cladocopium > Cladocopium goreaui. The sequence goes on from CAMXCT020006498.1 coordinate 144,589, forward strand.
CTCAAACCCACGGCCTGGGCTCCCACCTCTCACGCAGCTCAGCGCTGCCTTTTTTGAGGCAAAACGGCTATGCACAAAGGTCCTTGTGCGTGTCATCCTTGCAGCAGGGGCCATGTCAACCCGTGGTGCTGGTTACTACATGTTAAGGGAATCTGCAGTTTCAACCCCTCTGAAAAATATGAGTTCGTCAGTTGGGATAATGACATTCCCATATATTATGGGAAAATAAAAAATGTTCCAAACCACCAACCAGATTATCATCAATATTAAACATCCCATTAATGTCATATGTCCCATCCCATTTCTGGAGTCAAGAAACAACTATATGATAATTATTGGTTTCGTGGCCATCATTTTTCACATCTGTCCTGGGTGGGCTCACTGCCCTGCGTACTGGTCCGCCTTGCAGGCCTGCAACCGGGTGACCCGGTGGAAAATCTCCGGGGAAATCATGTCCCATATGCTCCATGTATGGTATATTTACCTACATGACTGGGTGATTATTAGGGCAAATGTAGGTAAATATTCCAGCACCATGGAGCATCTGGGATGTGATTTCATCCAGAAACATTGGGAAGATGATGAGCCAACTGATTTTTTTTTGGCGGGCACCACCTTGTAGGGGAAGCTAAAACCAGACCAAAGATGGTGCTTTTAACCCAGGCATCATGGGGATACCAATGGTCATGCGGATTTAATAGGGATGCAATGGGGATATGGTGGGGATGTTATAATTGAACTGAAAACCATCGAAATCCTCAAAAAATAGCTGAATTTAGATGGATTTAGAATGTTTTGGCCCCATTCGTATCTGACAATTCATATTTTGGCAAATTCCTAAGAAATGAAAGGCCCCAGTTATACGTTGGTATATAACCTCATCTAACTATACGTATAAGTACCATAAACCCTACAGTAGTTATTGTATGTTATTGTAGCTGTAAACCAACTTATCTATCTTGGGGGCCCCACACAGGGAGAATCCCATCAAGATCTGTGCGAAGTAGACGCCCGAGCCGTACATGCCTTTCACGCTACTGAGCCTGGCTCGGATATAGCCGGGCAGATGGATCCACCGAAATATGGCGAATTGTAATTAGAAAGTCCTCCAAGTGAGATAACCCGTGAGCATAAGTTCTTGAGCCACACACTTTGTGAATTGGCTCTGGGTTTGTGTTCGTTGAAGCCCCATGTTGTTCATTAAACTCTGGCATTCGCTGTTTCATTGTGAAACCACTGACCATTCTTGCATGGTCATCTGAGCAAGTTGAGCTGTGGATCAGCGTATCACGAAGTTGGGGCAGTTGAAGCAGCTGCTATTTGACTGGCGAGGCCAAAAGAAACAAAAGCGGCTTGGAGTCTTAGAGGCCACAAGAGGCTCTGTGCGAGCATTGCTCCAAACCATATGAAAATTCTGATGGCATCTGAGAAGAATCTGACCCTGCAGGATCTGCGGCTAACATATTCCTAATGCCATAATGGTTTGAACCACGAAAACATTCTCATTGGAATTCATTAGTCTAGTGGCTCAAAACATCTGAACCACCAAGCAGTGCGCCAATAAGACAAAAACTTTAAATCATGGTTCAAAGTGGGCAAAACATCCAAACTTAGTCACACGGCCTCAAGTTTCTCCAATTGAAACCACAACTAACGGGGAATTTTCAAAACATGCGACATATCAGGTGAAATTTCCTGGCACGGCACTCGCCATTGCACCTGTCGTCAAAGCCCGAGTGTTTGATAGCATAGACAGGGGTCTTGTCCTGCTCTGCTGGTTCAAAAGGCAGGCTATGTGGATGCAAATGGGTGGGTCTCAAAATGGGGCCCCAAAATGAAACAAAAATAAACATATTGGGAAAATAAACGCTGATCACTGGATTTGCGGATACCTTATTTTCAGATACAACCATATTTGAATAGATGATTGTTTCATTGCCATGTTTGGGTGCACAACAGTATTCTGTAATACAGCATGTCCGGCGAACACACGAGATGACAAATTTTGGAAGCTAGAGATTTGGACACATTTGCTTCGCAAAGAAAAAACCCACAAGATCAAGCAAAACGGTTTACCCTCCGGTGTTATCAGACGTGGCACTTGAAAATGATCGTCTATATTTCCATGTTAGCCTCTGGTAATCAAACATGGCAATGGAAAATCCACCGTGCAATGTGGGCAAAACAATGCCATAAACCCTCCCCCAGTCATCAGCATTTTGATAGGTGGTATGGTTACCATTCCCAAATGGTTGGTTAATGACATTGTTTTAACCGTTTAACCAACCACATTATAAACATTGATGGGTGTTTTTCCCAGCGAACTAAACCTCCATGGCTAGGCCACGGGATTTGTCATGGTTCGTTTGGGGCATGTCAGACATGAACAAAACATTGCAATGTGGTTAAAGCAATACAGGCCATCCCAAAAATCACATTTTTTATGGATGGTATAAACTATCAGAACATGGGTGGTTTATGACATTGCTTTACTAACACAATCATGATTCATTTGATTTCCAATATTGCCAGGGCTGAAGGCGCTACCGAGCCGCTACCAGAGGGGACCTGAAAACCAATGATTTGATCCACATCCATCAAGATTCAAAGCAGCAAATTTTTTGGTGCCGAAAAATGATCAACATACCCGGCAAACGAACATACCATGTATAGTTGATGTACCTTAAAAAAACACGGTGATTTTACATAGCTATGTTAGTTTACCGGGTACATCACAGAAGTATGACCGGCAACTACCGTTTCCTACCCCTCACCCGGAGACATCCCAGGTGCCCTGTCCGGATCCGGAAAGATCACCTGCATGCGGATAGACAAAACCACATGGTCTGACCACATTTATTTACAATACATACGTATATATATATATTTATATTTATATTTATATATGCACATACGTATATATACACATGTAAACAATATGATAAACATATATATATATACATGTACATCTATATAGGTATGTAAATATATATACATTCCAAATATACATATATACATATATATTTACATACATACATATATACATATATACAATTATACATATATACATATATACATATATACATATATACATATACACATATATACATATTACACATATTATACATATTATACATATATACAAATATAAATATATACGTATATACATATTACACATATATACAAATATAAATATATACATATATACATATATACAAATGTACATACACATGTACATATATAAATATATGTATATGTATTATACATATATAAATATATTATACATATATACATATATACATATATACATATATGTATATATTAAATATATTATACGTACATATAATTATATATATATCATACATATATATATATACACATATGTAAATTACAAATGTATAAACAAATATTGGCATGCACATACATACATATATATACATGTTATATATGTATGTATGTATATGTAAGTACATGTTTATATATATATACACATTTTTAATGAATATACACATATATATATATACATACATATATACATGTTTTAAATATATATACGTGTATGCATATGAATTCCATGTTGGTTCCTTAATACCCTAAGTACTCCATATACAAAGTGCGCCTCCCAGATATAACTTAGACTCATATTCACCCATTCGACTGTAAATCTATCCATGAATTCTACAGTTTCCTATCTTGGAGGCTCCACATACAGGAACCATATGTTGGGTCTTTGCCTCCGATTAATGCACCAGATCCTCATGATCCTCCTTAATAAGGCCCCGGGCACAGTTTACATAACCACCTTTACCACTGGACCAATCACTTCTTTAATGAGGGTTGTTTCAACCCAACTTGCCTCGTCGAAAAACGCAAGGTCTATTTCACACTCACACATTCAGTTAGCTTTAAACAGAAACCAACATGCCATCTGCATTCAAAACCAAAACCCACAATCTGTGTGATGACCCTGGGACTTGAGCTGTACTCGGGAGCCCAAGGGCACGCATGTATAAATATACAGGCATACATGCATAAATACATTTAAACATATATATATACAAAACATAGTCAGAAACATTTACAGATACAAATACAAATGCAAATATACATATACATTTACATATAATTACATACGTATACGTATACATACATGCACATTTAGGTATATATAATATATACATTTATTTAAATTACTACATAGTATATTTGTATACACATACACATGCACATACATATACATATACATATGAATAAAATTACATATACATGTACATTACGTAGTGCTGTTTTCACAAGCAGTATCCATCAAAAAAATACAAAATGATATAAAAACAAACCTGAAGTCAAACTTAGAACCTTCAAGAACCTGTTTGGAAGGTTGTTGTCTTACAACAAACTGACATGGTTGGTGTTCCGTTCCAATGAATATTGTCCTGCCTGCCCAGTGTGGAGGTTCACGGCGCGGTGGCCGGGACTGCCATGAAACCTTGGGTTGGGTCATCAGCCGAAGCCAGGTCTGGTTAAAAGATGCAAAACATATGTTCGATAATGTACTGGTTGGTGGTTTTAACCATATTGAGAAATATGAAAGTCAATGGGGAGGATTATCCCATATATTAATTATGGAACATAAAAAATGTTTGAAACCGCCAACCAGATGTAAAATGAATGTGGTTCAATCAGTGTCAGGTCTGGTACGGTTGAATGTTTTTGACATATCTAACAACAAAATTACCGTATTTCGACTGATCCCCACCCTGACAAACTATTCTGTCATAGTATGGTTTCTAACATATCAACTGGAAACATATATGGAATGTATATTCTGAAATTATATCTGGCATCATTTCTGGCATTTTATTTGACATATCTTCTGGCATTCTATCTGACACGTATTCTGGCATTCATTGTGAAATCTACCTGGCACTCTCTCTGGCATCCATTCTGACACTTTTTCTGGCATTCTATCTGGCATGTGTTCTGGCATTCTATCTGACACTCTATATCTTCGGGTCTAGGCATGCTCTACTGCATCCTGCGTTTGCGATACTCCACTGCATCCCGCTTGCGCCGGGTTCGGGTTCAGACGTGCCTCCTGTGCTTGATTGCGATACGTCTCAGGTTCAGGCATGCTCCACTCCTGCGCTTTCGATAGGGCTCGGTTCCAGGTTTGCTCCATGCGGAGCTCGCGATATGGTTTGGATTTATGGGAGAGGAGGAGCCGAGATGCACCTTTGCTAAAATCTAGATGTAGAGACCCTCACCCAACAGGTGGGAAAAAATTGATTGAATGTGTTTGAAGCATCCAACACAAAAAAAGTGAGCACGATGGGAGCGGAAATCATGAGTAGATGATGACGATGCTGGGAAACGGTTGCTACCAGTCAGCCTGACATGCCGAGGCTTCACAGCAAATTTTCACCCAATTTCATGGCAAAGCGAATCCAAACCAAACACCAAATTGGCAAAAAAAAGAAAAACACGTTTAAACGGAGTAGGCTGAGGTTGGCTTTGAAGATAAAACTTGGCAGTTCCTATCTATCTTCATAATGTGTTCCCAATCCAAGAACTCAAAAGACCCTCTCCAACTTCAAACAGGTAGCATGTGAATGTTTTGATGGTGTGCTCTGGTGGGTTCAGCGCAACATGTTGCAAACGGTAGGGCAAAAGCACCTGCACATTGGCAGGCCGGAAAAAGTTCACACCGTTCTTCAACCCCAACTGTTCAATGCCTGCGGCCGCGACTCTGGGGAACCTTACATCAAGCGTTCATTCCTCTTTGCGTCAAGGCCCAGTGATTTCACCTCGAGGGTGGAAGCGCCACGATCCCAACACAAACCTTCCCAAAGCTTTGAATTGGAACAGCATCGCAGCATCGCACACCCAACAGGACCCAAAACAAACACAGATCCAAGACGGTCAATAAAATGTTCGCGGCGCGCGCTGGACACACACACACACACTTGCTCAGAACTGTCATTGTGAATTCTGTTGTGGAATGCATCTTACGTGCAAAAACACTTCCATTACACCTGACAGGAATGGGTCAGCGAAGAGACCCGAAAAACTCAAGAAGCTACCATCGCCATAGCCAGTGCAGTTGAACTCAAATTGTTTTGGAAAGATTGTTGAAATAAATCCCAGATCGCGGCAAACGTGCATGACATCAAGAACGACAAGGTTCTTGGGTTAGCCACTGCCCATCACAGGAACTTGACATGAAAATAGAAGCAGGTACGTCGATCCAGCGTCACGGATCGATATCATAGAATGTCATCGCCGTCTTTGTTGGCTGCAGAACTATGACATCCCCTGCAACCCCCTGCAAATGAAAAAGTAGAAGTTTTTACATCTCTTCAGATGGTTCACACACACACACACTCCCACAGGAGGGTGGGAAAATTAAGGTCCGGACAAATGAGATGAACATGGGAATGAAAGGAAATGAAGATGAGGTGAAAATGGAAATGAGATGAATTACGTAACCCGGACACGAGGAGGGGAACGCAAAAGAAGAGGGAAGGAGCAAATACCAACACAAACACACCTGGCCCAAAGCGGGCAAACCTTGACAGGGCAAGAAAAGAAAACCGAAGGCCGACGGAAACGGAACAAGACCAGCGGAGGAGGGCCCTCGGTGGTCAAATCAACCCTGTAGATGGCTGTCACAGTAGTCCCCAGATGAATTAAATGCACACTTGAACCTCACCAAGGACCATCAAAAGAAAGTAAGTACCACACCTGGACAGCATGACCTGTGCCTGCACTTCACATGTTGTAAGAAAACCAGTGACAGCGACCTGTCTCCCGAGCAACGTTGGAAAAAGGAGGTTTCCGCGGCTTCAGAAAAAATGAGTTCCCACACAGCGGGAAGTTGGTAAACATTGCGAAGATCGTCCAAGGCTTCAAGAAAAGGTGAGTCCCCAACCAGCGGGCAACTGTTCAACACGGCGAAAATCGACAAGGTGAGAAGCGAAAAATGGCCGGCTGTTTCACTTTACCTAGATGAATTAATTGAAGATTAAGAGTGTAAATTCAGAGGTCAGGTCGAAGGATTAAACATCCTACCTAGACAGGTATTCCCCGACGGGCTCACGACATCTTGTCGAACCGACGTGAGTAACACACTTGCTCAGAACTGTCATTGCGAATTCTGTTGTGGAATGCATCTTACGTGCAAAAACACTTCCATTACACCTGACAGGAATGGGTCAGTGAAGAGACCCGAAAAACTCAAGAAGCTACCATCGCCATAGCCAGCGCCGTTGAAGCCAAATTGTTTTGGAAAGATTGTTGAAATAAATCCCAGATCGCGGCAAACGTGCATGACATCAAAAACGACAAGGTTCTTGGGTTAGCCACTGCCCATCACAGGAACTTGACATGAAAATAGAAGCAGGTACGTCGATCCAGCGTCACGGATCGATATCATAGAATGTCATCGCCGTCTTTGTTGGCTGCAGAACTATGACATGCCCTGCAACCCCCTGCAAATGAAATTTTAGAAGTTTCAAATGGTTCACACACACAAAAGCTGAGTCCCTGGCAAAGTTTTTGACCATGCCCGCAGTGCTGAGTTTCTGAGCGCAGAATCAACACGCTATGGGAGCACACATATGCGCGACGTATTTCTTGTCCGAACGTGCCCAGCTGCATGATGCCAAAGCTGGGATCTTGAACAGAAACACACAAACAAGATCTTTCAAACATGCAGTGACTTACACACATACTCACGCCAACGTGCACATCCCCCACACACACACACACTTCTGCCAGCCTCATCTTCAAAGTCAAGCTCCTGGGCGTTCTGCGTTCTGGAACAGCGGCGCCCAAAATCAGCTGAATGCCCCCGCTGCGACAGGGTGCCGTCACATTCCTAT
>CAMXCT020006498.1:157468-159968 GCA_947184155.2 Cladocopium goreaui
ATGTGCTTAGCACCAGAGTGGCGTACACTTTTTCAACAGCTCAACTTCCAAAAGCGCTCCGACCCTGAGGGGCTTTTAACGTTTTGACATCGAAACGCGCTTACTTTTTGGACGCTCATCCTGCCAAACGGCTCCGCACCCACAGCTCTAGCCAGCCTGCTTTTCGACCCTCCACAAAACATTGGAAAAACACAGTGCTCCGCGACTTTTCTACCATTTCGCACATTAATTTTTATCTTCTTCTGCTGCATCTGTCCATAAGTCGGAAGTTTGACTTCTAAACTTTCTTCGCCAAGATGGAAAAATAATAGATAGATACTAGACGACACGCTGCGACGCGAAAGAAAAGCAGGAGGGAGTAGATCGAAAGAGGTTAGAAGAGAAGATATGGATATGAATGATGATGAATGATGCTGAATGATTGAATGAACGTATGATGGGTGATAAGTCCTCATGCCGTGTATGCAGGTGATTCCGATGATGCCAAGGGGTTGCGGTTTGAGACGCCCGAAGACAGCGTCAAGAAGTAGTTTGGCCACTGGCATGCGGCATCTTGGCCGCAACGCAAGAACTGAAGCTCAAGGGGTAAGACTCAAAAGATGGATCGACCAAGTCGCAAATCGATGTCCGACTGTCGTCGCCCCAGCTTTGTTTAGAAACATGAAGCTCGATGCCAGCAAGGCCGACAAAACAGTGATTGTCTCGGTGAGACAATTGAAGCTACCATGCACTAAACGCAAGATGGAATGGTTTGCGACATTTTTGCCACAGCCATGCATCTTCAACCTGGCAGGTGGAAGCAAGGAGAACAAAAGACATATGTTCTTGGTTTTGCAAAGCAAGACATGCGACATCAAGGCAAAACTGAACGGAAATCTCTCGAAGTCCGAAAAAGGACAACAAATTAAATAGATAGATCGCACAAGTGAAACACACTATATACTGCTTCTGATTTCACTTGGTCTGTGCTGAAACAATCAACTCTACCACGCTGGCAACAGTGCACTCAGAGGAGCTCTTGCACGCAGAAGCTTTTCCACTAAATGCGTTCACACACAGAAGCTTTTACACAGAAACACTTTTTTACACAGAGAAATCTTCACACAGAGGAGCTTCGACACGGAGAGCCTTTTACCCACAAACAACTTTACACGCAGACGCTTTTACACAGAGAAGCTTTTACGCAGAGAAGTCTTTACACAGATAAGCTTTTACACAGAGACGCTCTTACACACAGAAGCTTTTCCACACAGGAGTTTTTACAGAGAGGAGCTTTTACGCAGAGAAACTTTTACACGCAGACGCGTTTACACACAGAAGCTTGTGCACACAGAAGCTTTTGCACAGAGAAGTCTTTACACAGAGAAGTCTTGACACAGAGGAGCTTTTACACACAGAAGCTTTTGCACAGAAGCGCGTTTCACCACACGTTTGTGCGTCCGACACGCATGATCTCCGAAGAGGGCCACGTTTCGCAAAGCCGTTTTTGGCTGCCCTTGCCGCCTCAGATACAAGTAGATCACCTAGAAGCTAACTCCTATGTAATAACTCCTGTGTAACAACTCCTGTGCAACTACTCCTGTGTAGCAACTCCTGCAAAACTACTCCTGTGCAATAACTTCTGTGTAAGATCTCCTGTGTAACTCCTGTGTAAATAACATTGTAGGGGTTTTGTAAGAGATATGTAGACATGGAGCACCTGTAGATGACGTAGAGGACGAGTGTGGGGTATATGAAGTTGATGTTGATGATTGAAGTTGATGTAGATGATGTAGATGATGTAAGTGATGTAGATGATGTAGGTGATGTAGGTGATGGAAAGGAAGTAGGTGTTGTGTCGATGAAATGAAAAGTTGATTTTGGCAGCTGTTCTTTGGGAAGAAACTTCGAATCAGCTTTCGGGAAAAAGATAGATTGACAAAGATAGATGAGGATAGATAGAACATTATAATATAATAGATAGATAAGGACAGACAGATAAGACGAGAATTAGATGGGTAATTAGATAGGTAAGCTAGGGCTACCTATCATAATCATCTAAGGATAGATAGGTCTCATCTAAGATTAGATTCATGATTACATGGGATCAGATTGGCTTAGATTGGATGAGATGAGATTGGATTAGGTAGATCATCGGTAGATCCTAAAGTAAAATAGAAACTGATAGAGAAGAGATAGATAGAGAGAGAGAGACTGATAGGGATAGATAGCGATAGATACAAAATTGAAATAGATATAAACAAATAGAAACGGAATAGAGTAGAATACAATAGACTAGAATGGAACAGAATAGAATAGACTAAAATAGAGTAAAGTAGAATACCATAGAGTTGATTGTTTGTTTCTTAGATATGGTTGGCTTTAATTGGGTTAGTAGATTTGATCAGGTTGAGTTAGATAGATAGGTAGCCCTAGATAGATGGACAGATGGGCAGATGGATGGATAGATAGATAGACAATGGACAGATAGACAGGTAGGCAGATAGACAGGTCGATAGAC
>CAMXCT020006498.1:164968-209968 GCA_947184155.2 Cladocopium goreaui
CCATAGCTAACTACTTAACCAGCAACTGGTGAGATAACTAGTTGGTGTTGCCATCATGTGGTCAACTTATGAACTAGATACCCTCTGGTAGTTGGACCACGGCTTATAGACGGCCGTGGGTTTTGGGGGGTTTTGGGGGGGGGCTGATAACGTTCTTGGCTGCCCGCCTTACAAGATATTCTCTTGGACTTGCTGCTACGCTATCCACTCTTCTCTTGCACCGTACCCTGGCACACGCTATCAACTTCTTCTTGTAACTTGCAAGACACTCTTGATTTTTGCATTGTTGTTTCTTGGGGGGGGTTTTGGGGGGGCTGATAACGTTCTTGGCTGCCCGCCTTACAAGATATTCTCTTGGACTTGCTGCTACGCTATCCACTCTTCTCTTGCACCGTACCCTGGCACACGCTATCAACTTCTTCTTGTAACTTGCAAGACACTCTTGATTTTTGCATTGTTGTTTCTTGGGGGGGGCTGATAACGTTCTTGGCTGCCCGCCTTACAAGATATTCTCTTGGACTTGCTGCTATGCTATCCACTCTTCTCTTGCACCGTACCCTGGCACACGCTATCAACTTCTTCTTGTCACTTGCAAGACACTCTTGATTTTTGCATTGTTGTTTTTTTGGGGGGGGGTTTTGGGGGGGGCTGATAACGTTCTTGGCTGCCCGCCTTACAAGTATTCAATGATCCAGCAATGGATGTGGCGTCAAACAATTTTGCCGTGTTCTCCCAAAGAATTGATGTCATGCCTTGTCGATCTGCTGAAGAAATATCATGACTTTCAATGACGGCTTCATCCACTGAAACAAATAGTTTGACTGCATTGCAAAATGACTAAAAAACATATTTTTCCCCATCTAATTACGAGATGAAGCCGCTTTAACCAATGGCACGGCTGCGTGAAAGATCCAAAATGGACTGGAATGCTCTGACCACTGTAAATCAGCAGAAAAACAAATGCTCAGCATTGCTGGTGTGCTGAATTCCTCACGGCCGCCTGTGAGCCGTGTACCTAGTTTGTTATGCTTTGCGATGGAAAATGGCCCGGTTATAGATGGTTTGCCATGATTTACAGTGGTGTTCCATAGCAAACCGCTAAATGACCACATTTTTTTTCGCGACTTTTGGGTGAGGAAGATCCGATCGAGATATTTCTGTGTGGCCTTGGGACTTGCAACCCAAAAAAAACACCAAGTGTATAAATGGATATAGATGGTATTTCTATGCATTTCTTGTGTCAGCTGTTATACCTAATGCATCAATTTATGCAATTTGATGTTCAGTGACATCGTTTGATGTCGCAAAATCATCTGCTTCTTTTGTGGTTCAAGTACTTCAAGAATCTTCCATGATCCGAAAATTCTCAGTGGCTCAAGTTTACTAAAAGCTTGATCTTTACTAAAGACCTGACCTTTACTAAAAACCGCCGCCCCCGTTCTGGGCGCCCGTAAGCCTGGGGAATCTTCTTGGCGGTCGACTGTCCAAGCCAGTGGGCACGGCTGGATGCTAATAGTTACTGAAAGTTCCTAGGCAATAAAAACACATACATAATCATATATTTAAATGTCATATAATATATATATATATGTGGAATATATATATATATGTAATATATAAATGTAATATATATATATATGTAATATATATATATATGTAATATATATATATGTAATATATATATATATATGTAATATATATGTTATATATATATCACATATATATATTACATTTATATATATGTAATATATATATATATATAAACAACTAACTTGGGAGGTTAATAACAGTTCAGGTTCACAAACAAGGTAGCGCCCGTAAAGACGCGCGCTCTTTTTAACTTTCTCGGATGTGCTCCAAGACATCTGGCACAGCTGTCCAAAGATCCGATGGTGAACTAAACAGGAAGTGTGTGAGTGTGTATTTGAACAAAATCTGACTTTGAGTTACATTACATGATCTGAAACATTTGTATATATGTATAATTATGTATAATATATGTATATATGTACACATTTATGTGTGTTTGTATAGCTACGTCTTGGTCCATGCATGTGTAGACATAATTAAACATTGGGAACGCAACTACACATCACATTAACAACCTCATGGACCAAGACGCGCCAAGCACCCCACCCATCCCCATACCCACTTGAAAGCATTGGACGATGAAAAGCGTTAAACACCCCCGCCTCTTTATTGTCGGCGCTAGCATAAACAACTATAATGATAAACATCACTTTTTTTGGAGGCAAATGACTGTTTCACCACTAACAAGTATTGCATCTTTGGATGGCAAACTCATGACAATGAGGGTTAGTTTTATCCTATTTGTGTAGATTATTCCTTTCTCCTACAAGCACGAATGAACACACCCCCGAACTCTTGCTTTATTGTTAAATCTACTCATTTTTGAGTCTCATTTATACACTGTTTTTCTTATTGACGGCCCGGGATGTAGGCAAACGATTATGTTTGCAAAATTGAAACTATAGCAACCAAAAAAAAAGATAGAAAAGTGACTTATGATAATTTGAGTTGGGTTCTACCAAATTCCCTCTTTCGGGGTTACACATAGCATTTGGAATGCTTGCCCTTACCTTCTCTTACTAACCACCATCATGGTTGCAAAATAGCCAAAGATAAACCTAGATCGCATTACCTCCGGGACATAGGTTGGTTTCACCCCTTGCTTTTTGGGTACCCCATCTTGGTTACCCCAGGGTGCGGTCATAAAGCAACTCTTACCTAGAAAATATGCATGTAACTTCCACCAACTTGTCTGGAAAATAAATCAAGTCTACATTCCAATAACTATCATATCTATCATGTCTATATTACTGTATCAACTATAGCTCCCAACAAATCCACTTCCACCCTTTTGGGTCCTATCTCCAAGTCATTTCATCTCTGACCTTCCAGCTGCAGATGGACTTTCTGAGCCGGGCATAAGAGGTCCAGAGAGGCCCGTTCTCGATACGGTGCACCTTGCGCTGGCAGAAAGCCATGGGAAACGCCATGGGAAAAAAAAAACGATTTTAGGATCTACAACTGGTGGCTTCTCCACATCGAACTGTAAAGGTTTTACAGGTAATACAGTGGATATACCCTTGAGTAAACATACAAATAGCTTTGAAAATCCATTCGTGTCCTGTTCAGAAATGATCCGCCATCGAACTGAATGGGCCATGGTTTCCATTAGAAAACGGTGCATTACAGGGTAAGTGAAACAAACAAACTCCAATAAATTTGGTGACTTTGAGAAATAATGATTGCATAGCAAGTTGCATGTTTTATCATGCTAGCTCAATGAAATATCATCATAATACCCTCAGCAAAACAAAACTGGCAATGGACAATCACCCATTTATCGATGATGTTCCTATATGTTCCTATGAAAATCATTGAAACATCCAATTGGTTCGGGGATTTCTGCAATGCTTGATGACACCGGATGGTAAATTCCGAAGATTATCCACCATAGTTTTTGGTGCCCGTTTCCTGCAGGACGATCCTTCAGCCACAGCCGGAAGATGAAAGAACTGCGGGTTGACAAATGAAAATCTGAAAATGTTGGTTTCAAAAAAAACACAACATTTGATGATATTTGATGCTTTATCAGTTGAATTCAGTTTATCATCATCAGTCCGACTGGAGAATTGCCATGATTGCCGTCCCCTTTAGGGCTGGATGCCGGCTCATCCGAGCTATTAATGTCAAGTGTCTTATTTTTCACCTGCAAAGTAAGAAATCCTTGAAACCCATGCATCACTAGATTGGAGCCCGTCGGATTAATCATTAATCATAATCTTTCATCCATTTTGCGTATTAAAATTGCCATTTTGGGGGGTATACCCATGTTCAAACACCCAAATGCCCATGTTGAGTTGAACCTTGAAAACTGTCCCACGGTTCAAAGCTCAGCCCATGTTTCATGGTGATTTGCTCCTTAAAATCATGTCAAAGTCCCATGTTTATCAATGTTTATCCATGTTTTCCATCAAAGGATCCTCCAAATCCCCATGGTTTCACCACCCGCCTGAAGGACGCGGAAAGACTTGTGGCTGGCCCACTTTCCATCCTCTCCGCGACCCATGTTCTCCTGGAACTAAGGCCGCTCAGCTGGTGAAATTGCTGATTTCTTCATTTCTAAAACCATTTCTGGTTGGTGGTTTCAACCCCTCGGAAAAAACATATTAGTCAGTTGGGGTGATTATTGCCTATGTGTAGAAAAATAAAAAATGTTCCAAACCACCAACCAGATTTTATATTGACCAATCTGATCATAGTCTGATATGGTCAGGATTGAAGCATCTAAAACTTCGCCTATAACATGATACCTAAACGTAGGGAATGGATGGGTTGCTGGTGGTTGCTGGGATGATTACTAGTGATGAAATGGATCATTCCCGAAAATTCCCTGCGTAAAACGCACCAGTCAGAATTCTGTAGCTCCAGTGCCCAAAAAATGACTGCACTCTCCATCCAGTTGATCCCATTGGTCCCCAGCGAGACACGGTTTTGGCTCCGACTGGGTGGTCATGTCGAAGAGTTGCTGAACGATGTCCCGGAGCTCGGATGTGACCTCCACCTGAGGCGTGAAAAACCACAGGCTGTAACAAAAATGGACGGAACAAAATGGGGGTGTTCCGAAATCAACGGGGGATCATAGCTAGATGGTTTATATAGAATGGAAAATAAAATAAATCCATCTACTAATGGATGATTTAGGGTACCACCATTTGAGGACACCTTTATTTATAGGTATTGGTCCATAGTCATGTGGTTCCAACCATGCTGACTTCACGCAACTTGGAAAAGATGGGCCCAACGTGAGACAACACAACGGTCCAAAATCTCATGCAACAAACCACAAAGGAACAGCTTGGAGAGGTGATACATCTGCAGAATTTCCAGGGGTATATAATTTCCATGGCAAATTTCTAACTATACCTGAAATTGCATGGAACATATCTATGACAATCCCTGAAAAAATATTCAAACAGTTAGGTCCGTAAAACCCTTCTAAAATAAGGCGGTGCATTGCTGTCGTATTTTTTTTTGGGATTGCCAACTAACGAAAAATGGACCGGTACAGGTTTTGATGGTTGACCAGCTCATTCGACCGTCTCCACAGGTGCATATCTTTGTCATGCGCATTCCATGTGCGAGCAGGTGAAACTAGTTGAAACCTAAACGAAAACGGGGTTGATCCCATTTATATATCCCACTTGTGTAAGAATATAAATAAACTAAATTGTGCATTTGTACACATTACCCTCCAGTAAACTAGCATAAATGTGGGAAAACCACCATTTGTAGATCATGTTCCTCAGGAAACCACTGGTTTTCCACATCTACTTGAGTTTACCTTAAGTTAATTATGAACCAAAGAACCATGCAACTGACTCAAAAGGTAGGACCCCGAAACATTTCACAAATAGTGCCACGAGAAGTGACGAAGTCGGTCGGGGGGAACATTTCAATCACATTGGACAAAACCATCTGAGCGGAATCCGCGATAGTCATACCATTTCTAAATGCCAATATGTACGTATTTATCTTTTATACATATATATATATATATATATATGTGTGTGTGTATGTATGTGTATCTATAAATAACTAAATAAATAAATAAATAAATAAATAAAAATAAATAAATAAAAATATAAATCAATAAATAAATAAAAATATAAATAAATAGATTAAAAAAAATAAAAAAATAAAAAAAACAATCAATATATATACATATAACTATGATTGTATATGTATACCTTGACATGTGGAATTCCACGATTTGTGTCTATATTTATTTTGATGTCTCCCCACCTGTCAGGTGAGGGTTGTTAGATTTTATGTTAGCTGTCCCGCCTTGTCCTCCGCCTCATCCTCCGCCTCCTCTTCCGCCTCCTCCGCCGGACCTCAACTGCAAGTGCTAGATCGCAGTGTTCTCCGCCGGACCTGAACAGCAAGCTGAGGATCAGAGTGTTCCCTGCAGGACCTCAACTGCAAGTGCTAGATCGCAGTGTTCTCCGCCGGACCTGAACAGCAAGCTCAGGAGCAGAGTGTTCCCCGCCGGACCTCAACTGCAAGTGCTACCGGACCTCAACCACAAAGAATCTCCGAAGATATAATATATATACCAGATAGAATGCCAGAAAGAATGTCAGAAGATATGCCAGATACACAGGCCAGAAAATGTCCGAGAGAATGTCAGAACATATGCCAGAAAGAATGCCAGAATGAATGCCTGAAAACAAATAGAATGTGAGAGAGAATGTCAAAGTATATGCCAGAAAGAAAGTCAGATATTGTCAGATAGAATGTTAGCACAAATATATGCCATATATACTTCCAGATGGTATGTCAGAAACTATGTCAGAATAGTGGTTCAGGGTGGGGATCACTCGAAGAAAGTTGCTTTTATTTGTATTTGCATTTATATTTAGATTTATATTTATATATCTATATTGAGATTTATCATATAAACACGATTATTCCAGAAATTCTGTTCATATTCGCAGCATTCCATGTTCATGTATGGAACCAACCCCCGCGGCCTCCGCGTAGTAGTCGTCACTGAAGGGGTTCCAGGTCCTCGAGAGCGACGATGGCCACGAGTGCCATGGGATCACCACTGTCCCATGATATGGCAAATTCGAATAATTGTTCATATACTGGTTGGTATACTGGCTGATTTAATGGTTGATATATGTTGATTTAATTTAATGGTTGACGTAGAGTGGTTACTAACCCAAGGAAGTTTAGTTCCAAAACTTCTGAGTTACGGACCGGCCGTCTTATCATCATGTCATCCTCATGTCAGCATCATCATGAAACATGGTGGGCAAGAGCAGTTCGCGTGTGGGAGCAGCAGAGAAGAGTAACAGTTCGGGAACGTGTGAATTCATGAGTGAAAGCGCTCTCAGGCGCGAAACCCTGCGCTTTTTCGGGTAAAGTGGCATCCGGGTCGCCGAAGTAGGGTCGGTTTCTGCGGGTGCGCGCCTCTATCTCGAGAAAAAAGTGCAACTGTAACAAGAGCTTGATTTTGGTCAAAAATTTGCTTCTAGCTGCTGGCACGTGGCACTTTTGGCAGATCAGGTTGGCAAAATGTGCTCCAGACTGCAGCGAGAGCTCGGTTTGCATTTCAAAATGTTAAAAAAGTGGCATGCTCGGAGCGCTTTTGGGAGACGAGGTCGTAAAAAACTAAGGGGGGCAGCATAGCCTAAAAAGGTCCGCACTGTTGGCGCTGCGCGAACGCTCCTGGCAAGCGGGATTGCAGCTGGAGGGTGCTAAACGCAATGTAATAGCAGCGCGACAGGTAGTTCTTGACCATAGTGCTACTCTTGTGCTATGCGGGATTGCAGCTGGAGGTTGCTGAACGCATTGTAACAGCTGCGCGCAGAGAAGAATTGGGCTGCAAAAGCTATAGAAGAGCTAGCTGGGAGGCAGCTCAGATCAGGGTCAAAAAAGAAGTAGCACAGATGCTCAGAGAAGAAGTAGCTGAGACAAGAGGTACCTCAGCGAAGGGGTCGCTCAGTGGAGAAGTAGCTCAACAAAGAAGTAGCTCACTCATCCATCCAACCATTCACCCGTCCATCCATTTATTCACTCACTCACTGATTCATTGGTTCATCAACTCACTAATTCATTCATTCGTTGATTCACTGATTCACTGACTCCTGGACTCGCTATATCATGCATTCATTGATTCACTCGTTCATTGATTAGTTGAGTCATTGATTCACTGATATATTGATTCATTGATGCATTCATTCATTGACTCATTCGACTAACTAATTCACTCTTTCATTCGTTCATTGATTCATTGGTGAATTGGCTCCTTCAGTCAGTTGTGCATGGACTCTTTCATGTCATTTCATTCGCATCTCAACCACCATGTGTTCATTCGTTGATGCACCTCACAACTGCAACAGCTCATTGCTTCGGCATCCCAAAGACTTTCGTATAGGCGATTGATTTCTTATAGTCATTTTTCTATGTTCGACACTTCTGCCCCGGCGCGTGCCGGGCACTACTGGTATAGAGTGGTTAATATAGAGTGGCTGATATAGAGTGGTTGATATAGTGGTTAAAATAGAATGATTAATATAGAGTGGTTATGAGTGGTTCATATAATGGCTAGTATATAATGGTGATCAATGGTCATTGGTGGTGAGTAATAGTAATGATTATTGCTGGTGACTTTCATGGTTCTTCACGGAATTACCCTTTCATAGTCAAACATTTCAGGCCGCTGCGAAATCCCCGAACGAAATCGGCATTGAAACGGGGAAAATAATCCAACTAACTGGGTGGCTTTCCGGCAAGCCATGTTTGATTCCCAGAGAATTAGAAGAATAATTTTAAAAAAACGACAGCCAGAAATGGCTTTCTTGAACAGATTGGGTCTACAGGATACCCCTGAATTTTGTGGTTACTCATCATATCTTCATTGGTATCCCCATACTTCAGACGCACCAAAATACTGCCTTCCCGCACTGTCTTTCTGGCATCAGGTTTCTGTATCTGTTCCAGACATTGAAAACCGAAAACCAGAACGGCTCTCTTCCAAAACTTCCAAACCCATTCTTCTTGGAGCTAGTTTGATCAATATTGATCAATTTGGAAATAAACTTCAAATCATCGCTGCACTTCCTGACCATTTCTGAATTTTCACGTCTTTATCCATGTTTCAGAGTGTACCATCTGGTCATTTAACATAGCTATGGAAAATCCATGATAAATTGAGGTTTCATAGAGAATTTCATCTGTAAATGGGCCGTTTTCCATAGCTATGTTAAATAACCAGAGTGTAAATCTCAGTTTTCCGGGTCAAAAAAAAAGATCGTCCCATCCACCGACAAGTACCTCCTGGTCCAGTATTTGGGAGCGCGTGGCTTCACCTCAGTCGAACCATGCTTTGTTTGTTGATCTTCTGTGAGTTCCATGACTATGTTAAATTGTACTATAAATGTAAATACATTAACATATGATTAACACATTATGTACATGTATATTCACACTATCTTTCATATTGTATATTGTATACACCAAAAAAGTAACGAAGTACAACAGTAAAACTGACATATTCCTGTGGTTACGATGAAAATCCCACTGTACTGACAGGGCCTCGCACCCATCCACCCACAATGAAGGAGACACAGCCGAGCGCCACGAGGGTGGCCATGCAGAGTCCGACCTCAGCTTGCAGTTTGCAGCTTGTCGGTTGCGCCCACGATCTTTAGATCATCATGACCGTCATCCCATGAATTTGCTATGCTTAAAATATGGAACCATAGACATCATAGACATCATTGAAATCACCAAGCTGAAATCCGCAATTTTTAGGGATATGTTTGGGATGATGTCGCTTACCGCAATCAGCTGGACTTCGCCAAACAAGGACGATCTCATTCGCCAAGACCTGATCCGGTTTAAAACTGGCCAAATCGACCATCTTCCGAAGATGTTGTATGTTCGATGTTGAATTGAAGAGGTATATAATTTACCCTCCAGTAAATTAACATAGACCCTGCCAGATAGGGGTTGGAAGATTAGTTTCCATTAAAAATTAGTTATTTTCAGGGTCTATGTTTATTTAGCAGAGGGTATACAGTAAATGGGATGCTAAAATGGACCTTGTGATCTGGGATGTCACCCGTCGAAAATCTGGAGACCCTTCGGACATCATGGCTCGCTGGAAAATCCCCTATAAATATCTTAAGGTGTTCAAGGGAAAATCATGAATCTATCTATATATACATATCATATATATGATATGATATATATATATATATATATATATATCGTGTATATATATATATATATCATATATATATATATCATATATATATATCATCTATAACTATATATATATATCATGTATATATATACATATATATATATATATGATACATATATATAAATATATGATACATACATATATATATATATGATACATATATATATATATATATGATACATATATATAAATATATGATACATATATATGTATATATGATACATATATATATATGATACATATATATATATATATACATATAGATGATACATATATATATATAGATGATACATATATATATATATGATACATATATATATATATATGATACATATATATATATATGTATACATGATTATGTATACACATAGATGGTGGTTTTTCTATTGCCATCTTTTTTATATCTGGATACTGGTGCTGTGACTGAAATGGCATCCCGAGAAAAAAAAAAAACTTGTTGGGATCATCCTAAAGCCATCGACGAGCAGTGGCTAAAGCCTGGTGGATGATTATAGTAATTTGAATGGGATAACCATGGGAAAATGGGAAAACCATAGGAAAACCATAGGAAAATGGAGGTTTACCCTCTGGTAAACATACAAAAAACTATGGAAAATCACCATGCTATTTATGGGTAAATCGACTATAATTGGCCATTTTCAATAGCTATGTTAGTTTACCAGAGGGTTATTTAAATGGGATAACTAGCAGGGGTTTAGCCGCGATGAAATGGGATTTTAGCCTATTTTAGCCACTATGCCCATATATTTTCATGGCCTATAGTAATTTAAATGGGATTTTTACCATGCAAATATGAGGATATGAGTCAATATAACTGATAAGTGATGGTTGGTTGATGATGAGTTCGGGGATAAAAAACTACCCTACATATATTGGGGATTACAATCATCCAAGAACGGGGAATCCCAAAAGAAAAAAACAGGATTAAATGGAATGATAGAGGAATTCTGAACACTGCTCATCTACTGGATGGGATGTCAGGACATCCTGAAATATACCGAACAATATTCATTGGGTTGGGATGAAATGTCCCGCTATGATCCATGTCCCCTCAGGAAACAGCAAAACAACGGGTATTGATGGTTCCGCGGTGATCCAGACGTATGGGACGAGTTACGTATCAGCGGTTTGATCACGACCTACTGAAAAGGTATACTAAAGTGGCCTGGTATAAGTACTTGTCATTTTTGGGTATGGATCAAGGGTATGGATCACTGTCGGTAATGTCGGTAGAGATGTATGGATCATGGCTATGGGGGCATCCTGGATCGCCGGGTCCACATGATCGATGGATCGGCGCCAATGGTGACCATGGTGGGCAAACGATTGTAACACTCCAACGGATGGATTCCCTCTGCCCATCATCATCTTCCCATATCTTTCAGCAAATCATGTTTTCCCATTGTTTACTGGCCTAAATTGCTGGCAAGTCCCCATCAAGTCCCCATAAATTTCACAAAAAAGTTGGTGCCAGCTGCGAGTCCCTTGGGGATCCAAGGGGCATCCAGTAGCAGTGCAAAGTGTCTCTCCTCCTCAACCTGCGGCCATGGCGAATCCCACATTCATCAAGAATCCCCGACCTGGTAAACATGGTAAACAGTCACAGAACGAACTGGAAAGATCCACCATTTTTTTAAATGGGAAAACTCACTATTTCGACTGGGCCATGGCTTCAATAGCAAACTGTTGACATAACCAGAAGGTACATGGCGGTGATTCATGGTTTTCCAGATGACGAATTCCATGGAATCAAGCGGCCTTCCAATGGGATTTCTTTACCCATCGCTAATCAACGAATGGTCCTGGGAAAGCCAATGTCCTTGTTCCGCCACTGGATAGCTGATGAGCCCTCAAAAGGGTGTTCCCACTGATGTTCATGCTCCATGATGTCGACCAGCGTACTACCATACATATATATATATATATTACATTGAAACAAACTTGATCTCAGTGCATGAAAGTGGACCTCTTTCAAAGTCCCTCCCCCCAATATTACAATAGACTCAGCGATGTCTGACTTGAATGATGTGGGGATGCGCCCGGTTTTTTTTTGACAACTTCCATTTGCATCCGCCAGAAACTGGGTTTGTCTGCAAAGAAGGTACCCCCGAATTCTTGTGGTTAATCATCAGACAGACCCGAATAATGTCAACTTCGGATTCATAAACCCTTATGTTTTTTTTCATATTAAGGGGTGACATGGGGTGACATCATTTAAGTAGCAAATCATCACTATTTGGTGGGTAACCTCCCAAATTAATCAACCAGGGTTTTAATTAATATGGGTTTAGCATTCCATCAGACTGAATTCGTTGGATTCCAATGACAAATATCACATGAAATATCCCCATTATTGCCCGCGTCCCCTATCTCCACTTCTAAGTGATTCCAATTGACCCAGACCATCGCATCCCCATCCCCCGCCATGTTTTTCCAAAGCTCCACCACGTTCTTACAGCAATCACCGCATTCATCATCTCCTTCGCCAGGACCCTCAACCTGCAGAGAGGTGGGAAACTATTCACTCATCCCATCCTGAGATAGGAAAACGGAAAAAAACTGGTCTTATGTTAATAACTATTGTAGGCACTATAGATATTAATGTTAGGAAAAAAATAAATAAATAAATTTCCTAGGTCAACGGCGCTCATTGCCATCCTCCCTTCTGAGATACTGACAGCTGGTCGTAGCCCTAAAGGATGGTTAATGCTGAAAGGGTTAATGCTAATATTCATCATTAATGGTGATTAAGAATGGTTGATATAATGGTTATATCCAAAGTTTGTGGTCCCCAAGGCCCTATTTTTAAACTCATTTTGACCATCCTGTAGCCATATGGGCCATATGTCATATGTCGATCTCCCAGCTTTACCACCGACCCAAGGATACCGAAGGATACCAAGCCGCCTTCGATCGCTCGTCCTGACGAAAAATAGCAGCGATCCAACAATCAAGGAGACATAGAAACATATTGTACATAGATCGATGATCATATGATTCATATCAGTAGATCTCATAAGCGAAAAACAGAATATAATATTCATATAACTCCAATAACTATGGTGTGTATATATATATATGTGATACTGTATATATCATGATATATCTATATACTTACTATGATTTATATTTTATATCATTCATATAATCCTATCAATTTATCAATGTGGCTTTGACCACCAAAAACCCATGATTTTTTTTGTGGTCGTCCCAGTTGGTTCACAACGAGAAAGTGACGTTTTTTCCATTCAGAAATTCACCGCAGAACGGGGATCTATATTAATGATCATTAATATAAAGACCATATATATATATATATCACTATATAGATATATAGATCTATTCATATAATATCTATTTTTAGTGATTCATACTAAGATCATTTTTGAAGTGACATATCTGAATGGGTGAAGATCATATAATGTTGAATATAGTTCAAATTTTCGGATAAGTATGTGTCCCAACATTATATATTGATCCCAAAAACGGTAGGCCCGCTTTCGGGCATGAAAAAGGGTCTCTTCTGGTGAACTGCAGGCGCTCTCCCAAACCAAACATGGCAACAGCATGTACAACACCTACTGTGCCAGGTGTGGAAAGTCCCAGAAATGGGAAAGGGCCATGGTGAAGCGAAAAGGGACAGACTGCCTGTACGAGTCAATCCTCATGTCTCTTGAAAGGGACAGCAAAAAAAAGAGTAGGAGCCATCTGCCCAACACTTCGAGACAAGGTCTTCCCTTTGTGGTTTGGCCCAAACATGGAAGATACCCCTGCCAGTCTTTGGGGAAAGTTGTCAAAAACCATGGATTTTTGGTGCAGTTGTCCCGACAGATTGTGACAACAATTAACTAATTGGTGGTTTCAACCCCCCTGAAAAATATGAAAGTCAGATTGGATCATCATCCCAACTATTGGGGAAAAAAGAAAATGTGTGAAACCACCAACCAGCGATTATTAACCATCATTGACCATCATTAACCATCATTACCCCATACTAAACCAATGTTCCAAACCATCATTAACCATCATGAAACCGCCAACCAAATTAACCACTTCCGCCAACAAGGCCTGCCATGTCGCCGCCGATGTCAACGATGTCAACGATGTCGCCTTGCCATGCTGAGTTCACACCGAAAAAGGGAACCCCCAAGTGGTGCTCCAGTTCCTTCATTTGGTAAACATAACTAGGCGAAGTGTTGGCTTGAAAAGGCCGATGTATCATGATATATATATATATATATATCTCGAACTAGTTAACACTAGTTTGATGTTTTATAAGGCTTTATAAGGGATTATAACCAAACATCAACATTTGGGGGCACCGCCTTGTGGGCTTTGTGGGGCACACATCTGCTTGCTTACCCGCCGGTGTCATCAAACATGGCTAGCTGGAAAATTACGATCTATAAATGGATATAAATGGTGATTTCCAGCCAGCAACGTTTGATGACCGGATGGTTTTTTTCAGCTTGAACTTTGCGGCAACTCTCGATATTTCATGATATTTCTATTTCCTGTGGCAAAAAAAATAATGAAAATTCGAACAAGTCACTTTGAAATCATCCCATATAAATCATCCCATAAAAATGAGGTTACTTTTAAACAAGTTTTTTTTGGGGGTAAATCATGGTAAACCAGCAAACCATCCCCAACTGGGCTTTACCAAATAGGATAGACAAAATAAGCATCGCCCAGCAGCGGCATCAGTCCATTGGAATTTCCCAAGCTGGTTGAGCCCCCTGCCTTCTGATCACTTCCACGGCTCAAGTCATTGGAAATCCATGGTAAATGTGAACCATCAATCATTGGAGTAGTAGGATGGAAATCGTGAACCATCAATCATGACCTGGATTCTAGTCATTGGCGTTTCATCCAAGGTAGGATGGAAAATGTCACGAACCATCCATCCCTAGTCCTTGGCAAAACATTGCGACATCATCTCATCCCGCATTCTCCAATGATAACCCCTCCGAAAACAGGCACACCAAAATGGACAAATTTAGCACAAGCCATGGTCTCTAGGGGATGTAGAAATCAGGCAAGGAATTGGACACAAGGTGGTGCCTCTGGTTATTTTTGAGTTGGTTTATAAAGCCCAATAGATACAGTATATAATATTTACCATGAATCTGGAAACCTGGAACTTATACACTAAATACTCAAGTAAATATGAGATAATATGAGCTTGCAATCCTTAACCCTCTGTTTTCAGCAACTTTGAGGTTTCCTAAGCCACCAAGTCTCCGGTGCTGGCACTGGGTCACTGGGGCCCAAAACTGCCAGGAAGAACCACCGCAGTGGGCCATTGCAGACCATCATCCCAAATGGTCGGCTGGTGCTAGTTGTTTTTATGTTGCTTTTAATCACACCAACAAGCTTGTCTTTTTTTGTTGTTTGATGTTTATATATATATATATATACACACACTCATATGTATATATATAATATGTTGTGTTTTTAAATATGTGTATGTTATGGTCAGAGGGAGGCATGTAGTATGACAAAACTCTTCAAGTGTATGTGTATATATGTATATATATATATATAGGTGAATGCGTCAGCCTTGCACCTGGAACATGCAAATTGCTAGTCAGCAGCATCCCTGCTACGTTTCTACCCATGGGTCAAATCCCCAAACATCCCTAAACCAAAAAAGAATCATGAGAAACAGCTTGGGATACCCAACACGTGTATGTATATATACTGAAAAAATATCTTATGATTGTGGTTACATATAAATAATTATAAATACATATAATATGCCGAAGCAAATGGCCTTCTGATGGGGCCCTTTGGCCAAATCTTCCTGCCGTTTGCAGACAACTGCTGGGAAGCCAGGCAAGCAGCAGGTCACAATTCAACCGGCGGTCGAGGGATTGACCAACTCGCTCCTCCATGTGGGGAAAAACTCTGAAAAATTGGGAAAACCCAAATGGGGATGTATCAAAACCAATCTTGCTATATTTGGGGGGATGAACATCCATTTACCAGTTATTTGGGGTTCACTAGGGTACCAAGGTTTTGACTCATACCCAAATGTAAAAAAAAACAGAAGAAAATCCCCAGAGAAAATTCTTCTGAAAATTGTAATGTCGAGTTCATTCCGAGTCAAGTTGATCCCATGCTGCTGGTGCCATTGGGCCATAAACCTACCATGTGGAGCTTTTAATACCAATAACTGCTGATGACTTGGGGATGGTTTAGGGTTTAGGCTTTACCACATTAGGAAAATGAATGTAAATGTCAAGACCTTGTACCCCTGTAGTTCACATCAAAATAGCTGGGATTTATGGATGTGAATAACCCCCTAAAAATGGTATTAATAGGTATTGATCCATACCCAAATGAATGTAAATGATCTATTTACAAGAATAGAGTATTTCCAGCGCCATGGTAAAGGAGTCTGTCTGTTTCAGCTGCGAGAAAGGTCAATACTACAGGCGTTGCTTTGGTGCCAAATTCTCTTCACTGATATAATCCTGTCTTTGAATGAGAGTTTTCTTTGTTCCACCTCCTAAAGATCGAAATGGAATGCGAAAGCTAGAGTGACACATGTTCTTCTGTCCAATCTGGCCCTCTTTGGAGTTCATATGAGCCATGGTCAATACTCACTATATGGTTGATGGTCATCCCATCCATAGTAAGGATCCTTTTAATGGTTATTATAAATCCCTATAAACCATTGGATGACTAGCCCCTATTAATGGTTATTAACCATGAGTATTGACCATAGCTCATGTCGAAATGGAGTTGTAGTTGTGGAGAACACGAACACAGCCAGGCGCTTCCAAAGTCATGGGGGGTTACCCAGCTGGATGTAAAAAAACGGAAAATCTATAAGTTTATAAACCTCTATAGTTCAATTTTAAACCATTATAGGTATTAAAACTGATCTATGGTTTATACCCAGCTGGATGGTATTAATCTAAGTTCAGTCATCCTTATTAATACCATCTATAAATGGATGGTTTGAGGTTCCCCCCATGACCTCATGAAACCTCCAAGTGTTGAACCACCGAGCCGATAGATCAATCCCTAACGTGGATGGTTTCCGGGTAGATCATCAATTGTGACCGTGGCAGAAAAATGGATACATATGCTGGTTGATGGTATACCATTTAATGGGATTTAATGGGATTTAATGGGATTTAATGGGATTTAATGGGATTTAATGGGATTATAATCCACTTAATGGAATATACCCTCTAGTAAACCTGCTTGGTGGTTTCAACCTACCCCTCTGAAAAATGATGGAGTTCGTCAGCTGGGATTATGAAATTTCCTATATATAGAAAGTCATAATCCAGTCATGTTCCATACCACCAAGCAGATATATTGTTATTCCAATTATTAACCATTATGAACCATAGATTAACCATAAAATTAACCAGGAAAAAATGTTCCAGTCACCACCAAGCAGTATGGATACATGTGGTACCAATCCAACTTCCAGCCATCCTTTTCCATCGGAGCTGATCGCTGATCTCTTCGCTCTCTTCGCTTCGCTACGGGCGAGTCCTTTGCTACGCCCAGTCTCTTCGCATCTTTTAAGTGGAGCTTTGGGTCTGACTGGTTCTGACCTAACAGGACCGTTTCTGCTGTTTCATTGGGAGGGGACTGAGGGGACCATGGTTTATTAATTAGGGGGTACCCTCCAAATAGTCACTTTATATGGTACATAAATGGTACCCCCCCAATTAAACAGCCTAGGCCTAGGGGTTTATTAATCCAGGGTATCAGATTTATGACTTTTCTGGGAGCCCCAAAATTCACAAAGCATGGTTTCTTGATGTTTATTGATCCCCGGTTGACATGAGATTTGCCTTGCTTGGCCATCATCTTCCAGTCCTCACATCCGTTGCGAAGCATTGCGGTGCAGCTGGTTGGTGGTTACTGCCACCTGAAAAGTCTATTAGGGTTACCCTCTGGTAATTTAACATAGCCATGGAAAATGGCCCATTTATAGATGGTTTACCTATTAAAAATGGTGATTTTCCATGGCTATGTTAAATAACCAGAGGGTAGTGGGTATCATCATCGCATTTCTAGGGTTTTGATGATGATACCAACTATATATCTATATTTAAAAATCTATTAGTTAGTTGGTAAATCAATGTGTTTTTTTTCAAGAATCTTTGAAAGCACCAACGGATGTTGGTCTTGAGCTCGGTTTTTACTTACCACCCATTTGGGGATGATTTCCCCATGATCCTTACCATCTATGCATCATCTATGCTGAGGTCGGCCATTTCATCCCAAAAAAATCAGCAGGCGAAAACCCATCCAGAAATTCCTGCCGAACTTTCCGCGGCCCGTTGCGAATCAAAATTCTGTAACGTTGCGAATGTTTGCGAATGCCAACTTTTGGCCGGTTCAATGGTTCAATCCCTAGGCTTGATCAGACAGTTATGGCTAGAATTGATTGACCCCACAATTGGATGGTTCTAATTGGTTCTAATTGGTTGTAGATCTTCAAACCGACCTGACATGTTGTGTCCATTGAAACCCCATGGCTAGACCCTGCCAAAGACCTAGACCTAGTTACCCAAAGAAAAAGCTTTAGCTGGTACAGTAGCACTTCAAAACAGCAAACAAATGGCAAAAAAAATCTTACCCATGAACTTGGCCCATAAACTCAACACGTTCCCCAAATTCACTGAGCTCCAGCGAAGAACAGCGCGCCCTGAGTCTCCCTGCTCGAGACCGTTCAGGGTGAAGTTCTGGTGAACGATGTTGATCCTGGGAAGCATCGCAAGAATGAGGCAATAGGGTATATATCATGAAATGATGAAATGATATGAAATGATTATAATATATTTAATATAGGTATAAACCAAAGATCTCAAGGAGAAGGTTACAGTACTTGTTTCATCTGTTCTCATCTTCGTTCCATATGTTTTCATCTTTTTTCCCAGGGAGAATGCACAATGGAGGACTGTTTGCCATATCCAGAAAAAAAAGAGGGTGCGTCTGAGAATGGGCCCGTACCAGGTATTGGAAGTAAAACATGCTAAAACATGCTAAAACCATGATCATCATCATCATCATCATCATCATCATCATCACTACCATTATTATTTACCACTATTGTTTGTTAATCACCATTATATATATATACCCATCATCATCATCATCATCATCATCATCATCATCATCATCCAATGGAAGGCTCCGCGCCTCAACAAGACATCCACGCTGTCCTCTGTCCTCGCAGAAACGAGTTGGATTAGGATATGGAAGGATCCTCTGAAATTTCACAAAAAAAAAGGAGTTTTAGCAAATTTTAACCATCAAAATCAGGCGTTTTTTAGCAAATTTTAACCATCAAAATTGGGATTCAGCCAAAATATGGGAATTTGAGCGACAAACATTGGCATTATGTTAGCAAAAGTGCTGAGTTGAGTAGTGAAAATTGGGATTTAACTAGAAAAGGTTTGGATCTAAGTTGATTTAAGCAACAAAAAATTAGATGTCACACAACCTCTGGCACTTGCCCAGGGTTGTTCCCAACCCCGCAGGTATCCGGTGAAAATTTCCTCAAATCACCCCCTTCCCCCATGTTTTGACACACAGTTGCCTAAAAAATACTGAGCCTACCACTCACGAGAAAAATCGATACAAGCTGCTTGGTAGTTTCAACCCCTCCGATAAATATGAAAGTCAGTTGGGATGATGACATTCCCAACTGAATGGAAAGTCATAAAAGTCATGTTCCAAACCACCAATCAGCAAGGTAGATCCACTGGTTGGTGGTTTCAACCCCTCTGAAAAATATTAATAAGTTAGTTAGGATTATTATTCCCAATATACGGAGAAATAAAACATATATATACCAAACCACCAACCAGTCCAAGTAGGCTTTGTTGCTGGTGTCTTTCCCCTCACCAGCTCGGCTTGGATCCCCTCATCGGCCAAGGCGGCGGTCCTAAAGCCCGGGCGGCTGCCACTCTCCGTCAAGGCAGCTGTCTGCTGGAGCTCCGGGATGATTCTCAGGATCCGACAGGACAATTTCTGCGGAAAAATAAGGTGACTTTGATTGGAAAATCCTTAAGCAACGTGTGGGGAAGACAGTGATTTTCTTGGAGAAAAGGTGAAACTAGAGATCTACCCTCTGGTAAACTAACGTAACTATGGAAAATCATGGAAAGATCCACCATGTTTAATGGGTAAATCCACTATTTCTATGGCCATTTGCACTAGCTTTTTGTATGTTTACCAGAGGGTAATGTTTGGGAAAGATATTGATTTTGGAACCATGAGGAACCATGAGGAACAATGAGGAATTGGGAGTTCAATTGGAGACCAAATTAGATTATCAGATTTGAAGGAGAGAGTTCACTCTCAGACTTTTCATGATCAACCATGAGGACTTCCCCAAGGTCACTTAAGTTGCAGTGATTCTAAAGCCCAGCTTCCAGCCATAAGTTGGTTCTGGTCACATCACCAGTGCTTTTGCGATCCGAAGTTCCGTGGTCGGTCCATCTTTGGGGTCTCAAAATCTGGAACCCCATCCATCAAAAATCCCAGAGGCGTCCGAATTGTTGATCTGGTTGGTGGTTTCAACCCCTCTGAAAAATATTAGTCAGTTAGGATTATTATTCCCAATATATGGGGAAATAAAACATGTATATACCAAACCACCAACCAGTGATTCATCACTGTCCTTTTCAATGCAAAATTGCTTGGACACTGAGGCCGGCGACCCCAACAAGAAGGAGCGCAGTCGCGCCAGGAAGCCTGTGCCTGGGAGATGGGTGTGACCACAGCGGCACTTCAGCATGTCTTAGTCCAAGAAGAACGTGGGAGATGGAAAAAAAGGTGGTTCAAGCCACCAAACTGGGAGATTCCAGCAACAGAAATGGAGATAGACGCCGTAATCACAGTAGAGTCAGACTAGATGGAGAGGATTGCTACAACTAGCATAGGAAGCTGATCCAAATTGGATCCCGACCACAAATTGCCAGAGAACTTGAAGGCCTAGCATGTAAGTGGGGATTTTCATCCCATTTCTGTTGAAAATAAGGTAATACTGTAGTTGAAACCACCAGCCAGCACCTGTGTCACTTTTTTTGGGGATGTTGTCCTGGCACAGGTGCTGCAGAAGCCAGCCCTATCGAGGAGAAGTCCAGCTGGAAGGAGTAGGATCCATCGATTTTGGATGTTCCACCCTGATTCAGTTTGACTTTGGGGCCCACTCTTGATCTTGGAAGATCTGGAGCACAGGGATTCAGGAGTGAATCTTCATAATCAAATCCCAACATGCGCATTGCCTTGCAACGTCGATTTGCGGAAGATAACATCGATTTGGGGATTTGGGGTGCTGAGTTTGCCGATTTGTGCCAATTTCACCATTTGGGGAATATTAAGTGATTTATAAACTACAGTATAATCCCTAATATATAATTGATACAATATTAGTGTATATACATAATCCCAAAGAGAAATGTGTGGTGTTCGACTTCCCACATGAATCATCAAGAATCCATTGTGATTTGGTGCCATCTGCACCAAGCCTTTTGGGGCAATCTCTTGCGAATGGGAAAACAGCCAGGTAGATCACAGGAATCGTGCGCTGAATCCTCGATGTTCTCCGCAAAAATTGGCAATGTTTCTGGCGCATGAGACCATGTTGATTATGTTGATCATGTTTGATTAGTATAATGATATATATAGTCATCCCCAAATAGATGGAAAAGTAAATCCCTACTAATTTGATGGTGGTTTACTTTTCCATCTATTTGGGGATGACTATAATGATATGGTAAACCCAATGAGGGGTGTGGTTTTTTGATGTTCCTCACCTGAAATATCCCCACCCATCCCGTGTCGACTAACCAAGGCTGCTCCGCACTTGTTTCAGCCGCCTGAAAGTGAACGCTTTTGGCCCGGAATCTGCGTCACTGCGCGCCTTGCCGAGGCAACAGAAGCGCCTGAAATTCACCTTGGGACAATGGACTAATCCCCCAATCCCTCCTGATCACAATAAACAACCCTGAGAAAGCGGTGGATTGTGGTGAACCTGTTCGTTCTGGGCCATATGAGGCGTGTCCGGAGTATCTGACCACCAATAAGAGTAACATTTGGCCTCTCAGTGACTCCTGGTGAGATGTTTTATGTTCGCTGCTTGGAACCAGAGAGCCAGGGTGGAGCACAAATCCTTCCACTTGTGTCACTGCTACCCGTTATCTCCCAAGTTTCTGGTCAGCTAAGCATATCAGTTAAAACATTGCAATCGCTATTTCCACCACCATGTGTGTGGTGAACCGCTTCTATCCTTGCGGCAAGGAAAAGAGGATGACGCATCACTCACTGTCAGCATGCATTTTTCTGCTGGATATGTGCCATGGTCAAAACACCCTAACAATCCAAAGCACGTGGTGCCTGGTCGCCGTTTGATCCATTTGGAATTGAAAACGGTGCGCATCTTCTATGGCATATACTTCTACAATTTCAGGTATGACCATTTTGAAAAAAATGCCATTGACCATGCCACATTTCTATGTCACTTGGCGCCCGGGTGCCAAAATTCGCAGTTGTTTGGAAGGAACTCTTTGCCTAGTAATGTGAACCCAGGATTTGACAAACCCCCAGTTTACTGCTGGGGGTACAAAAAAAACAGTGTCGATTCATAACTATTTTAGGCTATATCCTCCCCTTAAATAACCCACGGAACTGATGAAATTCCAGAGATTTCGCCAATCAGATCAGAGCCCGGGTTCAACATCCAAAATCTCAGGGGAAATCTGGCCCTTTGTCCAAATGTGGGGTGGGGGACCCCCAAAGTATCCAAAAATGCCAGTCTTGTTGGATACCCTCTGGTAAACTAACATAGCTAATTATTGAAAATGGCCATTTATAGTGGATTTACCCATTAAAAATGGTGATTTTCCATAGTTACGTGAGTTTACCAGAGGGTAAAATGATGGGGAACCTCCCAAACCCGCAAACATCCCGCAGCCAGCAGTCAGTGGAGAACTCTAGACCGATGGGTCGCACCAAGAATTTTGCCCATACAGGACGGGCACCACCAGTTCGATCGGGTTTCTGTTGGTATATAACTAATATACCTGGGATTTATGGTGGATATAGTGAAGTATCGGACCAGTGAGATAAGGTATGATAAGGTTATAAGTCAACATCTATAACTGGATGGCCACTTCCTGTACATTCCATTAGGAAGAGGGGACCAAATTTTGGTCTTAGAATGAACATCAAAAATGAAATCACCAGAACAGTGATGACTGAGTGGCTGCAGCGATGAGTCATTTTTTGCGTTTTTTTGGGAAACTTTCGGTATCCAAAGACTCCACAGGTTTGTATCCAAAATTCGGCCTTCATTGGCCTGGGGTTCTCCAGGAGTGGATGAGGTACGAGTACGTAGACCCTGCCAAATAGGAGGCTGGAAGATTAGTTTCCATCGAAATTTGGCTTTCCAAATGTGAGGCCTCCATAATTTACCCAGATGCAACCCACTGTAAATTCATTAGAATTATGTAACTATAAAACTGTTACTATCAAACCAAATCCTTTTCCTGTGAAATCACTCATTTATAGCCATCAAATTAGCAAATTTTCAAGCCATTTAGAACCATTTATATTATAGCAATCTATAGCTGGTTGGTGGTTTTACACTCCTGGTTAGAGTAACCATGTTGAAAAATATGAAAGTCAGTTGGGAAGGATTATCCATTCATATTATGGAAAATAAAAAATGATTGAAACCACCAATAAGATAGCCATATCTAAACAATTTATAGACAAATTATTGAATGGGACGTCGCCAACATCCAGATTTTGGAGAACCCCCCGAAATCAGAAAATTCTCATTCAGCTGGATAAAGGTTGCACCTGAAACGTGTTATTTTCCAGTCAAATGTCATGACTAGTCTAGTTGGGTTATGTTCTACTGTATATATATATATATGGGTTAACTATGTAGAAATATATATATATACACATATACATATATATACACAGTATATATCTATATATAATTGTATACTCATATATATATATATGTCTGTATGTACATAAATCATTACATGTACATGATGTTGTCATTGCCATAGAGGTGCCAAAAACAATTAAACTAGCATTTGCTACCCTTTACCAACTTGTTATTTTTTCAAATTGCCTGTTCCAAAATGCAGGGGGAAAGTTTGGCTCTGGTCAACTGGTCAAAGCCTCAAGAATGAAAAAAACAGCTTTGGGGGCCATTCCTCTGTAAACATCACCACCCAAAGGTGATGCTTAACTCTTAACCCCTCAGAAAAATTGAGAAATATTATATATATATATTATCTGGTTGGTGGTTTCAACCCCTCTGAAAAATATTAGTCAATGGGAAGGATTACCCCATATATTATGGATGCCATCATTTGATGCTCCCAAGAAGGGGACAAAAATATACGTTTTCGCTTGGATTTGCTTCAGGGGCCCAAATATATGTATGTATGTATATATATATATACAAATACTGGT
Source organism: Cladocopium goreaui (assembly GCA_947184155.2). Lineage (NCBI taxonomy): Eukaryota > Dinophyceae > Suessiales > Symbiodiniaceae > Cladocopium > Cladocopium goreaui. Next base: position 189,279 of record CAMXCT020006498.1, read on the forward strand.
TGGTGGTTTCAATCCCTCTGAAAAATATGAGTCAGATTGGATCATCATCCCAGCTATTGGGGAAAATAAAAAATGTTCCAAACCACCAACCAGTATAATTATATATACAAATATCTTCCTTAGAGATTCCCCATTTCTGGTGGATGGACCGGAACATCATCAACTCCAGGAGAGTTCGACGGCGCCTGGTGTAGTATGGATGCCCCCAGCGCAGCACTGTGCCATCCGCGCGCAGGGCCGTGAAAGCCACCTCCGAAGAGGTCAAGAGAACCACCTGACAGGTCCAGCAGTCGTCATGGCGACTGGATGACGACTAAGCCATGCAAGGTGGTGCCCCCGTTGGATAGCTAAGTTGGTGAACATAACTCCAATAACTATGGGCTTTTGTAGGTGATATATCTATAGTTAATGGGTTTATAACCAATTTATAACTGGAGGGGGCACCACCTTGTGGTGACTGGAGATCCAAAATTGACTTCAGAACTCCCATCTCCTAATCCAGGAGATGGGAAAAGCCAGTGAAGTATAAGTTGGAATTCATTTAGTGAATCACCATTAAACCACCATTAAATCATCATTAAATCACCATTAAATCACCATTAAATCACCATTAAATCACCATTAAACCACCATTAAACCATAAATCTGAGATCAGGTTAAGCTATAAAAATATACAAATCGGGGAAAATCCAGTGGGTTTACCCCAAAAATTGTCATTTTTTTGCGCATTTGGATTTAGAGGGCTGTACTTTTGATATCCCTTACAAATGTCTAAGATCTTTCCAGTTCCGTCAATCCAGTAATAATGGCATGATTAATATAGGAAATAGATATCACTAACCCATTACATATTTCAAAAACATGATCGGAAAAAACAATGTGTGTGTATGTTTATACCCTCAAGGATTTCTTTGTTCCTATTATTTCCAACCGTTACCTTAAATCCCATTATAATCCCATTCAATCCCATCAAATCCCATTAATCACCACTAAATCACCACTAAATCACTTTTCAAAGCCATTGCATTTGCCATTTTCTTCCCATTTTTTATCTCAGCAAGTCTCAAAACACTCTTCCCATTTGCCATCCTCTCCCATTCTCCATAAAATCACCATCATCTTGGATTCGCTTCCCCCAAAAAATAAGAAATATTCACTATAGATTCACCATGTCTGGTGGATGTTCCATTGGGAAAATAGCAAATCACATAAATCACCTTACCCTCTGGTTATTTAATATAGCCATGGGTTAGCCATGGCCCATAGAAATAGATGATTTTCCCAGCTAGAAACCTCCATTTATGGTTGGCATTTTCCATGGCTATGATAAATAACCAGATGGTATCATAAATGTCAGATCTTAATCAGCGATCAGATCAGGGGTCATGGGTCATGGAAAAAGACCAGGGGTATCCAGGGGTCAGAGGATTCTGGTTTATGCTGGTTTTATGCTGGTTTATGGGGGTAAATCACCTTCAAAACAAACCCAGGTCATCCAGGTCACCCAGGTCAATCCCCCAAAGCCTGGCCGGGGCCCCTGGCCTCAGTCAACTGCGCTGCCACGCTGCCAGGTTCACCCCCGGAGAAGCGATGACCCCAACAGGTCACACGACCATCGGACCTGGCCAGGGCGGATCGCTTGGACGTTTTTCATGGGGGCTGCACCCCAGAAAAATGCTACGAGGATGGCAAAAACCATGGTTTTTGTATGTGTTTTTGGGGTTATATATATTGGTGGTTTAATGGTACCATAATGGGATTTAATGGGATTTGAAATGATCCCATGGGATTTTACGGGATTATAAATGCAATGATGATGAACCATGAAATCTTCGAGCAAAAGCGTCGATTGACCATGAATTTCTGTGAATTTTTGAATGTTTGACCCAGCGAATCGCTACCTTTCTTAGAGGACGGTAACCCCCCACCCCCTATTCAGGGTTTATGTTCATTGGGGGGATAGCAACCACGAAATTCTGGGAAAATGACTAGAATAAACAAATTACTGGGTAAACCCAATGCCATGTTTACCATCCCCAAGTCATCACGATTTTTACGGGTTGGATTAAAACCATCCCCTACAAGTAATGGCAAGTTTGTGGCAGCCAGGGTTTACCACATTAAACAACAACAATATAGGGAACTGAACCAGGAACAACGGAGGGTTCCACCAACAACAACCAAGGATTCAGCTGAGCTTGAACTACCCTCAGGTCATCAACCATGGCACATGGAAATCCCCGAACTGGAAGTTAGCTGGGAAAATCCTCTATTAATCTAGGATTCTCCAGCCATGTTCGATTACCAGAGGGTAAGCAATACAACTCAATATATATATATATATATATATATTTATATTACATATATATATATATGTAATATATGTACGTATATATATATATATATATATATGTATATGTATGTGTATATATATATATATGTATATCTATATATATATATATATTGATTGTGAATCATGCTCATTTCCCACCAGTGTCCTTGGCTATTTCCACTTGTTGCACCATGCCATGCACGTTCAGGTAACCAAAGGGGCTGTCTCATGCAGGCACGTGGCTCAGGAAGCCATTGGTTTTTCAGGAAGAGAGGCGGGTGGGAAAAGCCTTGACGCCATAGAACTGGCATTGGCCGTGGACGGCCGTTAGTAGCTTGGGGGCTACTTGGAGCGTTTGTGGAAAAAGCAGCGAGGCCGCTGCACGAGCTTGAAGGTTGGGCGAAGAGGCTTCGCTTGGTGATTTGGAGTTGATATCCGCTGACCAATCACATTGGTAGCGGAGCCCCCAGCAATCCAAACGCGCTGGGGGCATCCGGGAACCTTTGGAAGTTCGCTTGGTGATCAGGTTTCAATTTTTGGCCTGTTGGGGTTTTTGGATCCTGCGCTTACAACTCTGCAATGGCTGGTGTCGAAGGTGCAGAAGCATCCACAAGCATCCCAAGTCAGCTTGCAATTTTAGTTCCGAGTTTCGACCCATCGAAGGATGACTTACAGGTGTATCAGCAGAAGATACAGTTGGTCTTAGCAGTTTGGCCTCCTGGAAAACTGTCAGAGTTGATCACACGATTGATCTTGAATACATCAGGGTCAGCCTTTGCAAAACTCCAGTTACATCAGGAAGAGCTCTGTGTGAATGATTCGAAAGGCGTGAAACGCCTCATTGAACTCCTTGGAGGGCATTGGGGCCAAATTGGCCTTGAGAAAAAGTATGCCGACGCAGAGAGAGCTTTGTTCCAGTGTACGCAGAAGTCCGACGAGAGTCACGACTCTTTTCTGGCCCGTGCGGACATTTTGTGGACAAAGCTTAGAACCCAGAAGCTTCAGATAGAAGATCTGCAGGCTTACATCACACTGAGGGGATCGCTTCTCAGCAGCGAAGATAAGAAGCGAGTGATTCTGGAAAGTGATGCATCTCTAGAAGGGAAACTCACCATCGTTCGGGTTCAAGAGGCAATCAGACTTTTGGGAACCACGTTCTTTCAAGAGATGACAGGGTTGTCAAAGACTTCAGGTAAGACCAAGGTGTATGATCAAGTTCATGCCGCATTAGATGAAACCGAAAACCAAACTGAAGCTGATGACCCAGCTTTCACTGCCCAGCATGACGATGTACCGGAAGAAGAAGTAATGGAAGCTCTTATCGCCGAAGGCGATGAGGATGCATGTTTTGTGGCCGATTTCGAAAGTGCAGCAGCCGACATACTTCAAGGTGATCCCGATCTCTCCTCGGCATTTTCAGCTTACACTGAGGCCCGGAGGAAGCTGAGTGAAAAAGTGAGATTTCGAGGTTTCTGGCCAGTTCAGAAAGGTCGGGGAAAAGGAAAGAACAAGGGAAAAGGGAAATTCAAGAATCCATGGTCAGGCCGCAAGAGCTTGCAGCAGAGGATATTGGAAAGTAACTGTAGACTGTGTGGACGTAAAGGACATTGGAAAAGTGAGTGTCCAATGCGCAGTCAAAGTGCCTCTTCCAGCACCGCAGCCTCTGCCCCAGTGACGCTCTCTGTTGGAGCCCTCGCTTCCATGGATGAAGTCATGCCGCTCGAGTTCATGAAGTTGCCAGAGGTGGATCCACCATCTACCCAGGACATCCGTAGTGCCACATCAATTTGTTGTGTACAGTCAGTTTTTTCCAAGAGCGGTCAGTACAAGCATGTCGAGAAAGCCCATTCTGATAACATGAGGGTAACTAGGGAGAGGATTAGAAGCTATGTTCAGGGTAACACGGATAGCCATAATCCCAAAGTGACATCCCTTGTGAGCAGGATTGAATCTCGCTTGCGTGCATCCGCCGTTGACAGCCGTGCCGAGCCCTGTGAATCTGAGAGAGCATCCGTCCCACCGGTTCCGATCCAAAGGAACGCCATCAAAGTTTCAAGCAAAGCATCCCGGGCACAAAGTGCCAATGCTGGTTTCTCCGAGATGGACAGTGCCGAAGCCTTGTTTTCAACACATGATACATGGGGAATAATAGATACTGGGGCGACCAAAACGGTTATTGGTAGTGAACATGTTCCAAGTTTTCTTCAAGGGTTGTTGCCGGAGATCAGAAAGCAGGTCAGAAGGTGCCGTTGTGATGTAGTGTTTCGTTTTGGGAACCAAGGGACCCTTAAATCAGAACACGCAATCATGGTTCCAGTAGGCGGCCTAGGCCTGAAAATCGCTGTGGTCCCAGGTGCCACACCGTTTTTACTCTCCAATACCCTGTTGAGAGCTCTTGGTGCAGTGGTTGACACCGCCTCAAATGCCTTGGTCATGCCTAAACATGGTACCCAGGTCCAGCTTGCTTTGTCGCCCAAAGGCTTGTACCTGCTTGATTTAAACAAACTGATTCAGGCGGGTTGTCAAGAGAAAGATGCCTCCAGGGTTGCTGAAACTTTTGCACAAGACAGCATCGCCGAAGAAAGCAAAATATCGGAATCAATGGGTCGAGAGGAAGATGTTCAGAAGGTCGTCACAGGTTCAAAGGTAAAAGCCAGCTCGTCAGCCGAAACTCAACATCACATGTCATGCCAAGAGACCGTTTTGAAATCAACCAACATGCCGAACAGCATCATGTCCACGTCATGCAATTCAGAAGATGATCAATCCAAGTTTGTACAGAATCCGAAAGACCATCAGCCTCAAAGCAATCCCGTCGTGTCCCAAGTGATCGCATCGTGTGAACGTCATGAGCGAGTGGACCCACCGTCTCCAGAAGGTCCAAGCAGTCCTCTCACCCAGAGAGGAGGAAGCCATCGATCACATCCCACTGTCAGCTCTGAAAGAAGAGAGAATGTCATTTGGCAAAACCCACGTCGGAAAGACCTACATGGAGGTGTGGATGTCGAGCCCGGAGTGGACCAAGTGGTTCCTTCAACATTACGAGTCCAGCAAGAAGTTGTCCCATCGAAAAATGATTCGATTCATCAAGTTGATGATAGAGGAGACAGAGACTCATGGAGAAGGAGTTCAACAATCACCAGTGCCACCCGCCAGTCATGCCACTCCCAAGGTCATGATGACACGTCCCAAAGCCAAGGCAATGCCGATGACATCCGGTCATCCCGGAGAGTCGACAGGTGTGGAAACTCCGTGGGTACCGTCGGAAGATCAGTCCGAGATCCATGCTCTTCAGGCTCGCATGGGGAATCTGGAGAATGCCTTGCACCAGATCCTGCAGCACTTGGTGCCAGAGCCGGTCGAGACCTTCCCGACGATGCCCATCGACGAGGAATGGAACGATCCCTGGAACAATTGATGGCTGAGATGACTACATGCGACTCAGCACTGACAGCAGGGGAGGTTGACACGTTTGGAGAATCCAACTTGAACAAAGAACGTTTGCAGTTTTGGAAAACAGTGGACAAAATTGAGAAAGAGATGAGCAACATCATTTCCCAAACCAGACCACTAGGTAAATCCATAGACTTGCTTGAAGTGTTCTGCAGTGAAGATAGCAATCTGACAAATCAAGTAAACGCTCTCGGAGGGAAAGCCATGAGATTTGGACTCTGCCAAGGAGACCTGCAATCTGAAGAAGGCCGAGCCAAGCTGTTCCAGTTGGTTGGAAGGCACCAGCCTAGAAATATTTGGATGAGTCCGGTTTGTAAACCCTGGTCATGTTGGTCACAGTTCAATAGTCAAAGATCCGTAGAAAGCTGGGACAAAATCCATGCTGATAGACATGACAGTCTCATCCAAGTAGCTCTTTGCCTTGCGCTGTGCCGATACCAAGTTCATTTGCAACGCCATGTCCATTGGGAACAGCCCAAAGGATCCCTCATGATGTCCATTCCGTACGTGCAGGAAATTTATAGGTATCTCAAACATGCATATCCAGACTTGTGTGTGGCCGGTGATTTGAAAGATCCTGTGAATCACATGCCCATGAAAAAGGGATTACATATCGCTACGTCTTCATGCAAGTTGTTTGATGAACTGGATTCCCTGCGTTGCCATGGACATCACCAACATCAACAGATCGAAGGATCCACAAGAGCGTTTGGCCAAACAGTGTCCAGGTCGACCTTTTCCGAATGGTATCCCCGCCGATTTGCCAGACGGGTAGCAAGAATCCTGATGAAGAATCAATATCCCAAAGAAAAACCTTTCAGCAGTTTGTGCGATCCAGCATTGGTGTTGATTGATGCAGTCTGTGCAGCCGGTGAAAGGGAAGCCAAGCGCCAGCGAATGTCTGCCGGCCGTTCCAAGAAATCTCAGTCTGCAGACAGGCAATCCGACAGTGATCATATCCACAAGAAAACCAAGACCATGGGTGAAGATAAAGACACGTCATCAAACACCGAAGCATGTCAGGAACCACCTGATCAAGCACATGAAATCATGCAGAAGATCGAAAAAATACTTCCCAGAGTAGGTCGCAAAGTTTTTGATCAGCCCGACATCAAGCAAGCCATGCAAGAGATGTTTCCTGAAAAGATAATCAAGTGTATTGTTGCATGTAAGGGAACGGAACGTGCCTTGGCCCCACCTGAAGGTCTCAACAAAAGGGAAGCACCTTTTCGGCGAGCCATCATGAAACTTAGAAGCAATGGCAGTATCATAATGGAGCCAGAATGGGAGAAGCATGACACGTTGTCCCAAAGGAAAATCGTGCGCAAGTCACTGCCCTGTCGGGTCAATATAACTGTCTTTGCAGCCAATCCCATCACCACAGCAGCTCCATCGATGCCGCCAAAGAGCGATCCAAATGTACAGGCTGAAGCATCTCGGCTAGATGCAGGTGTCTCATCCGAAACTGTTCCAGCAACCCAGGAAAAGCATGAGACGCAGGAACCCGAGAGTAATCCGTTGGTTGCACCATCCTCTGAAGAAAGTGATGAGATAATCGAAAGGGATCCAGCAGTTTCCCAAATCTCGCAAGAGACACCAACATCAGCAGTACATGGTCCAAGATTCATGGCCTTGCCGAAGGAAGAACAGGCAATGATCAAGCGAGCCCATCAGAATCTCTGCCACCCGAGCCCAGAACAATTCAGTGCACTTTTGCGCCAGCAGGGAGCTCGAACTGAACTCCAGCAGGCAGTGTTCGACTTGTCATGCCCGGTATGTGCCACCATGAAGAAACCAAAGATTGCCCGACCAAGCACGGTAAAACATGAATTGGACTTCAACGATAAAATCTTTGTAGATGGAATCACTTGGACAAACAAGTCAGGGAGAAACTTTCATTTTTACCACATCATTGATCAGGCAACCAATTACCATGTGGCAGTTCCAGCACCGAGCAGAACCACCGAAAATGCCATCAGGTGTTTGTCCGAGGCATGGCTCATGTGGGCAGGGGCACCGAACATGAAAGTAACAGACTCTGCAACGGAATTTCTCAGTGAAGCCTTTCAGAATTTTCTTCAACGTCACGACATAAAGCCCGTGACCACTGCACCGTATGCCCACTGGCAGAATGGCCGGTGTGAACGCCATGGCGACATCCTTCAGCACATGTTATCCAAAGTAGATCTTGAGTATCCAGTAGAGACCTATGAAGACTTGCTGCAAGCCCTGTTGCAATGTACCAACGCGAAAAACACTTTGAGTATTCGTAGAGGGTATTCCCCAGAAACACTAGTGTTTGGAAAATGCTCAAAACTACCTGGATCCCTTTGCAGTTCTGAAGGATTTTCCTCTTTGGCAAGTGCAGACCGCGAAGATGCCACAGGCATTGCTTTCAGGAGGAGTTTGGCATTGCGTGAGAAAGCTCGTACTGCCTTTCACCAGGCAGACAATGACATGGCACTCCGACGTGCATGCCTGAGACGGTCTCGTCCCAAGCGAGACGCCTATGAAGCTGGAGAATGGGTCATGATGTGGCAACCAAATCCGAAAGGGGGACATTGGTTCGGACCACTTAAAGTGATCACTCAAGAAGACCAGCACTCAGTATGGGCCACCCAAGGGGGAAAACTCCATAGAAGGGCACCTGAACATATCCGACCAGTTTGTTCACATGAAGCTCGCCAGATACCCAGCAGTGACCAACCCGACAACATCCCATCCAATAGTCCACTTTCGAACACCCTGCAAAGAATCCCCAACCAATTTCAAGACGATGATAATCCTCAAGAGATAATCAATCCAAGTCAGATGAATAATCCCAACCCAAATAATCCCCTCACTAATTTGCAATCCGATAATGCCAGCCAATCTCAAGAACAACCAGATGATGAACCTGAAGCTATTACCACACCAAATTCCCAGAGTTTCCATGAAGTCAATAACCCTGCAATAAACACTCCAATTCCGGAACTTGAGGAAGGGGATGAGTTGGTAACGACACACCTCCTATGTGTTGAAGATGAAGTCATGGTTGTGGATCCAATTGAGGAACCCTGTGCGTGGCGCTGTGAACTGGAACTCCCGAATGCCTTGTGCTCCAAAGACCTCGAGTCCTGGTCACCAGATGACATCCTTCTGGCCACCACCGAAAAGAAACAACGCACAGAGGTAAAACTGTCCATGCTAACAGCTGAAGAACAACGAGCGTTTCAACATGCCAAAGAAGCTGAGGTTAATAATTGGTTGAAGACTGGAACAGTATCCAAAATCCTCAGACATAAACTTGCACCTGAACAAATTTTGAGATGCCGTTGGATATTAGTATGGAAGCCTTTGGATGGTCAATCAGGTAACTGCACAGGCAATTCAAAGCTGGCCACTCACAAGCCCAAGGCACGTTTGGTGGTGTTAGGGTATATGGATCCAAAGCTCACTGAGGTACCAAGGGACAGTCCCACGTTGGGTCGTCAATCAAAAATGTTGATCCTTCAGCTGATAGCGTCCATGGGATGGAACCTTGGATCCTTCGATATAAAGGCAGCATTTTTGCAGGGCAGACCGCAAAAAGACCGAACCATTGGTCTGGAACCAGTAGCTGAACTTGCGAAAGCCATGAACCTTTCTAAGGACGAAATATGCAAGCTTGACAAGTCAGCGTATGGACTTATCGATGCACCATTTTTGTGGTTCAAGACCCTACATGATGAATTGCTGTCCCTGGGGTTCATTGCATCTCCATTTGATCCGTGCGTTTTCTTGCTGAAGAATCCAGAGACTCAAAGACTCTCAGGAGTGCTTGGGATACATGTCGATGATGGCATACATGGAGGTGATGAATTTTTCCATCAACAGATATCCAAACTTGAACAAAAGTACCCATTCGGATCAAAGAAGTCAAACACTTTCACATTCACCGGCATTGACCTTCACCAAAACACTGATAACAGCATTGAACTTTCCCAATCAAAATATGTAAGAAATATCAATCCCATTTCACTCACCACAGAAAGAAAAGCTGACGAGAATGCACCAGTGACCGACACTGAACGACATCTCCTGCGTGGCCTGATCGGCTCGTTGCAGTATGCTGCGGTCCACACTCGACCGGATTTGGCAAGTTCTTTGAGTTTTCTTCAATCAGACATTAACAAGGCCACCGTTTCCACCTTAATTGCAGCCAATAAAGCCCTTCACATTGCCAAGAAACATCATGATGTCACCATAAAAATACAACCCATCAAACCAAATGACCTGAGATTTCTTGCCTTTTCGGACGCTTCCTTTGCATCGAAGGTGAAACCTGAATCACATGCGGGGATGATAATCTTGGCTACCCATAAGGATATATCCCAAAACAAAGCTTGTCCCATCAGTCCCATTTCATGGGGATCAAAGAAAATTCAGAGGGTTGTCACAAGCACTTTATCAGCAGAGACATCGGCTTTGTCTACAACCTTAGACCAGTTAACCTGGCTTCGTTTGTACTGGGCCTGGATCTTCGATCAAAGTATCAGATGGCAAAACCCTAGCGAAGTTTCAAATCTCCCTGAGGCCTTAACGGTTCCCACTATGAAAGTTGATGAGAAGGATCTAGCCATAACAGACTGTAAAAGCTTGTTTGATCTCACCACACGAACAGCGGTTCCAAAGTGCCAAGAATACCGTACCCAACTGCAAGCCAGAGCCATAAAAGACATACTTGATGAAGGTATCCAACTGCACTGGGTTCACAGTGGGGCCCAACTTGCGGATGCACTTACCAAGACCATGGAAGCCACGTTCCTGCGTTCAACCCTCAAACATGGTTCATATTGTCTTCACGACATTGAGCAAGTGTTGAAGGAACGTGCCACCACTCGAAATCGAATCCGCTGGTTGAAAACCACTACTGAGGAAATGAGCTAAAAGCACAAAACTTTGAAGTTTTGGGAGTGTGAATCATGCTCATTTCCCACCAGTGTCCTTGGCTATTTCCACTTGTTGCACCATGCCATGCACGTTCAGGTAACCAAAGGGGCTGTCTCATGCAGGCACGTGGCTCAGGAAGCCATTGGTTTTTCAGGAAGAGAGGCGGGTGGGAAAAGCCTTGACGCCATAGAACTGGCATTGGCCGTGGACGGCCGTTAGTAGCTTGGGGGCTACTTGGAGCGTTTGTGGAAAAAGCAGCGAGGCCGCTGCACGAGCTTGAAGGTTGGGCGAAGAGGCTTCGCTTGGTGATTTGGAGTTGATATCCGCTGACCAATCACAATTGATATGTATATGTATATGTATATATATATATAACCTGACCCAATGCCCATGGATATTGCCTTACATTAAATCATTGTGCAAGGCTGGGATCCCACCACTGGCCCCAGGTTGAATTTGGATTAACAGATATGATTCCCTCTTCCTACCATTTGCCAATTATCCAAGAATCATTTCGGTTCTCCTATATCTGGTCTTATCCACATCGTATACATATACATAATATATATATATGATATATTCCCTAGTTATATCCCATATATTGCACGATATTCTACAATATTTTCATAGTCACATTCCATTGGACGTATATATATATATATATACATATATACAGTATATAGCCTGTCAGTCTATCAGTCTATCGGTCCAGTCTATCAGTCTATCAGTCTATCAGTCTATCAGTCTATCAGTCTATCAGTCTATCAGTCTATCAGTCTATCTATCCAAATATATGTACATATCAATTTATAGTCTATATTTCATCTACTAAATATATCAGTCTATATATCAGTATATATATATCAGTATATCAATATATATATATATACATAATATAGATATGGGGGGTTCTAGAAATGGGGGTACCCTAAAATGGATGGTTTATAATTTACAATCGGAAATCCAAAATTAAAATGCATGACTTAGGGGTATATTCCCATTTCAGGAAATGCCCATATATATATATATATATACCCTCTAGTTATTTAACATAGCCATGGAAAATGGCCCATTTATAGATGATTTTCCCAGCTAGAAACCTCCATTTATGGTTGGCATTTTCCATGGCTATGTTAGTCATAACCAGATGGTAAATCATTAAAAATCTACCCTCTGGTAATTTAACATAGCTATTGAAAATCACCATAGTTATAGTGAATTTTCCCATGAAAAATGGTGGATCTTTCCATAGTTATGTTAAGTTACCAGAGGGTATTGTCCCCCAACCCCCCCACCGCAACCTCAGCACCGCAAACGCTCCCAGCGTGGCCACCAGCGCCGTCGCCGTCTCCGCCTTTCCGTGGCCGCCCAGCGCCGCATCGCCCCAGCAGCGCACCGCACCGTCCCGGCGCAGCGCGGCGAAGGCGCCGCTGCTGCTGCAGAGGCTCTCAACGTCGAACCTTTGGAAAAACGTTGGGAAAATCATGGGAAATAGTGGAAAAAATGATGGAAAAAATATCTGGGAAATGTTGGGAAAATATAAGCATAAAATGGAAAATATGGGAAGATGATGGTCATCCCCAGATTTCTTGGGCGATTTACTGTGCTTCGGAAGAAGATACTGCTTGAAGTGACTTTGTGGAATTCCCGAGTTTGCCTCAACGTAAGCAACAAAAATGCTTCGGGGCTGTTCTTGGGTACATCCTTGCGTCATAGATCAGGCATTCTATGGCATTGCTGTGTACACACGACCATCACTGTTGCTCATGTCATGCAACACAGAGGTGCTGATTGTGTACCGGTCGCCGAGTAAGTGGCTTGTAACCGACAACATGACTGGAAAACTGTAAATTGCATAGCAACCGAGTACCTATATATAAAAAAATGTGTGGGTCTGCCTGAAAACAGGACAATTTCCCCAACTCCATAGGATTATCATCATGTTTCCAATTATAACTACAATTTTGGGGCATACCCTATTTCTGGACAAACCCTGTTGAGGTGTTATATCCCAAAAAAAAAACTATATTCCCATTTATATCCCCATTTATATCGCATTGCATCCCCATTTATCTCGTCATATGCCATTACATCTGACCATATCCACCATTACATCCCATTAGATCCCAAGTATGAAACATTATATCCGATTTTATATCCCATTTACAGTATATGTCCGCTTATATCCCCATCTATATCCCATTAGATTCCACTAGATCACTACTAATATTCCATTTTTTCTGGTTGAATCTCAATTTTTCATGTTTAATCACCATTTTTTTGAAATTCCTGAGTGCCAAACATGTCCTAACCATCAAACCCATGTGGTTGTGTCTGAAAATAGTGCACCCCAAAATCCGTTCACCATTTGATTTCCCTCTTAAAATAGCATACCCTCTGGTAAACATCTACAAAAAGCTATGAAAAAAAATGGCCCAGTCGAAATAGTGGATTTACCCAGCTATAAAATGGTGGATCTTTCCATCGTTTTTTGTAAAATATGCCCATCATTGGGGAGATGTCGCAGTAGCCCCTGGCCATTGCTCCCTGGACGTCAAGTGACAGCTCGTGCTTGACTTTGTCGAAGCCTTCACATTCATCGTGCGCTCCCCACGTCACCACCTGAAAGGTCGCAATGCGAGATTCTGAGACTTTTCGGAGGTTTACCCTCTGGTTATTTAACATAGCCATGGAAAATGGCCCATTTGTAGTGAATTGTCCCATTAAAAACCTCCATTTATAAGGGATTTTCCATGGCTATGTTAAATAACCAGAGGGTATGGATGGTTTATGGATATAAACATGATATAAAAACACCCCTCAATGGGGATATGTTGTTTTGATATCATGGGAAACGAAAGTAATGGAACATATGTAGGAACATATAATATGGATCTCTGGCTAAATTACAACAATTTACGCACCTGATTCTTTCTACAGCTGTTTTGGATGATTTCTCGTATTATTCCCACCATTTAGCAGCGGCATCACAGTGAGGTCATCATAATTCATCCAGATGTACATAATAACATATATAATTATATATAATTAAATAATTAAATAAATTGCAACAAACAATATGGGATATGTTGTGGGATATGGGTTAATAACAAGGATAGAATTGGATCTACGGGGATGTAATGGGTGAATGAGATATGTCTAAGTGGAGGGGTAGAATGGGGATATCATGGGGAAAAAATATCATGGAGTCTAATGGGATATGTAGCCGTATACAATAATTACGGTATTTGGGTTTGTCCGGGAAGGGGGACATCCCAAATAGATCCAAAGGATAATCATGATGATTCAGATTGTGGGACTCAATTGGGTCATAGAGAACTGGAAGCTATAAAACCACAAAACAAAAAACATCTAGGTAAATTTGCCAATGGGTCTGCACAGAAACTGTCAGCAAGAAAAGTAAGTCAGGATTTACCCTCTGGTAAACTAACATAACTATGGAAAATCACAATTGTTAACGGGAAAACTCACTATAAATGGCAATTTTCAATAGCTTTTTGTATGTTTACCAGAGGGTACCCCGAGCCATTGCTATCTGTATGCAATGATTGTCCACCAGTGGATGGAATGGGGTGCACAAGGTGAAACAACTTATGCAGGGACATGGGACTTTAGCCTGTAGGATGGACATCTATTGATGGGTATCTAGGGGTTATATATATATATATCATATTTCCAGTGGTATTTCCAGTGGTTTTAACGTGAAAAATAGGTGATATCACCGGCAAGAATATGGTAAAATCCCATCCCTCAAGCATCAAATACCCCAAGGAACGCGAGAATCACTAGATCCTACTAAATCATAATGTGAGAGAGAGATAGAGAGAGTATTTCATGCCAGGGGGAAGGAACTTTAGGGGAATTGATGGGAATTGGTAATTTTTTGAAGCCACAAATCCACAGATTCGTGCAATTTTGATTACTCACGATCCAGTAAGAGAAATACGGGGTTGTTACATTAGAGTTTAAGGAGGGATGTAGGCAAACAGAACACAAGATATGACTAGCGGCCAGCGACAATGCAGATAATATGAGATATTGGTGGACCAAGAAGAATGACGAATAATGTGGATTTTGACTCAGAAGCATCTTTTTGAGGCTGAACAAACGGTTTGGTTCTTCTATTTCAATCAAATGGCGGTTTCCTTGGCGTTCAAATCATCCAGTCGTCACCATGCCATGGTGACTGGGGATCTGCCCGGGGCAAACGCGAAAACTCGAAAAGTAGCAGCGCGGATTCAATGGCAAAACCCGAAAAGTATAGAAAAGTGGGGATCTCCGGAGAGCCCCCATTGGAAGTGTCCCTTTCCGACCAAAAATGCCGTGGGGCACGGTGTCATCTTCCAGGATGCCGGCGAAGGCCGCGTTGCTCCCCACCACTCCGTGCAGGCGCCGCGCGCCAAGGTCGAACGGACGCTGGCCGCCCGGAGAGGCCCCACCCCAGGTGATCACCTGGCACCAGAAAAATGGGGAGCTCATCATCCAAAACATGAGGAGTTGAGTAGAATCTATAGATATCTATTCAAGCAGCAAGAAAAAGGTGTTAAGCCGCAGAAATTCGTAGACAAACTGGGATTTCATCGGCTTTTTGGAGGTTTTTGACCATCCAAAAATGGGGATTTTTGACCAGCGAGAGATGGCATCGCAGGCCGAGTGAAGGGTGGACGTCGAGCCGCTTTTTGAAAGGTCAAATATGGGTGGCAAGTAGGTTGATTTACCATGGTTATGGGCCAGTTATGGAGGATGACTTTACAGTGGATGACAAAAAATTGGTAAATAAAGAGGTAATAATGAAAAAGTCATCTACCAGTGGGTGATTTAGACTGGTTAATTTTCCGTTGAACCATGTTTGATGCCCGGGGGGGACGGTGGATGGTCTCCTGCAAACGTTGACCTAAGATGGTTGGAGAACCCACTATGTGTAGATATTTTCCTAGGGAAAGCATGGGTTTTCCACATCGAACTGTTATTTTATCCCATGGGGAACAACTTTACGGATTGTGCCAGATCTAATGGTTGGTTCTGATCTCAGCGATATGATCCTACAAAAATACTGGTGTTGGTGTTTTGACTACACTATAGGATAGATTTCAGAAAGAGTATGATGCTATATTATCACTGGCTCCACACTCCAAGCCTGGGATTTAGTTGTGTTTATTTTCGGTCCAAGACCATAGTCTTGGTAATGGTACGTTGCACAACATGACGACGAAAACTTGCTTGTCTGACACAAGATCCCTGATCTTCCTTAGTCTTGCGTGGTCTAAAGTCTTGCTGTGTCAACCTAGATCATTGCATTCCTGTGGAGAAAACATCACATATAGTTATTAGAACTCGTTTTTGAGTGAATCACCAACTACATGTTTGTCGCTGATCTACTCATGTTTTCCCATGTTTCATGGATGAAAGGTGCCCATTTTTCAACCCCATCCACCGCGACAAAAAACGCCATTCGCCTGGCCGTCCGATCTCCGGAACGCGAAGGCTCGGTAGGACGCGTAGATCTCCACCACGTCGGTCAGCTGCGGAAGTTCCCCGCCATGCTGGGGACTGCCCCAGGAGAGCACCGTCCCTGGAGAGGTGGGCAAAAGGTGATCCAAAAAAGGTCGGGTACCCCCAAATCATCCAAGTCAGACCATGAATTACTGGTGATTGAGCCACCCCTCTGAAAAATGATGGAGTTCGTCAGTTGGGATGATGAAATTCCCAATATATGGAAAAATAATCCAAATGTTCCAAACCACCAACCAGACTAGCATTGAAACCCTCTTGTGAATCCCTCGTGAAAAAAACTCCCATATTAGATGAGCTGGTTAGATTAAGTAAATAAGAAATAAAGACACTTATGGCAAAAGATTGGCAACTAATAAGAACATAAATGCCCTATATGAACCAAAATCTTGGGACGGGACCCCTTTCCCCGATTCAGTTTCTTATTAAACCATGATTTTGAACAAGTGAATCATCTGGGTATAGGTCAAAATGCGGTACCTCAAATCGAAAACATTATAGTCCTAAGCCATCTGTGGTCCCGTTCATAACATTTAACAACTGGCCTGGAAAATTAAATGTTCACTCAAATCCCTGGGTAAATTGTGAAAATAACCCATCTGAAAAACATCACTTCTGGTATATTTCACTCATCTAAAACTAACTCTCCAGGCTGCCCAGCCTCCCTCGGTCAGCGCGGCGAAGGCTCCGGAGCTCGCAACCAGTCGCACCACACGCTGCAGCCGCGCCGCCCGGTGCGAAGGGAGGTAGCCACCTTGGGAGGGACCAAAGGTGGGAAGCCACAAAATCCATGGGGAAAATCATGGGAACATGAAAAATCCGGGCATCAAAAAAGTGCAGGGAAGCTCCTGTTTTTTTTAATGGGAATCGTCATCGGAATTTCGGACTGCAAAAAATTGTGGGGAACTCTTCGGGATACGTAACGGGAGATAACCCCCAACATACAGAATGCATCGAAGGGCTGGTGAAATCCATGGGTGTACTGGAGTATAATTGGAACATGATGAACCATGCAACACGAAGGTTACCGCCCATATGTTTAAGCATTTAATCTAAAAGGACTCTGGGTTCAACATGATTGACAGAAGAAAAATTGATGACAAAAAATACTGCAAAAATCTGTGTTCAATTCATGTCATCGACGAACATGCTGCTAAAAATCCATGAAAACGCGGGTGTTAATCTACCTCAGGCCCATGGGCAAGAAAATCTGCACGAGAAATTCACCATGCCCATGTTCATATGAAAAGGCAGGGTGCCCTCTTGTGGTCAAATATGGTTGGCTGGGAAATGCCAACGTTTCGTGGGAAATTCTGTGAAGGAGTGGAGATTTTCTCGCATTGTCCAGCAACCTGGCTTGGACTGAGGATAGAGTCTAAACAATCATGAACCATGCCCTCATGTACAAGTACTGCATGTTACCAAGAAGACCGAATTGGAGTTGATTCTTAGGTTTTCCACATCCAGAATGTACCAAAAATATGATGATATAGGAAACTTGTCGACAAGAAATGAGTTCTCCAATTCTTGATCATTTGCGGTTGTCCGAAACTGAGGGACACCCGAATCCATGGTGTTTTGTTATGATTCATGTTCATGGGGACACTGATTTTCCAAACGATCAGATGGAATGGTAACTTCCTCCTTTTTCAGACCCCTTTTTCAGTATCTACTTGATGGGGAACCTCCAACTGGGGTAGTTTTAAACCCCAGTTCTAAGTCCAAAGTATGTGTTGACGGTAAGTTGCAACCATTTTTCATCAGTGTTTCATGGAGAACTTGGAGATAAAATACGAATTCCCAGAGGTAATTTGAGGAAAACATGTCCACTTCCATTATTGATGTGTGCACCCCCAAGTAGGGGTTTCCTGCACATTGTTCCAAGGAAACCATGTCTGGGACCATTTGGGTCTGGCTGAAAATGAATTATGCTATATACCCCACAAGCTACTGCAATGTGGGAAAATGTTGATGAACCAGACTCAAGCAGTAGATTTAGAGGTGCATCAATTTCAATGTACCACAAGATTTAGGTTTTTGATTGGTTTGTCTAGCCAGGTTTCCGCAAATGATGTTCAAACTAACCAGCCATCATAAATAAAACCAACCAGCCATCATTTATTAATGATATCGACAGAAATAGTCCCACATTCAATGTTGAAGCTCGATAAATCCTGATTAAGGCATGTTACCCTCTGGTAAACTAACATAGCTATTGAAAATGACCCAGTCGAAATAGTGGATTTACCCATTGAACATAGTGATTTTCCAGTTCGCAGACTGTAAACGTTTACCGGAGGGTAAACCCCCAATGTTTGAGTTTTCTCACCCGAAAACAACCGATGGAAGTTCGACAAATCCCGTGCTCAGGTCACCAGGGCAGCACCGTTCTATGTGTTTCTCTTGCATAGTTCAAGTGGTTTAGAACGAGAACTTTTTTGATTTCTGAGTAAAAGAATGGAAGTTGGATAACTTTTTTAGCACTTGTTTGATCTGAAATATCACCAGCATCAAAACATAGCAATGAGAAATTTCAAACTAAATGGAGGTTTATAGTTGGGAAAAACAACTAGAAACAGTGTATTTTCCAGCAGCAACATTTGATGACGGGGGGGTATATCCCATTATTCAATATTATTCACACATCATTATTCCATGAAATCCTCATTTAATCACATGAAATGACAGTTACTGTAAATTATGTCAAACTTAGTTTGAGCATTCCAGTAAATCCCATCAAATGCTAGTTAATTTCTATTGAATCCCATTAAATGATTGTTCAATCCCATTAAATCCCATTGAGCACAATGGTTAAAATCCCATTGAATCCCATTAGATCATTGTTAAATTCCAATACATCCCGTTGAAATTGAATCCCGTTAAATGATTCTTAAATCCCATGAAATCCCATTAATTAAACGATGATTCAAATCCCATTAAACCCCATCAAAACACCGGAGCCTCGACTCAACCTGCCAGGGCACCGCTTTCTCGCTGGCCCCAGACCACAACTCGCCCCGACCCTGTCAGCGCGGCGAATGCGCCGCGGCTGGAGCAGATCTGGCGCACATCGACCAAGTCGCTGCGGACCTGGATGGAAAATCCCCGCAAGAGGATAACTCGGGGCTATGACTTAGGAAACCTCCATTTCGTGCATTTATAGATTGAATACGGGTAGATAGACAGGTACATAAATGGACAAGAGTACGATTTACATGGATTTACACTTCCAAAAACAACGCAAAAAAAACGATGAAGGTGGGTTGCATGACGAGGAAGGTAGGCTGCGGGGGGCGACAATGTGTATATATTTATGTGTGTACAAAAATAATGGTAACGCCAGATAATGCAATAATGTAATCTGGTTGGTGGTATACCTACCCCTCTGAAAAATATAAAAGTCAAATGGGATTATTGTTCCCAATATATGGCAAAATATAAAATGTTCCAAACCACCAATCAGTAATGTACTGCGTACTGCAATGTAAGGTTGCGCAACGTAATGTGATGCAAGGTTATGTAGCGTAACGTAATGTAGTAGCGTGACGCAACGCAATGTGTAATGTAATGTAACTGTAAATGTGACTGCAAATGTAAATTGCAAATGCAAACGTAAATGCAAATGTAATGCAATGTAGTGTAACGCAATGTAATACAGTGCAATGTAACGTAATGTAATGCAACGAAATGCACTGCAACGTATATAACCGAATGTAATGCAACGAAATGCAATGCAATGTAGCGCAATGTATGTAATGTGTGAATTCATACATGTATGTGTGCATATGTTTGCATTCCGTACATACATATCATTAGATGTTTGTATGCCTGTATGCATGCATGCATGCATGCATGCATGCATATATGTATGTATATACATGTGTATATATGCATGTATGTATGTATGTATGTATTTATGTATGTATGTATGTATATATGTATCTATGTATGTATGTAATGTAATGTAATATAATGTAATGTATTGTAATGAAATGTGATGTAAATGTAAATGTAAATGTAAATGCAAATGTACATGTAAATGTAATGTAATGTAATGTATGTCTGTCTGTGTGTAAGTATGTATGTATGTATGTCTGTCTGTCTGTCTGTTTGTATGTATGTATATATGTATGTACGTATGTATGTATGTATGTATGTATGTATGTATATGTATATGTATGTATAAATATGTATGTATACGTATGTATATGTATGTAAATGCATGTATTTGTATGTTTATGTATGTATATGTATGTATATGTGAATGTATATGTGAATGTATGAATATGTATGTATATGTATGTGTATGTATGTATGTATGTATATATATATATGTATGTATATATGTATGTATGTATATGTATGTATATGTATGTATATACATGTATGTATATGTATGTATGTATGTATGTATATGTATGCATATGTATGTATATGTATGTATGTATGTATGTATGTATGT
>CAMXCT020006498.1:212468-219968 GCA_947184155.2 Cladocopium goreaui
AGTTTGATCCTTCCAAGGCCACAACCATGCGAATGTGGCACTGAAAAGAGACAGCCTTTACAGCACGAGGATCAAGATAGGGGGCATATCGCGCACGAGTTCTAAGTCTGAGGGGCGGCTACGCGCAGCCCCGGCTAGTCCAAAGGAGAAGTCCCTGCTTGTCCTGAGCTCCACAGGATACAATAGGCGGTGGCAAGCACCTCGCACGCGGCAACCGACATAGGTATTGTCTGCCGGCTTCCATGCAAAGCATCGCAATACATTAAGTAGCGGCTCGGCTCCTTGTCAGCCTCGTCAACTACTAGAAGGGAAAAAAAGAAATGATTGGCATGAGTACTTACGCACAGAGACCCTAAGCATGTAAACAAAAAGATCAAACAGGAGGAAAGCGGCAGCGGGGACCACCTCCGGGCTCAAGTGGTCAATGCCCTAGCCGTGTCCACGCAGCATACTTGCAAGGCATCGCTGTAGACCACTACGACACGACAAGCCAACCAGCTTTGCCAAAGTATAGCTAAGTGATTGTGTGCCTGAGTTGCACGCTCGGCAAGATGACTGCAGCTTCCACCAAACGATTGTCCCAAGAAGTGTTGCAGTAACTTGTGCCAGTGCTGGAGCAATCTCTTTGGCATCTTGAACCTCTACCAAGGCCTTGGCAAAGTCGTCCACAAGTCTTGCGTAAGCATCTGGCTTCAGAACCGAAAATCAACGACAGAAATCTTGCCCAAAACTTCCCAAACATCTGCTGACTGGTAGGGTTGGGGCTGACATTAAGATAGGGGGCGTAAAACATGAGACCCGCAAGAATGCTTGCTTTAAGAAGCAGATGTTTGCTGATGCTGTGATGCACAATCTCTCAGCCGTTGATTTGCTTGAGCAGCAATCAAACTTGAAGCTGCCTGACAGTTTTATTTCGATTTGCTTGAGGTGATCTTTATTTTAAAGAGTAGATTCCACAAATAGTTGATTAGCCACTGGGGAAAATCAAAACCAACTTTTGTAAATCCAGGTTACAAGTAGGGTAAGCAAGTAAGTTAAATTAAGTTAACTTAACTTAAGTGTGAAGTGGAGTGAAGTGAAGTCAAGTGAAGTGAAGTGAAGTAAATAAGGAAGGTGGTTGTCCACTTATTTATTTGGGTGAGCTAAAGCCAGAATTCCTGGTGGGGAATCACCAAGAGAGTAATACCCAAGTTTTTTCTTCGCCGGCACATTGCGTCCTAAGCGTAGTTTAATTTCAGGAATCATGTGGAATCTTACCTAGGCTTCCTAATATTGAACAGGATTGCTCCGAACACCCCAGGTACAAGGGTTGTAAGTTTGGTAAATACAGAGGCGAGATGGCCAACTTATCCCCCAAAACTGGCTACCCTTTTCCCTGCAATGAGTTGGAGCAACCCTGATTTTGTTGGTTTCATAGCCATCTTCCCAGTATATCCTAGATGTTTATCCTCTACAAGGTGGTGCCCCCCAGTTATAAGTTGGTTTATAATCCCATTAACTATAGATATATCACCTATAAACCATAGTTATGGGAGTTATAAACCAACTTAGCTAACTATGGGGCACCACCTTGTATGAATCCCAGTAAATTCTGTCCCGTATGTGCTCTCTCTCCTTTATACACCCCGGGAGTCAAGCCAACCCGCACAGCACCCCGCGCCCAAGGCTCCAAGGAATTCCAGGTCCACAATTCGCCATTGGCCCTCACAGAGCGACTAAAGGAGCGTGTTGACTCAAAGTAAGGACATCCCACTTAAAAGAGACAAGGTGCATGTAGGTAAATATGCTGGCTTAATGGAGCGTATGCATGTAAGGTAAGGTAAGGCAAGGTAAGGTGAAGGCATGCAGTGTAATGTAATTGCATGCAAGTAGTTGTAGGTACTTGTATGCATGTAATTGTATGTAGGTAATTGTATGTACTAGTATGTAGCAGAATGCAACTGAATGTAATTGTTTAGATGTGTACATAATATATAAATATAGTTCTTTTATTGACAAAAATAACGTATTCAGATGACATGCATCTTATGTAAATAAAATATGTATATATCTATATATAATCATGTCTCTATAAATATATATATATAGAGAGAGAGAGAAAGAGAAAATAAATGAGTATAATATAGTACGTATACACATATTTCCGGCGCACATACAGAATATGTACATATATTTAACTACATAAAATTCGTATTATTTACATAGACATACCAATATACAAATTGTAAATATATATATATACATGTATACACGTCCAAAAATATATAAATACATATATATATATATACTTATGATGTGTATACATATTATGTGTATACATATTATGTGTATACATAAATGTGAACATGTTATTTTTACATACTAATTTATTGTATACGCACGATTTATATGTCTACATAGTATACATAGTATACATAGTATGCATACATACATTGCATTATATTACATTACATTACATTGCATTGCATTACATTACATTACATTACATACATACATACATACTTACCTTACATTACATTACATTAAATTACATACATTACATATATTACATACATTACATTACATTACATTACATTACATTACATTACATTACATTAATACATACATACATACATACATACATTACATTAAATTACATTACATTCCATTACATTACATTACATATATTACATACATTACATACATACACCACATTACATTACATTACATTCACACATACATACATACATACATACATACATACATACATACATACATACATACATACATACATACATACGTACATACATGCATTCATACATACATACATGCATTAATTACATTACATTACATTACGTTACATTACATTACATTACGTTACATCACATTACATACATACATACATTACATTACATTACATTACATGACATGACATTACATTACATTACATACATATGTATATATTATATGTATACGTATGTATACGTGTATATATATATATATGTATATATATATATATATGTATATATATATATGCAACGCCTGGGCTTTGCCTTTGCAACGTGGTTGGTTCCCATCCCTATTCAGCATTTATTACGCTGTCTTTCAGTGGGGGCACGAAGAAGAAACTGAATTCCCACCCTCGCAAACTTTAGTCACTTGGGAAGATGACGAAGAAGAAGCTGATATAATTCCCACCCCTCTAAACTGCACGTTCAATTAGGAAGATGGAGAAGGATCTAAATTCCCACCCCCGTTTTACTTTGCTGTCAGCTGGGAAGATGATGAAAAATCTAAATGCCCACACCCGTTTAACTTTACATTCAAGTGGGAAGGTGAAGACGAATCTAAATTCCTACCCCCGTAAACTTTATATACATTCAGTGGGAAGATGAAAAAGAATCTCCCGCCGTCCAGCAGGAACTTTGTTCCGTGGAGCCAGGCTCAGGTCAAGCCTGACCCGCGCGCAGCAAGAGCTGGAAGGCTTCAGCCCAGGGCTGTTAACCCCAAACCCAGATATAGATGGGCATGTGACGACTGCTTCCTCAGGTGGCTTCACCTTCCTCACTGCGCCTTGATCACCGCCGGCTTTTCAGCCCACACGGAAGCGGTCCGACACTGAGGTGCTTTGTACATTTTGACTTCGAAATGTGCTTCGCGCCACACCGGCGCGCACTTTTCCAACATGTCAACTTCAAAAAGTGCTCCAAAGCTGGTTTGTTTTGTACATTTTGACTTGGAAATGTGCTTCGCGCCACAGCAGCGTGCACTTTTTCGACATCTCAACTTCCAAAAGTATCCGAGCGTGAGGAGTTTTTAGCTTTTTCACTTGCAAATCTGCTTCGCGCCACAAAGGCGTGCAATTTTTCATCTCTCATCTCCCCAGATGGCTCTGCACCCGCCGCTTTAGCGAGCCTACTTTTCGACCCTCCGCAGCCACAAGTCATTGGAAAACACAATGAATCGCGACTTTTCTACCTTTTCGCGCACCAGCATCTTCATTCTTCTCACCCTTTCTCTTCTCTGATCTTCTCTCTTCTGCTCTTCTCCTCTCTGACTCTTCCCACCTCCTTCGATTAATATCTAAATACATGTTTTACATATTGGAGCTTACACATGCATTGCATATTAGATATATAATGATGTATAATGATATATATATATACATATATATATATATACACTATATGCATACTCGTATATACATATACATTGCCATATAATTAAACAAGATCGGTAGGGAAGAGTTTCTTTATGTCGACATACTGTATGTATGCATCACGGATGTCGAAACACAGTCCATGAAACCGCCTCCTTTGCAAACATCAACCCCCCACTCCAGTCTTCCTCAGCAACGGGCCCTGATTCACAAAAATCAGGATTGAAATAGCTCCCGAATCAATCAAGGGTGAATTCCAAGAAAGAGAGGGAGGATTATCCTCTGGAATCTGAACCTGTCAAAGGAAGGTTACTCTCAACAAACCTTTGATTGGGAGCATAATTTTAATAGCAAAGATGCACTTTCTTCAGGTACTGTACCATCCCCCCAACTAACATGGATCCTCCAAGCGAACCCCCAACCGCCACACGTAGGGGGTTGAAATGCTACGTTCATCTCAATATCGGCTGTTCTCAGGATCGAAGTGTCAGTTGGAGGCATGGTAAATTCTCCTTGTTTCATAGTTCCTATGTTGAACCAGTGAAGGATGGGAACTTTTGGGTGGAAAGTGACCAACAGGAACAAGCACTGCTTTCTCTGATGTTGTTTTATTTTTGCATTCGAGAACTTGAAGGGATGGGAAATGACCAACAATCAGAACTTTACTGTAACTTTACCAATCATGAACACTTGTTGTTCTGGTCAACTTTAACTTTACTGCAACTTTACCAACAATGAGAACTTTTTCTGGTCAACTTTAACTTTACTGTAACTTTACCAACAATGAGAGCTTTTTCCGAGGAAAGTTGAACGAAGTTGATGTTTTTTTGCTTTGCATCGTGTCTCGCCTCACACCTGCGAAGGCGTCTCGTGTGGAGCAGACCTGAAGCACCTGGTGGATCCCCTAGGAGAATCAACCCACGAAGGTATCCTCAAATCATCAATTTTTTGCCAGGGATCTTCAATGATAAACCATCCATTTTAATAGGGTACCCCTCATGACTTAGGAAACCTCATGCCTGGTGAATCACCTGCTCTTCCAATGTTTGTTTGGTTTTGCTGTGGTTTTTTTCTGATGACGTCTGTGAATTGCACTTTTGCAGGTGAAATCCCAGGAAGCCCATCTTGAAATCCCCCAAAATCTGGGTTTCAATCCCCGCCTCCGAAAACGTGGCAGACAAGTCATCGCCTGTGATCCGCAAAGCACCATTGGAGCAACGCAGCGCTGCAGCGCGCCTGATTCAGCTAGGAGATGCGGGTCCCGAGCAACTGAAATGCTCCGAGTTAACCACGAAAAAAAAGGAAAATGACCCGATGTCATGTGGTTCTTGGGTATAAATTATTGATCCTGGGTCATTGTTATAATCTAACATAGGTATAAATCTTAATTAAAAGATCATTTTTTTCGGTAGACCCCATGTTTATATCCAATTCGACCTGCGATATGCAAAAATCGAGATTGAACTCCCCACCACCAACGACTTCAGCAGGTCTGGGATGCTATCCACAAGTTTCGAAGGCGCCAGTTTCACCATCACCAGTTGAGACATTAATGGAGAGCGGAGGGCTGTGGAAGTTGTTGGAGTTGTTGGTGCTCCTTCATGCACATCATGCACATCATGTCTCTGCCAAAATGTTCCAAATGAAGATGCCAGCAAGATGCCAGCCATAAACAACAGTAAAAATTACATATCGTCGGTGGAGGGGAAATAGTACAGTATTAATTAAGAGATTACCACACCCTATTAAGCCAACTCATTTTGAAACAGCTGCAGATGCAACCCTTTAAGCACCCATGCACATTATGAGGCATTCATCTACAAGATATAGTGTTCCCTTGGCAAAAGTTATGAGGCATTCAGAATGCACCTTCAATCACACAGTATGTTTTTCAAAACATCAGATTCCTACAATATATGCAGTGTGATTACTGCTGTCAAAAGGTGCAATGGTCGATCGATGCACATTGCAGCATTCGAAACAAGAAAGATTTCTGTTGAAGGAAAATGCTGCTTACAGGTTGCAATCTGCCTTAAACTCCCTTAAATACGAAGCACTGAAGAAGCAATATTCTTGCAAGAAAACTAAAATGTGTGGAAAAATGCAATACATGCTTTCATGAATTTAAGCCTCATTCTCATTTTTCTGCATGGCATTTGCGTTTAACGGAGAGACTTCACTTCTTCAAAAGACTTGCCTTGCAGACAGGGTAATGAAACATGATTGTGAAGTAGAAGTGTATGTATATAATATTTTTTGGGAAGAGACATGATTGCATGTATTGCAATAAGCCCTTCCATATGAGTGAAACAACTGAACTAAACATCATTTTTAGGAATCGACATCTTTCCTTATTAATGGAGTTAAGACCCTCATTGTTCTGCATAACAGTTGCTCTAAGGAAAGATGTCGATTCCTAAAAATGATGGTTAGTTCAGTTGTTTCACTCATATGGAAGGGCTTATTGCAATACATGCAATCATGTATCTTCGCAAAAAAAAATATATATATATATACATACACTTCTACTTCACAATCATGTTTCTTTGTATTATTGCATGTGTTTCAATCAATTGGTTCACAGCCATATCAAGGAAGCTTTGCACATACTTCCACCAACACGTTCTTTAAGGAAGACCATAATCATTCAAAAAAGGTACTCAAAGGATTCCTTTGCACAGCTGTCTCTTTGAAAATGACTTTGGATTCGTTTCAGATAAATGCTGCACTCCTTATACAAGGGGGCTGTACTCATATTCTTGGGGAAAAAGGACTTGCTGCACAAGGCATGTATTGGAGGATGCAGATTTGAAAACAAACTTCAAAGGCCATGCTGAAACTTGTTTGCTGATTCTATTTTCAAGTCTTGGCTGTGTTGTATTTCCTCCATGGTTTCAAGTAACTTTCTGGGAGGGTGCCCAAACCATGTGTGAAAATCAGCCCAAACCATGAGAAAATCAGCAAAAAAATGAACATCTGGATGATATCCATGAGATGTGACTGAGTAGACATGGGTCAACCACTCATGGAAACCACGGGTTTGTTTTTTGGGAATTTTGGTCAGAAGTTGCAAAAACCCTCGAGAAAACAAAAAAAAAACACAAAAAGTCAACGGGGTCCATGAGTGGCTGGGACATAGGGTTAGTTTTTTTGTTTTGTTGTTTTTAGTTGTCTTGTTTTTTGTTTTTTATTTGTGTTCAATATAGGTTAAGGTTTCACAAGCTAATTCATGCGTGGTTTGGTCACCCAGGCTATTTTGTTGCCCGGATTCAGCAACGGCCTGCCTATTCCGGTAGCACTGATCTTGCCAAAAGCCTTTGACCACAGTGGTATCGATGCGTGGCCCCTCCATCACATCGGCC
>CAMXCT020006498.1:224968-419793 GCA_947184155.2 Cladocopium goreaui
AGTGCAGAAACGCAGGAAAAGTCAAGGTTTGGAGCTAGTTTCTAGTCGGTTCAGAAAGTGACGTTTGGCAGTCTGGGATACGGGCCACGGGCCCAATCCGTCCTTCACTGCCATGGTGTTTTAGCCCTGCGACACGGTCCTTGGACTCCAGCTTGGACCGAAGCTGTGCAGAACGAAGGCCGGCTCCAGGAGGACACGAGCAGGGTGGCAGTTGGCAGTGCAGAAACGCAGGAAAAGTCAAGGTTTGGAGCTAGTTTCTAGTCGGTTCAGAAAGGGACGTTTGGCAGTCTGGGGTCCTTCACTGCCATGGTGTTTTAGCCCTGCGACACGGTCCTTGGACTCCAGCTTGCACCGAAGCGGTGCAGAACGAAAGCCGCCGGCTCCAGGAGGACAGGAGCAGGGTGGCAGTTGGCAGTGCAGAAACGCAGGAAAAGTCAAGGTTTGGAGCTAGTTTCTAGTCGGTTCAGAAAGTGACGTTTGGCAGTCTGGGATACGGGCCGCGGGCCTAATCCGTCCTTCACTGCCATTGTGTTTTAGCCCTGCGACACGGTCCTTGGACTCCAGCTTAGACCGAAGCGGTGCAGAACGAAAGCCGGCTCCAGGAGGACACGAGCAGGGTGGCAGTTGGCAGTGCAGAAACGCAGGTAAAGTCAAGGTTTGGAGCCGCAGAACGAAAGCCGGCTCCAGGAGGACACGAGAAGGGTGGCAGTTGGCAGTGCAGAAACGCAGGAAAAGTCAAGGTTTGGAGCTAGTTTCTAGTCGGTTCAGAAAGTGACGTTTGGCAGTCTGGGATACGGGCCGCGGGCCCAATCCGTCCTTCACTGCCATGGTGTTTTAGCCCTGCGACACGGTCCTTGGACGCCAGCTTGGACCGAAGCGGTGCAGAACGAAAGCCGGCTCCAGGAGGAGCAGGGTGGCAGTTGGCAGTGCAGAAACGCAGGAAAAGTCAAGGTTTGGAGCTAGTTTCTAGTCGGTTCAGAAAGTGACGTTTGGCAGTCTGGGATACGGGCCGCCGGCCCAATCCGTCCTTCACTGCCATGGTGTTTTAGCCCTGCGACACGGTCCTTGGACTCCAGCTTGGACCGAAGCGGTGCAGAACGAAAGCCGGCTCCAGGAGACACGAGCAGGGTGGCAGTTGGGAATGCAGAAACGCAGGAAAAGTCAAGGTTTGGAGCTAGTTTCTAGTCGGTTCAGAAAGTGACGTTTGGCAGTCTAGGATACGGGCCGCGGGCCCAATCCGTCCTTCTCTGCCATGGTGTTTTAGCCCTGCGACACGGTCCTTGGACTCCAGCTTGGACCGAAGCGGTGCAGAACGAAGGCCGGCTCCAGGAGGACACGAGCAGGGTGGCAGTTGGCAGTGCAGAAACGCAGGAAGTCAAGGTTTGGAGCTAGTTTCTAGTCGGTTCAGAAAGTGACGTTTGGCAGTCTGGGATACGGGCCGCGGGCCCAATCCGTCCTTCACTGCCATGGTGTTTTAGCCCTGCGACACGGTCCTTGGACTCCAGCTTGGACCGAAGCGGTGCAGAACGAAAGCCGGCGCCAGGAGTACACGAGCAGGGTGGCAGTTGGCAGTGCAGAAACGCAGGTAAAGTCAAGGTTTGGAGCTAGTTTCTAGTCGGTTCAGAAAGTAACGTTTGGCACTCTGGGCTACGGGCCGCAGAACGAAAGCCGGCTCCAGGAGGACACGACAGGGTGGCAGTTGGCAATGCAGAAACGCAGGAAAAGTCAAGGTTTGGAGCTAGTTTCTAGTCGGTTCAGAAAGTGACGTTTGGCAGTCTGGGATACGGGCCGCGGGCCCAGTCCGTCCTTCACTGCCATGGTGTTTTAGCCCTGCGACACGGTCCTTGGACTCCAGCTTGGACCGAAGCGGTGCAGAACGAAAGCCGGCTCCAGGAGGACACGAGCAGGGTGGCAGTTGGCAGTGCAGAAACGCAGGAAAAGTCAAGGTTTGGAGCTAGTTTCTAGTCGGTTCAGAAAGTGACGTTTGGCAGTCTGGGGTCCTTCACTGCCATGGTGTTTTAGCCCTGCGACACGGTCCTTGGACTCCAGCTTGGACCGAAGCGGTGCAGAACGAAAGCCGGCTCCAGGAGGACACGAGCAGGGTGGCAGTTGGCAGTGCAGAAACGCAGGAAAAGTCAAGGTTTGGAGCTAGTTTCTAGTCGGTTCAGAAAGTGACGTTTGGCAGCTGGGATACGGGCCGCGGGCCCAATCCGTCCTTCACTGCCATGGTGTTTTAGCCCTGCGACACGGTCCTTGGACTCCAGCTTGGACCGAAGCGGTGCAGAACGAAAGCCGGCTCCAGGAGGACACGAGCAGGGTGGCAGTTGGCAGCGCAGAAACGCAGGCAAAGTCAAGGTTTGGGGCTAGTTTCTAGTCGGTTCAGAAAGTGACGTTTGCTCCAGGAGGACACGAGCAGGGTGGCAGTTGGCAGTGCAGAAACGCAGGAAAAGTCAAGGTTTGGAGCTAGTTTCTAGTCGGTTCAGAAAGTGACGTTTGGCAGTCTGGGATACAGGCCACGGGCCCAATCCGTCCTTCACTGCCATGGTGTTTTAGCCCTACGACACGGTCCTTGGACTCCAGCTTGGACCGAAGCCGTGCAGAACGAAAGCCGGCTCCAGGAGGACACGAGCAGGGTGGCAGTTGGCAGTGCAGAAACGCAGGAAAAGTCAAGGTTTGGAGCTAGTTTCTAGTCGGTTCAGAAAGTGACGTTTGGCAGTCTGGGATCCGGGCCGCGGGCCCAATCCGTCCTTCACTGCCATGGTGTTTTAGCCCTGCGACACGGTCCTTGGACTCCAGCTTGGACAGAAGCGAAAGCCGGCTCCAGGAGGACACGAGCAGGGTGGCAGTTGGCAGTGCAGAAACGCAGGAAAAGTCAAGGTTTGGAGCTAGTTTCTAGTCGGTTCAGAAAGTGACGGCAGTCTGGGATACGGGCCGCGGGCACAATCCATCCTTCACTGCCGTGGTGTTTTAGCCATGCGACACGGTCCTTGGACTCCAGCTTGGACCGAAGCGGTGCAGAACGAAAGCCGGCTCCAGGAGGACACGACAGGGTGGCAGTTGGCAGTGCAGAAACGCAGGAAAAGTCAAGGTTTGGAGCTAGTTTCTAGTCGGTTCAGAAAGTGACGTTTGGCAGTCTGGGATACGGGCCGCGGGCCCAATCCGTCCTTCACTGCCATGGTGTTTTAGCCCTGCGACACGGTCCTTGGACTCCAGCTTGGACCGAAGCGGTGCAGAACGAAAGCCGGCTCCAGGAGGACACGAGCAGGGTGGCAGTTGGCAAAAACGCAGGAAAAGTCAAGGTTTGGAGCTAGTTTCTAGTCGGTTCAGAAAGTGACGTTTGGCAGTCTGGGATACGGGCCGCGGGCCCAATCCGTCCTCACTGCCATGGTGTTTTAGCCCTGCGACACGGTCCTTGGACTCCAGCTTGGACCGAAGCGGTGCAGAACGAAAGCCGGCTCCAGGAGGACACGAGCAGGGTGGCAGTTGGCAGTGCAGTGTCGTCTCGGGTCTCTTTAGGATGCCATTTAAAGTTTCATACTGCGGTTACGAACGGGGGCTTCGGGTATGGGTCTTAAGTGCTAGAGCAACCCTTTAGGTCCCCAAGACACCTGGCCAATGACGAAAGCTCCTATTTCTTGAGCCATGAAAAAGTGTCAGAGCACATAGTTGTGCGTGTCATCCTGCAGGGGTCCATGCTGCTTGCATGTGCACAGTGCCAAACGCACATACAAATGGTTTGTTTAGGTCAGTTTCTGGTTTCTTTAGGGTTCATTTCATGCTTACGACACAGAGGCAGGCATGACCCTCCAGTGTCCAGGGGTCGGCGGCAGAGGGCGTAGCCCTTTAATATATATATATTATATTATTTATAGATAGATAGTATGTAAATGGAATAAATATCATAAATCTATGCAGCGGATTTGCGGAAACCATCCCAAAAAGCCACGGTGGAGATGCGGCAGAACAGTCACGGAGACCTGCTTTTCACAGAGCAAGAAGTCAGGACGAGTCGAGACGACGAGTCGAGCCGTGACCTCTCACCACTCTTCAGAGGTCTCTGTGGCAGATCGATGAAACCCGAAGGGTGCTTTTCAAGCAGACACGCTGAGGCAGCCCTGTGGTCTGAGCAGTCGACAACTCGGAGATTGTTCGGGAAGGAACAATCAACAACTCAGAGCACGCCACAAAAGCTCTGATGATGGGTCGCAAAATGCATTGATCAGTCATATTTCGATCACAATGCTTGTCGAGCAAAATAGCACATCTTCAAGAAGTGAGAAGACAATACCACTGTTTCCAAATGCCTTTTGGAAGTTTCGACGACCCATTCATGTGGTGTACGGGACTTGCACATGAAGATAGTATCTAAGCCGCTGGAAAGCACTGACAATAACCACACCAGGAAAGCATCTGGAACTTGCTGCTGCCTCTTTTTTTGCTTATCAAAACTGAAACAAGCGGGTTTGCCAGAGGCTCAAACAGAGCAATTGAGAGCACGTATTCAGGGCAGGAACACCCCTTCAGTGAGCAAAGAGAGAAACACAACTGCACTTACTGCGAAGTATTACAGCAGTCAGCCCATTCGCAGTACTGCAAGGGCACAAAGCTGTCTGGGGGTCGCCAAACAGTCTAGCCAAAACAACACTTGAAGTTCACTGGTCTGATGCTGAAACCAGTACAACTTCCGAACCGGCGAGTTTCATCATCGTAAAATTCTGTAGAGGCCGCACCTTGCCAGCGACACAGAAGAGGAAAGTCTACGCATCAACTTGAAGTGTTTGCTATCAATGGAAAGAATTTTGCTACCAAGTTGCCGTGACGAAGAGTTTGCAGCTAGTCAAAGGTACATCTCCAAGTGCAATACCGCCATAGCCCTGTGCCTTGGTTCCCCATGGTTAGCCATCGTTTCGCCATGGGACTTCCATGGATGTCGCGACTCTTAGCATCGCCAAGGCTCAGGAACCTTGACTGTGACAATATGCACCCCGGCCTTGAGGTGGGCCCAATGGCCACCATCGCAGCTTGACCAACGGGATGTTAATGGGCATGTTGTTGCTGTGAAAGAGATGGCAAAGTTACAGCAAAGCAGATTGGCAATGACTTGGAACAGTGCCTTCGAAGATATGTTTTCAGGTGTTCCGCTGATGATTCCAGTCTTGGCATCCAAGGTCAAGCCTACGCACCAAGTGCAACACAGAGCTCAACCGTGCACATCTATGCGCATCTTGTCAAGAGGCTACTTGGTAACATTTGGTGACATACCGTAGATGGATGAAATATTAAACCCCTTCTATCCGGTACAACTCCCCAAAGTTCAATGCTAATGTAACCTGAAGTGCATTAGCCCCAATGGACGAAAGAAATCAAACCCCTAACATCACTTTTCGTAACACGCGCGCTGAAACATTGAGATTTGGGGGTGCGGGGGTTCAACATAGTGCGTGTTGCAGGGTTTGAATATTTTGTCCGCTACTGTATGGAGGTTTCCTGAAATGGGGCCCCCCCTAAATCATACTTGTTAATAGGATTTTCCATTATAAACCAGCCAGCTATTGGGGTACCACCATTTATGGAAACCCCCATATAAATCCTATAATGTAGTAACAACAACTGGACAACTTTTGATCCACTTGAAGTCCTTCTGAAGGGACCTGAAGGGAGAGCGGGTTGCACGACAAAAGCGAGTGTTGGTTCAAGGCAGCGTTGCCCTTCTGGACTCGCATAGGTCACCTTCGGGCCTCAGCACCAAATCTAAAAAACAACATGTCAGAGTACGGATGTGACTCTCTGTGTATACATGTATATTATATCTATACGAATGTATAAAGGTACAATATATAATAATATATATATAATATATATATATACACGGTATATTACAAATGGGATCAAATGGGTTTGTCTGAAAATGGAGTAGCCCTCGAAGTCCATCGTCACCCACTAAGGGGCATCCAAGCTGCGGAGGCAAGTTCGAAGTCCTGCCATCAGCGTCAATGCAACGGGAGCACCTCGGACGGTCATGTCTCTAGAAGCCACACATCAAACTGTCATTTTTAAGATTTTTTATGTATCCTAGATAATAAGGAACGAAACTGGTTTCTTAAATATCATTGAAACATATTGAAACTTAGGAATCTCTCTGGAAAAGGAAAAATCATACCTTTTTGAGCTGATCTTCCTAGAAATCATGAGCAATCAATGGGAATAGGTAATGAGTTCTGAATGAGTCATGATATGTCACGATAATCTGTTATAAAATGTTATAACCTGTTATAATCATGCAAGTTTCACACTGTTTCTATTTGGATCTGTTTAGTCCAGTTCTCTGTCGCGATCATTCTACGAGACCCAAGCTGCTGTCTTCGCTGTCCTGTCGCACCATGCAGCGTCCATGTCCCATACGCACAACCCACACAGGTACCATGATGACATGAAGTAAAGTCATGTAAAGAGTATGTAAAGTCACTATGACCATGAAACTTTATTGCTGAAAGTCACAGATCTCGGAGATGTTCATTGTTCTATACCACTCAGCACCGGTGGGACTTTTCAGGAACACCCTTCCTCGGAATTGTAGGTCACCCGGAGCATGCCATCGCCCCCGACCGAGAGTTGTTGCTGTGCTTCCACTACAGCACCTGTGCTGAGCGCCGTGAAAGTCGCCAGAGGCCGTTTCCAAAACACAACCCCCTACCAAACGGATGTACTTTCCAGTACCTGCCTTTGGAATCTTCTGCTTTCAGTTCCGTCTTCTCCTGTACTTTCGCCTTACGCCAACGAAACTCTGATGGACTGGCAACTTTTCCGCATAGCTGGGCACATACTGGTAGAAAATTCGCCGGTATCAGGCTTCCACAAGCTGCTCATCAGCCATCATAAACATTGTCCCCTAGTGCTTTTTGGAGAAATGTTCATTTAATCGTAGCAGCGCTCAGTCAGTACTCATTGCTATATGATTCAACACATGTCCAATTTGTTGTTATTTGATGTTATTTGGCTATCTAATGCATTCTAATGCTACACCTAACACAATTTACCTCTACCCGATGTATCCCGATGTTTCCACAAAATGTTTCAATCATCCCAGGGTGGTCCGGCTCTCGAATCGCCTCTGGCTTCGATGGTGGCAACTCTTCGATGTCCTTGCAGGCGTCCTTCAAAACCTCCTTGCCTTCCTTGCCATCGTCGTGAGATTCACCTGACAGGGACGTGAAGGGTGTGATTCGGAACTTGAGTCACTTGAGTAAACTTGAGTCACTTGAACATTTCAAGAATGCACGTAGATCACATAGTCTCACCAGCTGTGTGCTTTTAATTCTGAAGGTGCGGAGGTGCTGTACCACAGCTGTGCCTTTGGATCCTTTGGGCATGTGGTGAGTTTTAGAATTTGGCCATGTGGCGAGTTTGCAGAGTGCGCATGATGCGACGATTCTTCTTGCTGTTTTTCCTGGCAAAAAAAAGGTGCGCCCGAGCACCAGAATGCCTTAGAGCCTAAGGAGCTACTGTGGATTCCAAATGCTAAGAGTCAGTGGAAACACATGGAAACCATGCAACCGAAGCAATGTAACATCGAGCAGTCCTTGGGTGGAATTCGTGACAGAAGCAGCAATCTGCACCATTTCTGCATCCAGCAGCACTGAAGAAGTAGAAGGTACACTCCTGGCGCACAGTGTCATAGAAACGTATCAGTCCCCTGTCCAATTTAGTCGAAACATAAATGTAAGAGTAGTTTCACAGAAACTAATGCCATAATTATAGGCTATAATGCTATGATGGCTATCATTCATTATCATTCTCTGATTTGTGGATTTTGTTCATACAGGTAGCTGCTAGTGGATGATAGTGGATGCTAAGTTGGACCTTTCTCCACATCATCGTTGCCCCGCCTTACAAGTGTCGGGATGCCCTGCGCTGCCCTTACTCTTCATTGGCTGAACCCCAGGTCGTGGCTCTAGGTCATCCAAACACGACCTTGGGTTTGACTTCATATGCAATGACCATCCACCCATGATCATGGTTGATCAGCAACAATTGGCAATAATATGCAATAATTGTCTTTTTCACCATTCCACCAATTTCTTCATTGACAGCTGCACAAGCAACCCCAAGGGAGGCGTCAACATTCTGCTATATGCATGTGCAGCAATGGCAGCAATGGCAGCAATGGCAGTGGAGAAAGCAGATCCAAGTGGCGGGTTCTTCTCCACTTCGACTTCCTGTCAGCTACAAAAAACGTGCTGCACTGTGTGGTTTCTCGCAGGAAGCCCACCTTGGAGGACTGTCCTTGGGCAACTCCCATCCTGCGGAAAGTGATTTGGGATGTGAAAGGTGCGATGTGCAAAGTCTGGCAACCCCGGGCCATCTTCAATAAATTCTGGCGGCACAAAGCAAGCTCCTTCGAGGTCCTTCTTCCTTAGACGGAGTCAGGTTTCTGTAAGCATATACTTGTGAAATCTGATAAAGCTCCTGGTGCCAATACCATTTGTCTGTCTCTTCATCCATGTCCTGTCACTGTGAGTTCACTTGTCACGCTTGCTGCCCAGCTTCTGGAAACGAGACCTGCACTATGTGGGAACAAGGTCCACCAAGCCGCATGAAGTAGTCACAGGCCTTGAGAATGTAGCAGTTGCAAGAGATTGCCTTTGCAAGTAATTGGCTCACCGGATAAAATCCATTCTGAAAACCAACCGTGACAGCATGACTCAGTTGCAGATGTTTCAGTGTTGCTTGGCCCTGCAAAAATTACGCGCATCGATATTCAAAAATGTATCCAATTCAGGCTAAACTGATTTGTGAATCGAAGTGCGTTGCTCACTCGTTGATCCAAGGATCAGCGGAACTATCGGTCCGTACGTACGCCGGGTCCTGTCTTGGAGAGACAGAGAGAGGCTAGTTACGGATAGGTTAGTGCAGCATAGTGCAGCATTGTAGACATGCATTTCCAAGAGATCTTTGCAGCACCGAAGACTATGGCTGTCCTGAAGGACTGGAGGCGCGGACATGTTGCACCTTTCGAAAGGTGTATACAACTCTTCATCGCTGGACACATTCTCCTCCGGAACATTGAGGAACCTGGGCACACGAAAGAGTTGGAACTGTGGAGGCTTCAACCAGATTCAGTTGTTCAGTCATGTCCGGCCAAACCCGACAGGGCCGAAGGCGAAGTCAGGCCAAGGGGAGAGTGAAGAGAAAGTCATGGGTCGGTGTAGTCCTAATAGAAGTGAAGGAAACATGTCTTCGTACTCACTGCAGTATCAAGTTGCGTATTCTTCACAGTGCAGGGAGGATAAGGCTGCACCTCAAATTGCGGGCCGCAGGCATCTCTGAAAAAAAAAGGTTGCACCACAGGAAGCTTGTTGAAAACAGCATCTAAAAGTACATAGTGTTACTGTGTATACATGTTGTACTATAATATTATATATATACATCATATATTCTGTAAATCCATAGAATATGAAGGTAATTACATAAAGAGCAGCATGTCTGTCTCTCCTTATATCTGATTCCCCAATCAACATTGCAGACACACAGGTGCACCTTGAAGTTCTGAAACTGGGACGCGATTTTGTCCATGTTGTGCTGGCTGCAAGTCACCAGCAGCAAACTGCTGGAAACTATATATCAGAACAGCCGGATTGAGGAACTAACTACATGATGATAGGTAGCCTCATGATTATCATGAGTATGGTTATCTTGTCTTTGCCAACATCTATTTTCGTCCATCTCCGAGCCAAAATGGTACAGTAGACTTCGCAAAGTCATGGGATCCCAGGGTATTGCTTGTCATGCACCGCAAAAGCAATCAGAGCACCGGCGGCATTTTCTTTGTGGAACTGTGCAGCTCGATACCCTGAGGTCAACTTGAGCACCAAATCTTGAGCACTATTCTTTGAACATATTCTGAGTGGATTGAAAAATGGGGCTTGAAACACAGTTTCGTTGAGAAGTGTTGAGTATCCCGGATGTATCGAAGTTTACATACAGTAGAGATCTGTAGAGTTTGAGGATTATATCATATCTTCTCTTATGCCTCTCAGCTTCGGCGTCGTCGATCTCTACTTCTGCCTCCCGGCACTTTCAAATCATCCAAATTCAAGAGATATTCAAACACACCGTTTGGATGATTTTGAATACATTCATTTTAAAGATCGATCATAATAAATCATGACGAATCATACCCTCTTGTTCACATCAAAATAGCCTGTAGAATGGATGTGTATCCCCATTTATCCCAAAATATTGCATTAAAAAATATGGATCCGCAGCATTTGCCTAAAATATCAAGAAAAATGCCAAGAACATGGGGTTTCCCAGGTCCTACACCTCGCCCATGGATCAACAGATTAAGGTGCACACTGCGGCGGCGCCGATCTCGACTGCGACTGCGGCTTCGCCCTCGAGCACGCATGCCTGAAGGCGCCACGAATCCATGGGTAATGGATATGAGTCAAATTGAAGCACCCAGCAAATCACAGATATATGTTTAAAAAAGTTATTGCTGATATCAACTACTATCAACTCATATACTTACTCATATCTATCATCCAATTAAATGTTGGAGAACCTTTACAAAAAAATGTCCATACTCCTTCGTGGCCTCTGCCAGAATCTATAATTTGCTTCAATACGTTCCGAGCTTGCCAACTGGTCTTCGGAATGTCTCACCGGTCTCTTGCATGCCAGATGCCTGTGAGAAAGTCTCGGCTTGTCCTTGCCCCAGGGCGTGTATTTGCGCTTCTTAAGTTCATTGATTTAGTTGGTGTTTGTGACAAACCGAGTGCTTTCAATGCCATCAAAGCGCTTTCAGATGCTTCCAAGTCTCATCTCCATGACATTTTCTCGAGGTTTCATTGGCTCAGGCGGTGGCCTAAGGGCAAAATACCAATTGGAGCCAGCACAACGAATCGAGCGGTTTGAGGATGTTTGAGGCATATTGTGGCGCAGTTGGCCTGCCACGATCAGGCTTCCAGTCTCCCTCCAGGATCATGCCATCCAGCACAATTTCTCCTTTCCTGGCTCGACTTCAACACACGACAAATGGAGGTTTCCTGAAGTTGGAGTACCCCCAAATCATCCATGTTAATGGGATTTTCCATTATACATGGGAGTAAACCATCCAGCTAGTGGGGTACCATTTGTGGAAACCCCCAGATGGAAACGAAAAGATCTAAAAGCAGCCGACTGCACTGTACTGGTCCTCAAAGCTTGATAAGCGCCCTGGGCAACTTCTCCACTAGCGTAGCGGACCACGGGTTTGTCAACGCCGCGTTGGCCCATATGGCAACCTACAACCTGGGTACAGAAAGGACTGTACGGACACAGTGTGAAATAGCTTACATTGCTGATGAGATCTGATGAGTGAGTGTGGCCATCCTCAACTCCAAAGTTGATCTCCTTTGATCAGAGACTGAAGAATGGAAATGATCATCGACCAGCCTCACCGAAACGCTCCATGGCCTTTTTGAGGTTGAGCCTTGTAGATCAAGCCATCAACAAAAGGACACAAGCAGCGTCCAGCCCCTGCCTGCTCGTCCGGTCGGTCGTACCGCCAGTGATTTCAATGGCGACCTTCTCCATCACCTGGATCCAGTGCTGCAGAGCTGCAACATGCTGCAACTATTTATGGCTTCTCGCTTCAGAGTCCCCGGCCTCGTCCACATTGTTGGAGGGAAAGGCAAAGATGCTGGATATGACAGAAGAAATGATGAAGACTTGAACATGTTTCAGAATGTTTCGTGATGTTTTAATGGCAAAATTAGAGTATCAGTTCAACAGTGAGAGGACTCAATGGAGTTGGGTTCATTGTTGGACGGGAGTCGAGCCCTTGAAGTTGGACATGGAATCCTGTTCTTATCGGGCTTGATCTATCCCATCTTGAGGCACATCAGCTGCCAGTGCCGAGCAAATCCAACAGATGATTATCTGCCCAGCAGGTGTGTGTTGCTGCAAATCAACCACAGCCGTAGTTTGAGGGATGGAAGCATTGCTATCTGACTTTTCCGCGCGTAGTCGCACAAGAACATCCGTGGCAATGCACCCTTCAAGTCACTCAGTGACTCTTCATGTGCGCTGCAAATACATAACGCTTGCTACATTCGGAAAGATTCACAGAATCTGGCACTCAGATGCACTCAGCATAAAGTCCAGTCTGATCAGTCTGATCTCACTTCTTGGACAGGCCAAAGACCGTGTAGTACCTGCCGGTTGGTCCGGGTGTCTGAGCCAAAAAGTCTAACTGCCAGACTCAGCTGCACACGGGATGTCGGAGGCAACAAAAGTCATCAGGACTCGACCTGGCACATCTGCGCATCTCTGCTTCAACTTTCTAGTTACACCATCTACATCAGAATAATAGCAGGAACATATGTTATGCGTTCAACCTGCAGGCTACTCACATCTCTCACTTTTGGCCAAGGGGTGCTCGGTGACAGTCATCTGCAACCTCCATCTGTACTGTCACAATGGTGCCTTTCTTTCCAGTGACTAGGAGGGAAGATGCTGTGCTCGTAGGCCTAAACTGGAGAAAAACAGGTGCGGGTGGGGCGGGTGATTTTTGGGCTTTGAGCCCACTTGACTGCAGTGTGTCTGCAGTTTTCACTCCAAACCCCATGTTCATGCGCACAACTGTGCTACCAAACATATGTTATGCGTTCAACCTGCAGGCTACTCACATCTCTCACTTTTGGCCAAGGGGTGCTCGGTGACAGTCATCTGCAACCTCCATCTGTACTGTCACAATGGTGCCTTTCTTTCCCACACTGCGCCATGTCACCCATCTACCAGTGTGAGGAGTCTGCAGGGAAGGTGGTCCGGTGTTCATCACATCATGTAGGGCTTGTCCATGTGCATAAGTGATGTCGCTGGCAGCCCGGAAGAGGATCTTGAAGAGTTGGTCTGTCTCGGTATTGATCCAAGATGCTTTTATCAGCTCCATCTCGCTGAAATTTTGTCTGGAAACTTGGTCACTGATGTTGAACTCTGATTGGACCCATTCCAGGTGAAGGTGCCATCCATGTTGTGCCACCACTCGCCAGACCAGGGCGATCAAGTTGCAGATCGCTGGATCCTTGCAATAGCCTTTCCGCAGAGCAAAGAAGCCAGAAGCGTTGTCGATGAATGACATCAGCATCTTGGACGGCAATGCTCGGCAAGCCAAAAAGGCCAGAAATTGTGCCACAATCTCCAGGAAGTAGATGTAGGCTTTCCGGGTGCAAAACCTCTTGATAAGCCATGGTGGTATCGTTCCTGCTGAGTAGTATGTGACGCCATCAAAGTAGATGACATAGCCCCAACCATTCTCATAAGTATGGCATTTGGTTTTGTGCCATTGTTTGGGGATTTGTTCTGATCCCGGTGAGAGGGTCTGACCGTTCAGGACGAAGAACGCGTCTGAGTACACCACCGTTGTTGGGTGTTGCATCTGCCTCGGTATTACCCGTGGCTGGACCTCTGTCAGCAGGTTCGCAAGTGTCAGCAATGCCGACCTGAGTGGTCCATTGAGCTGATCTCCATGATCATCATTGGACAGTCCATGTGCCCTGGCATACAGAGGTTGGAGAGCCGCTTTGCCAAGCTGTCCAAACAATGTGGAGGTGAGGAAGACCAATTTTCCAGCCAGTCTGTGGGCGGCTTCACTCTGGAGCAGGTTGTCATCCAAGGCCGCTTTGATTGTGGCCCTGGCTTTGTTGCAGCGGTCAGGGTGTGGCGAGAGCGTCACCATGTCGTCGTCAATGGTGAGACTGATGCCAAGGACCTTCTGCGATGAAGCTGGCGGTAAGGCATTTCGTTCTTTCATCCTGAGACCCAGGACACGTGCCAGTCTGGTGAACTCTTCATACCCGCTGGAAACTGGTGTAGCTGGCTCCACTCCGATGAAGTCGTCCACATAGTGTCCAACTGCCGTGGCCAGCAATCTTCTGCTCAAGAAAGTGATGCTGTCTGCGGCCCTGTTGAAGTTCCAAACGGAACTCACCGCTCCGAAGGTCAGGGCATGGTGTTTCAACAGGATTGGCCCGTGAGGGGTCATGAGCACACAGTAGCAGTCCTCTGGGTTCCTCACAGGGAATTGTCTGTAGGCACCGTTGAGGTCCTGTGCCCACACCATGGCACGTTGCTGGGTGCCAAAGTCCGTCAAGGCCAGGTCGACGAAGGTCTTGATGTCATGGTGGTTGGGGGACATCGGAGACAATCACGGTGGCATTGTGACCTGATCTCCGAAAGTCCTCGCATCTCCGCACCTTGTCTGTCTGCTGTACGCTGAAGCAGAAGCTTGCGCATATGTCCTGCTTCAGGAGTGGCTGCAGAGGCTTGTTGCCTATGGTGGTTGTCTTGACCGGCCACCAGTCAGGGGCCTCATATGGCCCAGACATCCTGCCCTTCTCGAGCTCTGTCTCGAGCTCCTTGAGCATGACCGTCCATTGTGGGTCAGTGCGGTTGCTGCGCAGCTTGGCTAGGGTGTAATGTCTGTTGTTTCTCATGAAAGAGTCTTGTGAGACTGGATGTTCATAACGGCCGTCGGCTCGAGGCATCCAGCCCGCTCCTCCGTGGATCTTGCCTGTGACTGCGAAGCCTTGTTGCAGGTCCTCGGCAAGCTCAGCAAGTCCTGGCATCCTCACCTGTTCCAGGAGGTCCAGGAGAAGTGGTATCTGTGCAATTTGGGAATGCTCTTTGTCCCAGTAGACCTGTGCGACATGTGGTGGAAGACTGTCCCACCAGTCGGAGGTTTCATCCTGGCGATCCATAGCCATCTGCTCGATCTCATTGACTATCTCAGTCCGCATCCGGGGCAGACTGCCTCCTATGAGCCTGTGCAGGTCTATGCACTGTTGCAAGCCGGGCTCAAGTGATGGGGCCTTTTGTATGGGGTGACTGGCATGCTTGGCCAATTCCCAATGTTCCCACATCGAGGAGGCTTGGGCGACGCAGACCTCATCACGTGGCCACTTTCCCGGTCCGAGCATTGGTTGCATAGGCCGGATGATGACCATCATCTGTTGCAATGCTGTGTTGTGTGGAGCTGGAGCAGGGGTGGCAGCAAGCGTCCCCGTCATCGCTTGCAGCACGAGCATCATGATGAGTCGAGCCGATCCCAAATGCCACCCGTTGGCGAGCATTCTGTGTCTCGCTCGCTCGGGCACTGAGGAAACCTTGGTGTACCCTTTGGGTAGCTGATGTAGTTGCTCTTTTGCCTCAGCCCCGGGGGTAGTCATGGAGCCATCTGGTGAGTGGAGCATGGCTTCGGCTGCGTATTGCCATGGGGCGTATGTGCGCCCGTCTTCCAGCCAGCGAGACCTCCTGTGCCGGGTCCACTCTGCCTTTGAGCTTCTTCGGTGGAGCCCTGCCGGACTCTGTCGGTGCTGGAGTTGTCAGGCAAGGTACCCGTTTGGTGTGGGCCTCCACGTCCTGGTGAAGTCTGAATCCTTGCAGATCTAGCTCGGCGGCCTCCTGCATCTTGCCATCATAGTGAAGCCTGTAAAATTTCTGGGATCTGGTCCATTTGAGCTTCTCACCGGTCACGGGGCTGTGCCTTGCTTGACCCCAATCGATCCTGGTTCACCATAGCCTTGGTCGATTGATCAGGCCGTGGTCTTGCGCATCCAAAACCACTGGTTCACAATCAAGGCGGTTTGAGAAGAAGTCTGCCTCTCCCTTGTTCATCACTACATTCTCTGTGATGTAGCCAACTCGCCGGTTGGGGAGGCCCGCCTCGATCTCGCGAGCGAAGGAGCAGTAGGCTGTGAATTTCTGCCCCTCGGCTCCTGCTGACCCAGGTGGATCAGTTTTGATCCGTGAAAAGTCTGGACACGGAGGTGCGCTGGCAAAAACGACTAGCATCTCGCCCGTAGGGTCATGACGCCTGACAAGGTCGGCCACCTCCTTGGGGTCGTCTTTGAGAAAGTCGCCTCTGTTCACTGCTGTTGGATGCCGCTCCTTCAGAACTGCATTGCAATCATCATCAACTTCCCATGCAATGTACAGGTCGATGGACTCGACAAGCCCATCAAGTGCCAAAGCTGCCGTGCCGATCCCGTCGAAGCAGCTCAACAAGATGACCTTCTTGTTGATTTTCTGAAAGGTTTGGCCTGACCCGGCCGATGGTGGTTGAGTGGGTGGCGGCCACCCAGTG
The DNA here is from genome assembly GCA_947184155.2 of Cladocopium goreaui. Lineage (NCBI taxonomy): Eukaryota > Dinophyceae > Suessiales > Symbiodiniaceae > Cladocopium > Cladocopium goreaui. Next base: position 241,095 of record CAMXCT020006498.1, read on the forward strand.
TTGTCGGGTGTCACAGAGGCCACCTGCTCTGTGACCCCGTGCTGTCCCTATTTAGGGGAGGTCTTCCAATCTGAAGACCATGCATCACGCTGCCAACCTTGCTTGTCCTCCTGCTTCGAGGAGCTCTGCCATGACACTGATGCTTTGTCTGCTCGCTCATAGGGGCCCCAGGACCACGGCTTTGTCTGGCGCGTGTAGGTTGGGGCACGAGTGCCCTTGCCCGACTTGGTGTTGCCCTTCCCCTGACCTTTGGGAGGTTCCGGCTTGGCAGTGGCGTTCGTGGAGGCCTTCTTGATGATGTTCGTCGGTTCTCTGTTCATACACTCGGTGAACGAGTCATAGTCTCTCATGATGGCCGTGGTGCTCTCAGAAAATGTGCGTCCTCCCCGCATCTCCAAGGCAAGCTTCCATGAAACTGACATCCAAAACTGAGCCAGTTGGTCTGTCTTGGCTGGGCGACTGCGCACCAAGCGCACCAGCCAGTCGAAGAAGCTGTGCACGGCCTGCTCCGGTCCCATCTTGCAGAGGATGAAGCACCACCGAATGCTGGCAAGACCATCCAGGATCGCCAGCACGCTCCTCGGTTGCCAGGGCTCTTCCGGAGCTGCCACCAATTGCTCACCGGTGAGCGTCAGCTTGGTCACTGAGCGTTCCCGCTTGGCCAGCGGGTTGGGCTCGCCATTGGCCTGGAAGGTCCTGATGGTCACCAACTCTCCCAGGAGGACCGGGGTGTAGGACTTGCTGGTTTCGTGCTCGTGGAGGACTCGAGCTATGACGCTTTCTGCGCCGATCAGCTCCTGCACCGGGAACACTCTGTCCTGTCCCCCGATTTGCTGTGACTGGTAGTCTTGGAGGAGCGCGGACCATTGCCCGGGCGCCAGGTTCTTCGGGACCTTGTCTTCTGTGGCCGTGGCCGAATTGCTGGCAGCTGTTGTCGAAGGTGCCGCAGGCTTCGGTTGCATGGCTGCATGTGTGGCCTCCCATGACTGTTTCGCCAAGAGCCACATATGGAGGAGGATCGCCTTGGCAATCGGTTTCTCATTTTCCGGAATGGTCAACATTCCACCATCTGGCTTGGACCATCCCTGCATGAGCGGCTGGATAAGAGTCTGTTCCAGGCTGCTCTCATCCTTGCTCAAAAGTGCCAGGGTTGCAGGAGTCTTTATGCCACGGAGTTCCAAATATTCGATGATCGGACCCCCGGCTGCGGCATCCCGCGCTATGTCAGCCAGAGACAGCGGCGTCAGAGAGAGCACCATGACGGCGGCCCGACTCAAACTAGTTGTCTCAGCCAGACTGAGGTGACCTCATTGGTTCAATGTGCAACCACACGCATCGTGTGTGATCGGCCAAATGAATCGCATGAGTGATGCAGTCATGGCGGTTGAAAAACGACCCGTGGTTGAAAGCAAATAAGATGAAACAGCAAGCCGCACATGGCAACGTGAGAAGAGGACCTAAGTAGCCTGAAACAAGAGGAAGAGGTCAAACTGAATTATGAGGGAGTGACTTCCTTCATATCTGTAGCGGTGAGATATGCAACATTATCAACGGCATGCATCGAAGCTGTTTTGATCCGCGTGCGCAAAGAATGCTGAACCTCCTGCTGGGACAGCTACTCATCCTCAGCACTGCTCGCCGAGGTCTCGTTAAAGGCTGAAACGCCCGAGGATGCTTCACTGCTCTCGGAGCTTGAGTCCTCACTCATGTTAAAACATTTACGGCATTTACGGGATCCATCCAGCTCATTGGATGTCCGAAGGAAGGTGCGACTTCCGTATCCCCAGCCGCATGGTGTGCGCCACTTGAGCGGCTCGTTGTCGTCCTCGTGCTGAGAGGCTTTGTGTAGGATCTTCGCTTTGGGTCTGAAGACAAAGGTCTGCGTAGGCCGTTGTACCGCTTGTTTGACTTGGGCCAGCTCTGCTTGGAGGCCTCTCACGGCGGCCGCAAAGGCCTTGGGGCGGGCTGCTGGTGCAGCTGGCCGTGGTGCAGGTGTGCTCGGAGCTGCACTGAGCGCAGGCTGGTTCACCTGCAAGTGTATCGGCTGATTGAGAGAATGGTCCCCTGCCAATACTTGTTGTGGCAATTGTGGCACTCTTACCAAGGCGCTGTCCTGGGTGTACCTCAGAACTGCGGTACTGGTCCAGCGTCCCAGTAGCTGTATCAGCGCCAGCTCAACACCGGAACTCGAAAGCATCTGTGCTCCTGCGATTCCTGTCCATCCGGTCCAGGTCTTGTCAGTGACGTGCCAGTCTGTGCAATGACAGATCTGATGGCTTCGATGAACTCCTGTTTGGAGGCTGTACGGCCTTCTTCACCCGGGAACAATGGCAGCTGACTTCTGGGCGCACCGGTGCGGAATGCTTCCAGACGTACCAAATGTCGTTCAGCACTGTGCCACACGCAGAGCCCGTGAACACGGGTATTGCAGCTGCAGGTCAGGGAACGTTCAGTAAAACGTCCCCTGTGGTCTGTCTTGTGGAGTGGGATGCTCAGGAAGACCTCCTTGGCTTCCAGTCGTAAATCACAGGCTCTTGCACTTGCTAGCTCAGACTCACGCAGCATAAACCACAGGCCAATCACAGCCATGTCCCTGCAGTGGTCCGTGTTTCCAAAGGAGAACGGTTGTTCATCCATCGATGGTGGGAGATTGCCCAGGAGGAGCCCGTTGAAGGCATCTTTGAGTTTGCTTTCTCCGAGGCCTCTCTGTATAGAGCGGATGCAGTCACGGATTCCCAGCTTGACCATGGTGGGCACAGGCGTCTGCAGTGCCCGCTGCTGGTGCCCACACACGGCCTGGTAGTAGACCGCGGCGCTGCGATATCCCCCCGCCTTCAGGGAGGCTCCGAAGCACCGTATGTTGTGATTGTCCAGCGGGAATGCCTGGATCTCCCAAGCTCTGCAGATAGCCAGGTAAGTGCGGACCCTGGCTTCCACTGCGGGATTTGTTGTTCTCGCGAGGACGTCCTGATCCAGAGCCTGCAAGGAGCGTTGGCGCTGGTTTGGCCTCGCTGCTTCAAGAGCGGCTTGGATGCTCGCTCTCTTGCCCATATGCCTGACTGGCAAGTCGATGCGGGCACCATCCTGGCTCTCATCCCCCGGGCCCGCTGCCGGAGGATGGGCCGCTGCGAGGATGGACTCCAACTGCCAGTGGGTCAAACCCGAGGCGTGGAGTTCGTCATACCTCAACGCCAGCTGGTTGAGGCTGACGACACCATGGCGAACTAAGCTCGGCGCCAGGTGTTCTAACCCGGCTCCTCTGAGAGCCTCCCAAACCTCTCCTAGGTTTGACATGGAAAACAGCCCTGATGCCGGGAGCTGATGTGGATACATAAATGAAAAATCTCTGAAACTGAGTTCAATAAATGCCAAATCATGACAACGTGGAATCAACGACATGCGTGAAATGCAGCAAGGTGCAACATGAGTCCAAGTCCACATGTGTCCGACAACCTGTGAACCTAACATCATACCTGAAGCAACTGAAAGGAAATGCACAACAGTGACAACTGACTACAACATCATTGACAAGGTTGAGAAACAAGGTGAGAGCAGTGTTCCACATGAAACTGCATGGGTCGACTGGTGAAGTCGCTCATACACTCACGCACATGTTCTTTTATAGCCATTGCTCGCGCGGGTGAGAGCGACATCCCTTGGTGTGCTCCTGGCCTGTGTGAAGCAGCCCAGTGTATTGAGCCCGATCGTCAGGTGGTACCCAGCCATGAAGTGCCACCTATTCTCATTGGGTTTGTTGTCCAGCCATGGCGGCCTGTTGGATCCGATCTCGATTCCTCTCAAGCAAAGCGGTCTGGAACCGCCACTGGTAATTCTTCAGGATGGTCTGGATCAGCGTTAGCGTCGGGAACAAGTCATAATATCTCATTTCCTCTATGGTGAGGATGGCGGCGTACAGCCTGCGGTCTGCCTTGAGACCCGACTGGTCATCCTTTTGGAGTCTCCACCTGATCATCTCATCGGTGGCAAGTTCCATTTCTGCTCGCAGAGCCTCCATGGTTTGCTGGACTTCGTGGGCTGATGGGTGATCGTCTCCTTCCGTAAACACGAAGTCACCCTCTGCCATCGCCGCGACTGATTCGCTGGCTAGTGGACCCAAGATGGCCATCATCTGGACCAGGGTCAAGCTCAAAGCCCTCAATGGGCTGTCGCCACACAGGAGCATGTGGTCCATCGCCGCGGTGAAGGAAAGTAGGAGAAGCCCTACCACCGGCGACGAGGAACCATCCGGAAAACAGGCGTTCCGGGCAGACTGAGCGTCCACAACGCTCTCCATGAGCGAAATGGCTAGTGCAGCCATGGCTCAGTACTTACCCTTCACCTGATTTTTGGGCTTTGAGCCCACTTGACTTGAGCCAAAATGGCTACGGTCTACATCAGAATAATAGCAGGAACAAAGGGAAGAGGCTTTGCCTCAACACTGGGCAATCAACCTAATCAACCCTTACAAATAGGGTTATTATATGGTATTATGGTATTCCACTTTAATTTAATCCATCTGTATCCAAGCGTTGAAAACCCCAAATACCCACCAGCTGACGTTGAAGTCACCGGTTGGCAAGCCTTCTCCCACCGCGACACCAGAGACTGACGAAGCTTTGTGGGAAAGCCAAGGGAAATCCTGGCACATTGATGGAGGATATGTAGGTGAAGCCTCAAATTTGTGGGCTGTTTTTTTTCAACTTGATTCATATCCCCAAATATCATCAAATATCCCCAATACAGATTCCCAATCAAAGACAAAAGGTCCGCCTCACAGTTCTGAAGTTGCTGCCGGCCAGAGTTCCAAGCACAAATGCTTGCGATGGCACTTTTCTCACCTGTCAAAAAAGGAACCAGCGGTCATGTCAGGTAGCGGATTGACATTGATACGGAGGGAGCCTTGGTAGTAGGTCAAGGTGTATGGATCCGACCTCACAGGTGACACTCCCCGATCAAGCAGTTCAAACCTGCCCATTTTATCCCATTTTCCTGGCCCAGTTGGTGGTCCTGTGGCCCGCACGCTGAGTACGGCAAAGACAACATTGAGACGTAAGGCCTTTGATCGGTGCAGACTCTATGGCCATTTCTTGCATGTTCTGGGTGTCTAAGTTGAGAACGAGAATCCCTTCTGGAAGGTTGACGGATCTTCTACCACCTGGCAGAAGCATCTGCAATGCTCAAAGCCTCTAATGGAAGTGAGTTTGGCATCCAAAGCATGAGACTGACTGCTGCCTTCATTTTGTGGGTCTGGGGGTCAATGTCCAGAACTGCCAATTTGAGCTCCATCTTCCTGATTCTCAAGAAAACATACTGTATATACTGATATACTATTGTCCGCCAGCAATGCTCCGGACCAACTTGATTTCCTAGCGTTGATTTGATACCAATATTTTCTTATAGACAACTAGATGCAGATTGGATGCTGTGAACTTCAAACAGCAAAATCCAGCAAAATGGGCAAGTCGAGCATCGACGCATCTTGATACGCATAGGCCACGGTGTTTGGTGCGATAAGAGAAAGACCTCGAGCCCAAACCTGTCCCTTCTCAGGCTCCAGGTTTACCTCAACATCGGACTGAAATCTGCGATTCTATTTGTTTTCGTTGATGTTGATTCCTCTTGACTCTTCGTCTTATTCTATTATCTTCTGTTTTTCTCAACTCTTCTTGATTCTTGCCGATTCTTCTTGATTCTTCTTGGTTTGAGGTTGTCCAGTGCCATCCCGTGTTCTGAGATCTCAACTGGATTTGGGTCAAAGACAAGGTCTTCACCAACCAGCTCGCCATACATTGCCATTGCCTGTCCATAGTCCCACAGTCGCATCAAAAAAGCACTAAGTCACTTGACAAGAATTTGGTCTGGATCCGAAATCTTCTGGCCAGAATCTTTCACACATATCTGATTTTCAAAACAAGTCAACACATCATCAGATCATATCAGATCCAGATTGATCCAGGTACCCGGAGTTACCCGACCTCCTGTTCGACAGAAGCTTTGGGGTTCATGTCATCTGTTGCAGGAGATGCCCGAGCAGCCTCAGGAGTTGCGGTATGTAGCTGTGGGTCACTCCTTACATTGGTTATATAGATGTGTACGCAAAGTACAATCATATGTACATGTGTATATCTACATGTGTATGTGTATGTGCAGTATATTCACGGACATTCGATATGTAGTATAGTATATCAAAAGCACTAACAGTATATTTATTGAAATAATAATAATATACATATACGACAAAAAATCGCCACATGTCATGCATTCTTGGGACACCCTGAGAGTCAGGCCAGCACGAAGCCATTCTTGCTGACTTTTGTCGTCTGGGCGAATCTTCAGGACTTAGTCAACAATCCTGTAGTACTATGTGTATATATATATACATACATATGATTACATATTATATATATATATGTGTATATAAATGTTCACTCCAAACACATATATCCATCCATATATATATATTATATGATATAATATATATATATACGGTATTATACGGTAAAATTACGTATACATAGCATTGTGATTATGATGTAGTTCATCAGTTCATCATAACTGACCCATGCACATTGTCACGGCAAACCTTTGCGATGCACCTCCAAACGGGCGACTGCACTGTCAGTGAAGCGGAAATTGCCTGTCGCGTGCTGGAAACTACGACATAGGCAGATCATAGGCACAGAAACATAAAAGTTTGACGTCAAACAGCCAAAAGATTCGAAAAACGTGTCCCACCTAGGAGAGAAATGTTGCCTCAAGATGTTTGTCTAAGAAGCTGGTCCAAGCATCAGAGGCCCAAAAAACTGAAGGCACACTCTCCGAAAAGCCACTAAGGCTGCCACCAAGGCTACTAATGTCTGCCAACATGGAGTTTCCAAAGGACTCTGTGGCGGTCTCAGATCCCTTAGCCTGTGCAAGAAGGAAGAATGGATTCATAGCCTGAGAGTTGAGGCATCTTTGGAGGACTGACCACATTTCCAAAGAAAACTACGCGCCAGCTGATTCACAATACCTTGCCGCTAAAAAAACTATCCCCGCCTTGTCGGAATACAAGACCATGATCCGATTGGGAGGGAAGGACTGGATCGACATTTTGTGGGCCTGCCAGTCAAGACTGTTGTCGTGTCTGACCATGCTGTCTGCCCAGCCCTCCGACCTGGTTGGTGCAAAAGTCCATTGTAGGGCCCCAAGACAAGGCCTCAGTTGCTCTTTTTTGCTCTGTTTCTCGAATTTGCGAAGCTGCCCAGTCCACAAGTCACAGGAGTCATGCAGAGTCATGCAGGTTGAATCGCTGCGCTTTTTTCAGGACTGCAGAATTCGTCAGTCCCGGCTTCTGCAAGGATCTCACCGTCCTTCCAAGCAATGTGGCGTTGTGTTGGCCATCAAGCAATCCCAGGAAAAAAAGAATCCAGAGAACACCTTGGATAGGACCCTGGTTTTGTCAGTTTGAAACTCAGATGCACTGCTGGTATCCGAAACCAGTCAAGTCAACAGGGGAGTTTTTACAGAAGTCCTTAGCAGGGGAACAGTATCATGGTGGAATGCTGTGCAAATAGCAAAAATATCCACGGAATAGTCCGCGACAAATGCGCCTCAACAGCGTTTTCCTTTTTTGCCTCCACGGCCACGTTTGTGGCCCCAGCCACCCTTTCTTCGCCTGGTGCAGAAACGGGGAAACCCCAGAATTGCTTGTTCAGCGCAGTTTCATAAAACAGAAATCTTCTTAGCATTTGATGAAAATGCAAGGAATTGCTGACAAGACAAATGCCCTCTTGCCACGAGACAAAGCCTGGAATCACAAAGAAGACTGTCGGCTTGAAGATTCTCCTAGACAGCACGCTATGCTACTTGCAAAGTCTAAAGCGAGATTTCACATGTTATCCAGTCTGGCTCTCAGAAATCATGCGCTTTGTAGCTCCTCTGGAACAGCTGTCACCTCACTTGGCTCTCTGACGTAACTGTTGGGCAGCCGCATTGTCTTCCATGGTATCAGAGTCAGCTGTGGCTCTTTAGCCCAAACCTGGCAGCAAGTCAGGGGATCTTCAAACTGCTGTCGGTGGCTCATGGTGGCTCCCATGGGCACCTCTGTGGAAAACTTGGGATGTATCCTTCTCTGCAAGTCCAATAGATTGGAGAAACACCTGCCAGTCTCCAGCTGTCAGATCCAAAAATCTGCTATGGTGAAATCCAAAGTCTTGGGAGCTGTGAAAGCCTCCAGCTGTCTCATCATGTCATTCATGTCTCATCTCACCGACAACAAAAACACAGCTGTCACAGCTTGCCTAAGTTGATGCAAGTGGAGTGCACTCGCAGGCCTGCACTGTTCCATGGACTTCCAGAGATGTCCTCTTTCTATGTGCCTGACACAGGTATCGTGAAGCATTTAGACGGATTAGAAATGATTAGAATCTAGACACACAAATAAGCAACTTCGGCTCTCTTGCAAAGCTTCGCAATCGCTGATCATTTGCCAAGGTGCACAAGCTTAAACGCCCGTGACGCCATTGCTGAGCGGATCATGTCTCCAGGTGTCTTATTTTTTTCGGTACCCGCGCTACTCATGGTGTCATTTCTTTTCCATTGACGATGCTTCCTTCCACTCATGTCCAGTTAACTGTGCTGGTCGGACTTACACACTGCCTTCCACCTTCACCGCTTGAGCACGGCAAAAGGCGCATGGATTGAATGCAAAGTCCTGAGGGAAACGTGTGTGAAACATGCTGGAAATACCTCAGAAAGCCAGATTGCGCACTTCGTAGCGAGACGTTTCTTGAAAATCTCTGTCACCCTAGAACGCATAAAAAACGATCTGCGTGATTAATGGGATGTTCTCTTATTTCAGTCTCGTTTCGCTACTGTCAGGATTCTGAGCTCCTCACCATCTCTGCACCTCGAACGCCAGAGGTTCCCAGCACTGCAGCCCGAAGCCTGGTGAAGGGAGACAGCCGATATTCACCATAGGCTATGGCGGCTATGGCGGCTACGGCGGCGCGGCATCGTGACTCCTCGACTCCTCGCCTGCAGTTCCCCTTCCTTTGGTCATCTCTCCAGGCGATGGCAATTTGACGCCCGTCTGTTCCAGCTACTACTGGTGCGAATGCCTGGTACCAGCACAACCCAAACACCGAGGCAAACACCAAGGCAAACACCGAGCACATCTGCGAATCTTCAACAAATGTTCTGCAGATCTTCTGCACCTTTTCTCCAGGAGCAGTGAAGACTTCCAGCGGCGACAGCTCCAGGTTTCCAGCCTTCAGAATTGGCCAAGCCGTGCCAAAGGCACCAAAAGGCACCAAGCTCAGAAGCTGACTGCTGAATCGGCCAAGGCACCTCTCCAACGCTGCCAACCATCAAAGCACCAGCGTTGCCCTCGGAAGTCACAACAGAATGCAGGCTACGGATGGCCCGGATGGCTACGGCGCTACGGAGCCGTAGTGTTCAAAGAGCAACCAGCTACGGCAGAACATGGCAAAACTATGCAGAACTTCAGGTGGTCCTTGCTAATGTCGCGGAAGACCACCGCCACCTTGTTGGTGTCGAATGAGGCGACCTCGATGGCCATCCGATGGCCGTGGTAAGTCCAGTGATGTGGTGTAGTCCTTGCTGTTGCTTTGCTTCGAACAATCTGAGACCAACGCATGAATGTCCGCAGCTTGGGCAGCATTTTCACCAAGCAACAAGTGGGGCGCAAATTCAGCAGGAGCATGACACTCCTCTCGAGGCAAGACATCTTGGCCTTTTGATGCCAGATCACATGTCTGAGTCATGTCTGCATGTCCTGGCCAAGGCCGATGTAGCCCTCGTCGCAAACACAGCTTGCACCTCAAATACCCACTTTAAAAAAAAAAACTAAAAAAGGTGTAGGAATCTGTGGCTTGTCATCTTGTCGCAGGTCTCAAAGCTGGGTTTGTACTGAGGAATCTGCCTTGGAAAGTATCAGCGCAGGAGGCATGCTTACCACAATAAAGCTGATCGCATGTTGTGCCTGAAGAATATACCGCAATGCAATAAGCCCTCCATTGCCGGACTCACAAATGAACAAAGACTCAGGACTCACCTGACTTGGAGGTCTTCTTCAGCATGGAAAGCATGTCGCTGGAGAACGACGCCTTGGTGCAGGAAGGTCGAGAACAAACGCTCCTTCTTTTCAGAATATTTAATAATTCCAGGTAAATGCACGTTTTCTATGCAATACCAAATCTGCCATTATTGGGTTTCAGACAATGTTGCGATAAATACCTTGAGTTTCCTCAAGTGCTTCTTTGTTTGAAGCGACCTGAGCTTCCCCAGAATCCGAATACTGCAGCCAGTTCCGTCACGGATTGAACGAAGACATACAAAGACTTGATGGCCATGAAGTTCTGAGCTCCCCGGCACTGCGTTCTAAGGCCATCTTTACATTTGCATTGCTTGCCTGAGAGATGGAGTCCTGGCAAATGGTGGACATGATTTGACATGATGACCATGACGACTTAGAGAAACTCTCTTGCTGACCTTGGAGAATGATTAGGATTTTTTGTTACAGTATACTGTATCTCTTCTGAGATCAGACTCATCTCAATGTCATGTCAGTGATCTTGATTGCTGAAGAAGGCTATGAGATCAAGATATGAACTTTGCACCGTGTCCTTCAGTCTCTGTTCCTCTTTCTCATGTCTCGATTGGATACTCTGCTGTGCACTCGTTGCCAAGTTCTGGAACCTGGCTGTCCACAGCTTCAACAGCTCAAACAGAATCAGAAAGATTATATAAACATCATTAAACATCTATCATCATCTGTCAAGGCCTACACTTGCCCTGCTGCACCTCGACAGTGTCTTTGTGAGAAATTCCACATTTTCTGCAACGGTCGCATCACCTACCTTGCTGAGGGTCAAATGTGACTAATGCGCAACCCAACTAGCGCTGATACCTATCCAATCAAAAAGAAAAGCTGCCAATTAGTCTGCTATAAGAAAGAGGGGAAAAAAGGAACCTGAACGCAGAAGAAACCACAAAAAGTTGACAGCATGAGAAGCCAAAATAAACTCTGAAGCCAGATTTGCTCACGCTGCGCCTGTACAGCGTCTGCATTTCTTGCAAACACTTCCTTATCTTTCCCAGAAAAGGCAGCCAGTCACAACTTTCACAATGCCAGAAACGACCGCCCTTCTTCTCCTCCTCCTTCTCCTTCTCATTCTTCTAGCAGTATATATATATATAGCCGAGTGAAAGAATGAACATGAGGTGTCATATATTATATATATTCTTGATTAAACTCTCAGCTGTCCGAGTAAGACCTCTGAGGAGTGCACGTGCCCTTCGTCTGTGGCTAAATGACCATCAGACCAGAGTTTCGCCTGTGATGCACGCAATCTATCCAAGGTGTCTTCAAACATCTTCCAAACCCAGTCGGGAAACTCAAACCATCTCAAACCTATGTTTGAAAATCAGATGATCAGCTGCTGAGCCCCTTAAAATTCCTTTAGATTCCTGAAAATTCCTTTAGATTCCTTAAAATTCCTGAAAATCCCTTTAAATTCCTTTAAAATCCTTAATTGTTTTTTAATTCTTTAAAATTCCTCTTTTTTTAATTCCTCAAAATTCCTTAAAATACCTTAAAATTCCTATGTTTGAAAATGCTCAGCCCCTCAAAATTCTTTAAAATTCCTTAATTTTTAAAAGTCCTTAAAAGTCATAATTTTTTTAAATCCCTTAAAATTCCGTAAAATTCCTTAAAATGCCTATAAATTCTTTAAAATTCTTTAAAATTCCTCAAAATTCCTTAAAATTCCTGAAAATTCCTGAAAATCCCTTGAAATTCCTTCAAATTCCTTCAAAATCCTTCAAATTCCTTAAAATTCCTTCAAATTCCTTAAAATTGCTTAAAATTCCTAATCAGCTGATCAGCTGCTCAGCCCCGTTGTGGTTTTCCAATTGAAGGACTCCCAGCGGTTCAATCATTTTATAATCATTTTCAATCCCTCAACTCAGACAGGACAGCCAATATTTCGTCCAAGAATTGGATGCCGTGAATGATGCCGTGTGTCTTCTTCAGCTGTCTTCGGCTCCCTTCCAAGCCTTCAATGTGGCACTACTCAGCCGGGGAGCAGCTGCAAAAAGAGTGGCAACCAGAAGGCTGCCTGCACCAGGCGTTCTGGAAAACATCTGCGGTTTTTGTTGTTCCAAATGGAAGGTGTTAAAGCCATCTAAGCCCTGTGCCAATGGCCAAAGTTGGCCGAATGTGGACAGCATTATCAAGCCTTCAGAGAGAAATCGGAAGTGCATTCTTCTTATTTACTAAAGATGAATTGGTCCTTCACTACGCTTTTTGAGTCTGATCGGCCAAGACTGTGTATTACTTTCTGTGCCGCCAAGCTAAGCCCTTGACAGACCAGGCATGGCGTTGGATGCCCACCAGGCCTACCTGCAAAGTCTCAAGAGGTTGCCCAGCTTTCCTTCATCAAGACCCCACAGAACAAATGTCAACAAACATCAACAAAAATCAGCAAACATCAACATCAGCAAACATCAAAAGCTAGTAAACCCTGTAGAAAACTGCCCCGAACGAGCCAAATCTGAAGCAAAGCCTCCTAGGAGAAGCGCCCCTGAAGAAGGGGGGCCTGGGAAGCTCATGGAAATGCGGGTATTGCTGGTGCAGACTCCATGGAGAAAATCAACAAGAAACAAAGAAAGATGATCTTGAAAGATGCTCCAAATTCCAATATATTCCAATGTGAACATTGTTGGGTTTCTTGTGGTTCCTTCAGCTCACAAAACTCAGGTCCATTCTGAGATAGCGAGTGGATGCAGGGACAGGCAGGGCTTACGCCCGCCCCTGTGACACCCTTTAGCAGATCCAACATGTCGCAAGCCAGAAATCATGCGACTGTGCAATGGTTATGTTGTGAGAACCGCTTCAGAGCAGACGTCAAAGCAAAATGTCGCGTGTCCTGATACACGTGCAGCTTGCATACAATTACTGTACATAGCTTTGTTCCAATCGACATGAAGAGTCTGGTGCTTCAGGCCTTCAGGCTGGCTTCCGCGACATCTTTTGATTCCCCCACTGTGGTCGTCTCATGGAATCTTCTTCCCAGAACCTACGGACAATCACTGACAGTATTGTACAAAAAGCGCGGTGAACCTGAGCACATCGTCCATTCAGGTTCATTGCGGCACCCTGGGTCCGCAGCCAGAAACTTGTGCTGGCATCACAAAAGTCAGCGTTGGCAACACTTTCGTTGGGCCCATCTTTGTGAGCAAAGCAACAAACGCTTGAAGAAAATAGATGGTCCAACCTCCAAGGAGTTCTGTTTCCCGGCCAGTTGTCTCATCCATCTTCCAGTTTCATTAACATGTCCACGTTGAGGACTCTAGACCCTTGCTATCACCACCCATAGTGCAGCAATCAGAACGAAGTGAATGGCTGGCACGCTCGCAGAGCCTCGGCAGCAAGCTTAGCTGAGGCTAGAGGCAGCCAGCATCTTTGCTTCGGCTGGTACCTTTCTCACCCAACCAGTCTCTCAGCAGCCTACCCAAAGTGAAGGGATAGAACAAATCTGGTGGCAGTGACAATGGCAGTTGCGGTCTTGGCGGTACCTCGAAGGCATTGCAATGTCCGACCATGGTTCCACTCGCAAAACGGCACTTTCTGATGTTTCAAATTGATGTTACAACTTGATGTTACCTTGTGTGGCTACTTTTAACATCTTTGAACAAACTTTCTCCGCGCCTTGACATCCATCCTTTCCGAGCCCGTGTGAGTGAATTTCACCTCGGGTTGCACCTGTCTCTCTCTTGATCTGAGGCTCCGACGATGAATTCAGTTGTCTCTACGACACAAGGCGCCCGTGCGGTGTATGTGAATTGAAAAGATTGCCTGAGACATCAAGACCAGCTGGATTTGTGGCACAAAGACTGGATTGTGATTCATAGATGCTTCCCTTGAAATGCTTCATGCGGAAGGTTCCTGCCAACGTCCTTTGCTCAGTCTCATGCTTTTTCGTTGCGTCGGCAAGCGTGTAGGAAAGTGCTCCCTGCCTAGGCAAAAAGATGTGTTTGCGCAATTGAACAAGAGTATGGAATTTAGTCGGTATGTCCCGGACACGATTTCATTCTCTTGTGCTCGACTGCCGCGATACTTGGCAAAGTTATTTGGTTCCAGGCTGATGGGAAATACGGCTCCCCACCACCTTCATCTGAGGGTTTCCAATTTTCCCAAACGATGAGTAGATTACCTGCAGCGCGAACACAGGAGGCAAAGATCAGATTCCTCGTGGAAACGGACACTCAACGCGAAGATTCAATCCCTTTCCAGCGCTGTGGAATCTGCCTCTAGCTCAACGCCCACAACGGCACCAGTGCATGTAGAGGTGGAGGCCTGCAAGGCTCATCTATACACTTAATACACCCGTGTTAAAGATTGAAGAAAGTGCCAAGGTCATTGGGTTTCAGGATTAGTCTTCATCACTTTGTATAGTGGCACTTTGTTTATGTGGAGACATGTTGGTCGCCTTCTGAGCTGCGTCAGAATCTGTGAACGCAAGAGTCTCTGTCCTGGATCACTTAAACGAGCAGTGTCCAGATCAGAGGGCCGACTGGTGAAGTCCAGTCGTGTGAAGGCGGTGACATCACTCTGCTAAACAAAGTATGTCGCACATTTTTCCGTTGCCACAAACTGTACATAAGAGTTGCATATTTGAAACTTCCTCAGTGGCAAATAAAAGTGGCCAATCCCGGCCAATCTAATCACCTCCAGCAGATGCTTAAGCAACCTCTCTCTGTCGATAGGTCAGAGACCCCGACTTCAAGACGGCCGCAGCTCTGCTGACGTGTAACAAACTGCAGCTCATCACAGCTCATCGCAGCTCCGTGTTGGGGGCTTGGAGGTACTGTAGGCTACTCTTCTTCTTCACCTTCCCATGTCCAGTTTTCTCCGCAAAGACAAATGATGTGATTGCAACCTTCCGTTCTCACTGTCGCAACACCACAAGAGGGGCAGAACTGAATCCCATCCTCAGGGAGCTGTTCCTGTAGGATTTCTGCACAACTGCTACCTTCGTGGTGCGTGTGGATTTTGCACCGGAAACAGTGGTCCGAGTCACAACATGCGGTTTGTGTCTTGGGATATCGTTTCAGTATGGACAACTGAAGGACAGCACGGAGTCCATCATCCTCAACCAACTTCATGGCTGCCATCACCTTCTTGGTGAGCTCCGCAGGGGTTTCCTCTTCGTTTTCTTCTGCGTGGCCCCAAACCTCTAGGAGAGCTGCCACCAAGTCATTTGCACTCATGGAACCCTTCTCGAAGAGATACCACTTCTCAACCAAACTTGACCAGTCCTCCAGCTGGGCAAAGGCTGTGTCTGTCAGTTTTTTGCGCGCTGACTCTTCCTTGCCTTGTCCGGTCTGCAAGAGGGTGCCTGGTTCGTCACATTCTGCACAACGTATTGACAGGAGGTCTGCCGCATTTTCCCTCCAGGTCATCAATAGGTCGCTTTCTGAAAAGTTTTGCCAGCAAAATGGAGGCACAAATCCAAAGCAGCTAGGACAGCGAATGGTGGGAACTGAAAAACGAGTGTCAGCAATGACAGTAGCCACATGCTTCTGAATGCAAGGATGGCAGAACCATCCTTCACAGTTTCTGTCTCTGCAAAGATCTCCGGCACTCTGCAAGCATGGAGCCATTTCCAAACAAATCGCACATCTGGAAAGCTCTGATTTTGTCTCCATTGAGTAGCTTCCATTCAAGCCGAAATCTGTGATTTTTCGTCGCACAGAGGCACGCTCTGCGATCCTGCGATAGGAGATGGCTAGAACCGCCTGAGCAAGTTTTCGATTGGAAAGAAGTGACTTGGTTTTGGATGCAACAGGCACAGGCTGCAGAGGCTTTCGAGCAGGCTCCGTCATTGCGGATGGCATTGCCTGCCCCCAATCCACCTGGACAGCCTGGACATTTGCCATCTTTTCACCTTTGTCACTTCTGAAGCGCAGCAACACTGGAGCCATCACAGGAAAGATGTTGACCGCGTTTGTGTCCGGTGGAGAACTGCTGGATCTCTGTAAGGACGGAGCTTCAGCCTGGTTCAGTCTCTCCTTCACAAGTCGATACATCACATGACCGCCCTGGTTGCGTGCAAAGGCACACAGCTGTTCAGCATTCTTGGGTTTCTGCTGGTACTTCTCGACGTATGCTGAAAGCCATTCACGGAAGGTTCTTTCTTCTCTGGACATCATGCCGTTTGGGCGTGCCTCTGGCACATCCTACTTGAGAGTTCAAATGTCATCATCGAGTGAAAGCATGAAAAGTGAAGGATCCAGTGAAAGTGCACCAAGAATTGTTATGGCGATGGCATGCAATGCTCTTCTCTTGTTGGGGGTGAGCAGGTGAAGGCGATTACATTTATATACATCTCTCCGTCCACCACTCAAAACTAAGACGTCCAGAAAGTGTTCGGGTCGTCCTTGGACTCTCTTCCACCTGCATAGCTCAGAGACAGAAATTTCTTTTTGACTTGATGCAACTGACACTCTGGCCTGCACAAAGTCCGCTGAATCTTGAGCATCATTAGGGACACTTCCAAAGGCTGCGATTTGGGTCCAAGAGGACCCTGTGCCTAGACCACGCAAGAAATTTGTAGATCACAGTACACATTTCATCATCCTAGTCCTAGTCTTCTGCCATTAAACTGTGAGACACTGCGAGACTTGCTTTGCGCGGTCTTTTTTGGTCATCCGCTTCAGATCCGAGCTTCCAAAGGGCAGCATTTTCAAGTAGCCTTGACCCATCAAAGTGCAGATCGCTCAAGCTGGAAATCGCCACTCGACGGTGCTCCACAGAACAAATCGAAGTGGTAGAGTGACTGAGATTGCGCGCCCACAAAGCCATTTGCCAAAGCAGTACCTGCCACTCTGCAGTTTCGTCAATGAGACAAATGAATGCAAATGAGCAGTGTTGGGGCACCCGCATCCCCATGTCAGAAAACAGTTGAAACGCTCAAACGCTCAGTTGTGCATTTCAGGATATTTCAGGCATCAAATCCGACAAAACATGCCTCCACAGAGTGATTTCAGCTCAGCACGGGTCAAATCCAGAATGCATCCTGTGCTGGTGAGAGCGGCTGGGCCATCGCTCTGCTTATTATAACCCCACAGCATGTCAATGTGAAAATCTGAGGGGTGGACCAAATATGGCGTTCTCGCCAAAGTTGATTTTCACCTGGTGAGCTGCCACTGATGAAACAAACAACCCGTCCAAGACCATCAAGACCCCGATAGCAAAAAGGCCTAAAGTGTTTGTTTTTCGTAAATCAAATGTTACAAGTTTGTTCTACTTCATTTCCACTCTGAATCTTTGGGTATGTGACTTTAGATGCAAGACCTGCAAGACCTTCACTTGACACCTTTAGTTGAAACCATTTTGGCACCTCTCAGATATTGAGAACCGCCCGATAGGGTAAGGGTCCCCTACTGGCCCTACTTGTTGAAGGGGGGAGGGCTTCTTTGGGTCATTTAGTGAGGCGGGGCCGTGGCAGAACAACAACCGACAACAACAACACCGACAACACCGACAACACCGACAACACCGACAACACCGACAACACCGACAACACCGACAACACCAACAACAACAACAACAACAACAACACCAACACCAACACCAACAACAACAACAACAACAACAACAACAACAACAACAACAACAACAACAACAACAACAACAACAACAACAACAACAACAACAACAACAACAACAACAACAACAACAACAACAACAACAACAACAACAACAACAACAACAACAACAACAACACGCAACAACCACAACGACAACGACAACAACAACCCAGCAACAACAGCAACAACACAACAACAACAACAAATAACCACAACGACAACGACAACAACAACAACAACAACAACAGCAACAACAGCAACAACAGCAACAACAGCAACAACAGCAACAACAGCAACAACAGCAACAACAGCAACAACCGCAACAACGGCAACAACAGCAACAACAGCAACAACAGCAACAACAGCAACAACAGCAACAAGAGCAACAAGAGCAACAAGAGCAACAGCAACAACACCAACCCCAGCAACAGCAACAGCAACAGCAACAGCAACAACAGCACTACGACACGGACGACGACGACGACGACGACCAGCACGACTACTACTACGACTACGACGACGACTACTGTTGCGACTACGACTGAACCCCCCTTGAAGGAGCCCCCCTCCCGTAAAGAAGCAGCCTCCCCCACCCCTTTTAAAAACGCCCACCCAAAAAAAGGCCCCCCCCTTCCTAAACAAGCAGTCCCCCCCTTAAAGAAGCCCCCACCCTCTCAAAAAGGACCCCCCCCTGGTTCAAATAGCCACGAGGTCTGCAGATATTGCGGACCTCTCAGAACCTTACCGGCCCCTTTCTACCGAGACCGTTATGCAGCATGTTCAAACCTTCTGGAACCCGCCTGGCTGCCTTGTGGATCACCCTGGAATCTATACATGTACATTGTTATTTGTACATTACGTACATATCTACATATTTACATATATACTGGCAAAGGTCTATATATATATATTATATATAAATTATAACCTATCAATGTCGCCATTGGGGAACAACGTCTCTTGAGGTAAAAAAAAATGTTCGACAACGAACGTGCCTCTTGGGTGTCAGCAGTGCTAGCATTGAGCAATGCGCATTTGCCTGCGATCCACATGCTATCCACACGAGCAACTTGTAGGTCAATCGATATGTACATATGTCGTCTATGTGTTTATGTATATGTTTGTCTACCTGTCTGTCCGTCCGTCTGTTTGTCTATCAAATCCAATCTAATCTAAATCTAAATCTCATCTTATCCTATCTTATCTATGTATCTATCTTAAGCTAATCCTATCCAGTCCTATCCCATCCTACCTATCTACATGGGCCTCATGGGCCCTGTCTCACCAAAACCGATGAGTCTTGGAACGGCCTCCAGGCAGAATTCCTGGAACCGTGGCATCTCGGCGTCCCCCGTAGTTGCAGCTCCCATCCACAAGGGTACAATCAGCCACGAGTAGCGGCCTTGGCAAACAGCTTCAACTTGAACATCTAAGGAGCCAGAAACGAATTTGGCACCTGAGGTTTTGGCAAACCAGTGATGTAGCCTGGATTTCCCGATCGTGCCTTCAGGAAATTCAGGTTTGGATTTTTGAAAAAATACAAAATTAGACAGTGGTAGAACCTACAGTAGCTTCAAGGCATGCTTCTGTGGTGATTTGGGTTGGTGCTTTAAGTTATGTGTCCAATGAAAAAAACGTGGGACCTTAGAACTTATACATGCGATCGCAGGAGACACATGCTGTGGCCACTTTGGTTCCAACGATGCACCTGCAGCCCAGCCTGGGCTTGAAAACCCTTGGATAAGGCTTTTGATGCTACTTGGGTAGAGCAGAAAACTACGTGCCCGAGCCTCGACCAGCTGACTTCCCGATTGGTCCTTCACAGAGAACTCTCTTGCAATGGCTCAACATGTGCTCGTGAGTCCACACTGCCAAGGCTCCTGAAGAAAGTGAACACTTCCTCCTTGCTGCACGCGAAGCGACTGACAGCCTCACCAAAGGTTGAAAGGCCATTCAGCTCATCCTCAGCTCAGCTAATTCCTGGCCTGCGCTGTAGATGTCTTGGATGCTGTAGCTCACATTCACTTTGGTGATGCTAACCACCTTGACCGGCAGCAAGGCGCCGTCTTTAAACATGTTTAAAATACAAAGCCTCCCAATGAGTCACTGAGTCCTGTGCATCTGAGACCAAACCAAAGTGAAACTGGAAGTGCCTCACTGTCGAACTGGAGACATCTGCAAAAACCACAGCAGAACTGATTTTGTTGCAGGAGCGCAATGATCAATCACCACGAAACTCAGTCGAGAACAAGTTCTCCACTGCTCCAGTGCAAGTGCAAGATCCATCACTCCAGTGCAAGTGCAAGATCCATCACTCCCTGCATAGGCAAAGGTTGCAATGCGTGACACTTTTGCAAATACATCGGATTCGGTTCGGGTTCGGCCTGTTGCAAAGGACGAAGCAGCAACGGATGCGTTGCCATCACAGCCTTCAAGAGATACTACCTCGCGAATGGCTCATGAACAAGCAAGCCAAAGTGGGGTTTGCAAATTCTCTCGCTCAACTTAAGAGCACCAACACCACGACAGCGTCATACCAATCCCAGAGCTTCCCTGGCATAGCTTCCAGAGTTGAGGCTGCTGCACTTCCATCAACCTGCTGGAAAGGAGCTGTTGCACTCTGGACGTGAAACCAACTGGACTTTGGAGCCGATTCAAGCCGAGACCGGGGCAGCTTTGCGCTGCACCAGGCATGTTGTTGGGATCAAACAGCGCTCCCCACAGCGCATGTCCTGCAGGAATATTGAAGTTGGGATCTAACAGAAAGGTATTTTCTAAGATCAGAAAGGTAGCTCCCGAGAGATTCTATAGCTCCTCAAGCCTTTTTCACATCTGCAAACGTCAAGCTTTGTTTCACTCGGAAGCTGCTCCAACAGCACTTCCCACACTTCAGAAGGCTGCTTGTTCACTGTTTATTTTCTTTTGTTGGTACAGAGGTTCTATCTAGGTTTCTCTCCTCTGGGAGGTACTGGCGATGGAGCCTTGAGAAGCGGCACACAAAAACTCAAGGATTGTACAGAATGAATCAAAATGATGACAGAATGCTGAGGTTCTGACATCCACGTGTCTAAGAGCTGCCTGTGCCAAAGGATTTTCTGCTCACGGTATAGTCAACAGTGTTACGAGTAACACGCTTCAACGAGTCTTACGTTTGGCATCCTACAATCACTGATAACATGGGCGAGCGCCTAGGATTCAAAGTCGTCGTGCATTGGGTCGCCAGGTCCACTTGCTTCCAGCATGAGGTCGAAGGAACTTCGTTTAGAAACCTGAAGAGAAAGAGTCTTCACAAGGCAGTCATGCTCGTAGGCAATGAATGGGTATCACTGTTATCAAAATTAGGATTAGGGGCTATAGTCATCCCCAATAAGCCAATTTACAGTCGTAAACCCCCTTACTAACCAGTCAACACGGCTATTTTTCGTGGCTCATGCTTGCAACCTGGCCAGTCACCCAATCGCGGCACGCGCACCTTACGACTTGACCGTTGCCAGTAGCACAAGTACCGGAAGGACCAGCTGCAGCAATGGACAAAGGTCTGACAACCTGGAAGGGGAAGTTGGTTGTGGGACACATTTCGCAATGAATAGAATGTTTTGTAGGCATCCTTATCAATATGATTCAATATGTATAATATATTATATGTACATATAAGAGAGAGAGAGAGAGATTTACTCATGCATATGTGGATAAGAGAACCCGTGCCGAAGTATTAAAGTAATTATCCCATATTATCCCCACTTGAACAATCACAATTGGATTCTTTTGTACACAATTAGACATCCTTGCAACCCATGCACCTCCAAAGTTGCAGTCTCCAGGGTTGATGCTCCTAGAATGAGCTCAACCTCGGCTAAGGCAAGCGTTGCGAAATCCCTAGTGCCCTAGTGGCCTGATGGCCACACCTCCATCCCCTCAGTTGCTGGCCGTTCCTGAGAGCGCAGAATTGACCTTCAAGATGTCTCCAGTTTGATAACCGCGCACTGCCACGTCTCCAGTGGCCTCAGCTTTGACGGAGAAACACCCCCAAAACCATTCGACGAATTCGACAGACTGCGTTGCTCTCAAAGGTGCACGATGTGTTTGGAAGACACTCTCCTGACCTTTGTAAAATACTTGATACTTGTGATACTTTTGACACGGCAACAAACCCATGCCACGAAGAAGCTGCCTATGGTCATGGAAGATGCTGTTTGCAGGGGCAGCGCGACAGCATACAGGGCTTGAAGACAACACAACTACAGGGTGGCAAATTTCAAGATCTTCGTGTCAATTTGTGTGTATGCGTCATTAATAATAAATGTATGTGCACATATTATATATGATATATAGAGAGGGAGAGATGGATAGATGTACAGTGCTGTATGTATATATATATATATATATTATATAATTTATATATATATATATCAAGTGTATATCAAGTGACACATTGTCAACAAGCAGTCTGTCGGCTGCTTCGATTCCTTGCTGCCGGATTCATGTCTTTGGGGCAACGGCTACTGTAGAGGTTGGAGGACTTTGCTCCTGCATTTGTCTCGTGGCTTGTTGCGATTCGGACATGAAGAGTTTCACAATTCCGCCACCATCACGTAGACTGGGACCTTTGGGACGAAACTTGCCATGTTTTAAATGATAGCAGGCTGGAATTTAACACGTTTGGGACTGCAAGCGTAGGTCCTGAATGATAGCGTCGATCTGAGAGGATGAAAGGATGGCCTGGAGTTAGCATGTCAGGATGGTCCCTTGTCTTTGTGACAGGCACACCAAAGGGCCAAAGGCTCTGCTCAGTCGCATGAAGAACTCTGAAGGCTGTGATGAACTTGCAGGAATGTGTGGACTTCAGAACATAGCAATCGGTTTGAGTAAGAGTGAAACTTGTTGCAAGCAATGCGACAAAGATTCAGGTCGATATCAAGACGCCTCTTTCTGGAACACCTCTCCTTGCACCGCACCTGACACATCTACACCGAAAGTCTTCAATGTTCCTCCAAGGAACCATGCCAGAATCCAAGTGGGGAAACGACTATATACTTCAAAACAGAAATATCAGTAATTAGATATGGACTGTTGAGTTATCAGAGAGTATCTACCAAAGCCAATGGATCCAATTGATCCAATTGATCCAATTGGTATCTTTCAAATTCTTTCACCCGTTGAGTCGTCCAGTCGTCCCATGTGCTGAGGAGCTGTTGTCCACAGAGACACAAAGGAGTCCCCTGAGGTCATCTGAGATGACCCAAAGGTCAACTCGCCTTGGGGCGCAAAGGCTGGGAGACGCCGGGAGATCGTTTGGATCGTTTGGATATCGCTGAGGCATGCTGAGGCGGCAACGGATTCACACTGTGCAACCAACTCTTTGAGTAGCAGTACTGGCTCGCACTCTGGGGGCCTCTGGCGGTTTGTAGAAACAAGATGAAACAAGACCCAGCAAAAGAACCTGGAGAGCCAGAGGAATGATCGACTTCGTCCAAGGTATCGTGTCACGTGTCTTTCCTTGCCTTCTGGCAGGCAACTGAAGCCACTTGCCAGTCCCTCACAGTCTGGATCACAGCCTCAGTTCATATAACTTGTTCACGGTGCCATACCCTACGACCACGCTGCCAACGGGTTTCTGGGTTGCCTGCAACAATTTACATCACACTGCGCCTGACAAGAGTGCTTCTCCAACATCAAATTCGCTGAGCCATTACCACACTAGAACTGGAATCATGATCCGATTGATGAGATCCTTATCATGAAAATATGTTTTAGGAATTTCATCAGGAAAAAATATCCCACACCTGTGTCAGATCACATGTACAGCTTCCGAGGGTTAGTGGATCCTCAAGGTTGACCTCATCCCAAGCACCATCTTTCCATGCCATCTCAATCTGCAAGCTATGCGCAACATGTAACATGCAATGTATCAACATTTGGCAACCAAAAGATAGTGTCCTTTGAACACATCCACCAGTGCATTTTGCTGATACCATGCTAGCTAGTCACTTCACAAGAGCAGATCCGTTGTTCCAGGGAAACATGGGCAGTGCTTTCATGTTGAAAACTTTCAACTTCTATATGCTCTTGAGTTCACCGCCTGACCAATCTGCAGTTTAAGTTTTGCACACTGGGAGCGCACAAAGCAACCCCACACCTCCAGAGGTCACAACTTCACCAAACAACATATGGTCACTGTAGAGGAAGCAACTGTGTGTCCTATCTACAAATATAACCACGGTATACCAAAGTCAAATGGACACGTCCACAGTTCTCCATAGAATGGTCGCAAAGAAAGATGGATCCAGTTTTGCAACCTAACAGCAGTGCAAGCAACAACAAAAAGTTTCTTTGTGATAGCTCATTTCTGCTTTGAAGGTGCGGTCATTTCATTTTGCACACATCTCTGCACAAGCTGTTTGAGTTTCGTGCAAACCTTTTGGGACAAAACCATTTCATCGCAGCAATTGCCAAGTTGATTTCTGTGTTTTGTGTCCGGTTAGTCCGTGTCCAGTGCAAGTGTTAATCATTGCACTGTCAGAATCGTAAATGATCAAAGTGCCCTTGGAATTGGAATGGGCATTTGGCTCTTTTGCCCAGCGCATTCAAATGCTCTTTCGTAGAGAGTACGTTTTCACCACGACTAAAACAAGGTTTCCAAACCACGACAAAACCCGGCTGCGAACCACGACAAGGACCAAAGATTTTAAGCACGATTGGCAAACACATAATCGACTGTCTGCGTAGCCAGCAATCACACTCTTAATGAACTGGTTTCATTGTGTTTTAATCAATCAAATGCTTCATTACCAAAAAAACAAACAACACAAACTACTATGAGAATATATAATTACAAATATATATATATACCTTACTATATATGCATATTTACCAATTTATTAAAAAAAAAACCATTGCCAGTTGCGCATTGTTTTCCATTGCCAGTTGTGATGGATCTGTTTGGCATCAGTGATTGAATCCTGCTTGATGGTTACGTTTCACCTATCAATTAGCCAGCTGACCATTTTGGTCAAGTAGAAATCAACCCTAGAGGTTGAGAAAAGCGGAACAGACTGGTCACAAAATCGAAATATACAAACAGAAGCAGAAGCAATGTATGGATATAAATGTTGAATGCGAAAAGAAAAGGTTCATTGTCATTCTCAGGACATCAGCATGGAGTGAAATCAGCAAATCTTCTTCCGGTGGATGATTTTCTTCACCTGCGCCGACCAAAACTCTTTTCAACCCCAGGAGTCCGTAAGCTTACAGTGGAAGCCTTTTCCCCAAAATCCGGTACAAATCCGTAAACAATCCGGAAGCCTCCTCCCCAAAATCCGGTACAAATCCGTAAACAATCCGGAAGCCTCCTCCCCAAAATCCGGTAAAAAAACCGTAAAAAATCCGGAAGCCTCCCCCCCAAAACCCGGTAAAATTCCGTAAGCAATCCGGAAGCCTCCTCCCCAAAATCCGGTACAAATCCGTAAACAATCCGGAAGCCTCCTCCGCAAAATGCGGTAAAAAACCGTAAACAATCCGGAAGCCTCCTCCCCAAAATCCGGTAACAATCCGTAAACAATCCGGAAGCCTGCTCCCCAAAATCCGGTACAAATCCGTAAACAATCCGTAAGCCTTCTCCTCAAAATCCGGTAAAGATCCGGACTCAATCCCGAAGCCTCCTCCCCAAAATCCGGTAAAAATCGGTATCCAATCCGGATGCCTCCTCCCCAAAATCCGGTAACAATCCGTAAACAATCCGGAAGCCTCCTCCTCCAAAACCAGGTTAAAATCCGTAAACAAACCGGAAGCCTTCTCCCCAAAATCCGGTAAAAATCCGTAAACAATCCGGAAGCCTCCTCCCCAAAATCCGGTAAAAATCCGTAAACAATTCGGAAGCATCCTCCCAAAAATCCGGCACAATCCGTAAACAATACGGAAACCTCCTTCCCAAAATCCGGTAAAAATCCGTAAGCAATCCGGAAGCCTCCTCCCCAAAATCCGGGAAAAAATTGGCAACAATCCGGAAACCTCCTCTCCAAAATCCGGTACAAATCCGTAAACAATCCGGAAGCCTCCTCCGCACAATGCGGTAAAAATCCGTAAACAATCCGGAAGCCTCCTCCCCAAAATCCGGTAAAAAAACCGTAAAAAATCCGGAAGCCTCCCCCCCAAAACCCGGTAAAAATCCGTAAACAATCCGGAAGCCTCCTCCCCAAAATCCGGTAAAAATCCGCAAACCATCCGGAAGTCTCCTCCCCAAAATCCGGTAAAAATCCGTAAGCAATCCGGAAGCCTCCTCCCCAAAATCCGGTAAAAATCCGTAAACAAACCGGAAGCCCTCTCCCCAAAATCCGGTAAAAATCCGTAAACAATCGGGAAGCCTTTTCCCCAACAACCGGTAAAAATCCGTAAACAATCCGGATGCCTTCTCTCCAAATTCCGGTAAAAAATCCTTAACCAATTCGGAAGCCTCCTCCCCAAATTCCGGTTAAAATCCGTAAACAATCCGGAAGTCTCCTCCCCAAAATCCGGTCAAATTCCGTCAGCAATCCGGAAGCCTCCTCCCCAAAATCCGGTACAAATCGGTAAACAATTCGGAAGCGTCCTCGCCAAAATCCGGTAAAAATCCGTAAACAATCCGGAAGCCTCCTCCCCAAAATCCGGTAAAATTCCGTAAACAATACGGAAGCCTCCTCCCCAAAATCCGGTAAAAATCCGTAAACAATCCGGAAGCCTCCTCCCCAAAACCGGAAAAATCCGTAAACAAACCGGAAGCCTCTCCCCAAAATCCGGTAAAACTCCGTAAACAATCCGGAGCCTCCTCCCCAAAATCCGGTCAAATTCCGTAACAAACCGGAAGCCCTCTCCCCAAAATCCGGTAAAAAACCGTAAACAATCGGGAAGCCTTTTCCCTAAAATCGGGTAAAAATCCGTAAACAATCCGGAAGCCTCCTCCCCAAAATCCGGTACAAATCCGTAAACAATCCGGAAGCCTCCTTCCCAAAATCCGGTACAAATCCGTAAACAATCCGTAAGCCTCCTCCCCAAAATCCGGTAGAAATCCGGCCTTAATCCGGAAGCCTCTTCCACAAACTCCGGTAAAAATCCGTACACAATCCGGAAGCATCCGGAAGCCTCCTCCCCAAAATCGTTTAAAAATCCTTAAACAATCGGGAAGCCTCCTTGCCAAAATCCGGTAAAAATCCGTAAACAATCCGGACGCCTCCTTCCCAAAATCCGGAAAAAATTCGTAAACAATCCGGCAGCCTCCTCCCCAACAACCGGTAAAAATCCGGAAACAATCCGGATGCCTTCTCTCCAAATTCCGGTTAAAAACCGTAAACTATCCGGAAGCCTCCTCCCCAAATTCCGGTAAAAATCCGTAAACAATCCGGAAGCCTCCTCTTCAAAATCCGGTTAAAAACCGTAAACAATCCAATCCGGAAGTCTCCTCCGCAAAATCCGGTCAAATTCCGTCAACAAACCGGAAGCCCTCTCCCCAAAATCCGGGAAAAATCCGTAAACAATCGGGAAGCCTTTTCCCCAAAATCCGGTACAAATCCGTAAACAATCCGGAAGCCTCCGTCCCAAAATCCGGTACAAATCCGTAAACAATCCGGAAGCCTCCTTCCCAAAATCCGGTAAAAATCCGTAAACAATCCGGAAGCCTCCTCCCCAAAATCCGGTAAAAATCCGTAAACAATCCGGAAGCATCCTCCCAAAAATCCGATACAATCCGTAAACAATCCGGAAGCCTCCTCCCCAAAATCTGGTAAAAATCCGTAAACAATCCGGAAGCCTCCTCCGCAAAATGCGGTAAAAAACCGCAAACAATCCGGAAGCCTCCTCCCCAAAATCCGGTAACAATCCGTAAACAATCCGGAAGCCTCCTCCGCACAATGCGGTAAAAATCCGTAAACAATCCGAAAGCCTCCTCCCCAAAATCCGGTAAAAAACCGTAAACAATCCGGAAGCCTCCTCCCCAAAATCTGGTAAAAATCCGTAAAAAATCCGGAAGCCTCCTCCCCAAATTCCGGTAAAAATCCGTAAAAAATCCGGAAGCCTCCTCCCCAAAATCCGGTAAAAATCCGTAAACAATCCGGAAGCCTCCTCCCCAAAATCCGGTACAAATCCGTAAACAATCCGTAAGCTTCCTCCCCAAACGGAATTTTACCGAATTTGGTGGAGCAGGCTTACGGATTGTTTACGGTTTTTTACCGGATTTTGGGGAGGAGGCTTCCGGATTGCTTACGGATTTTTACCGGATTTTGGGGAGGAGGCTTCCGGATTGTTTACGGATTTTTACCGAATTTTGGGGAGGAGGCTGCCGGATTGTTTACGGATTTTTACCGGATTTTGGGGAGGAGGCTTCCGGATTGTTTACGGTTTTTTACCGCATTTTGCGGAGGAGGCTTCCGGATTGTTTACGGATTTTTACAGGATTTTGGGGAGGAGGCTGCCGGATTGCTTACGGATTTTTACCGGATTTTGGGGAGGAGGCTGCCGGATTGTTTAGGATTTTGGGGACGAGGCTTCCGGTTTGCTTACGGATTTTTACCGGATTTTGGGGAGGAGGCTTCCGGATTGTTTACGGATTTTTACCGAATTTTGGGGAGGAGGCTGCCGGATTGTTTACGGATTTTTACCGAATTGTGGAGAGAAGGCTTCCGGATTGTTTACGGAATTTTACCGAATTTGGTGGAGCAGGCTTACGGATTGTTTACGGATTTTGACCGGATCTGGGGGATGCGGCTTACGGATTGTTTCCGAAATTTTACCGAATTTGGAGGAGGAGGCTTACGGATTGTTTACGGATTTCTAGCGGATTTTGGGGAGGAGGCTTCCGGATTGTTTACGGATTTTTACCGGATTTTGGGGAAAAGGCTTCCCGATTGTTTACGGATTTTTACCGGGTTTTGGGGAGGAGGCTTCCGGTTTGTTTACGGATTTTTACCGGATTTTGGGGAGGAGGCTTCCGGATTGCTGACGGAATTTGACCGGATCTTCGGTAGGGAGACTTCCGGATTGTTTACGGATTTTTATCGGATTTTGAGGAGAAGGCTTCCGGATTGTTTACGCATTTTTACCAGATTGTGGGGCGGAGGCTTCCGGATTTTTTACGGATTTTTACCGGATTTTGGGGAGGAGGCTTCCGGATTGCTTACGGAATTTTACCGGATTTTGGGGAGGAGGCTGCCGGATTGTTTACGGATTTTTGCCGGATTTTGGGGAGGAGGCTTCCGGATTGTTTACGGATTTTTACCGCATTTTGCAGAGGAGGCTTCCGGATTGCTTACGGATTTTTACCGGATTTTGCGGAGGAGGCTGCCGGATTGTTTACGGATTTTTGGGAGGAGGCTTCCGGTTTGTTTACGGATTTTTACCGGATTTTGGGAAGGAGGCTTCCGGATTGCTGACGGAATTTGACCGGATTTTGGGGAGGAAGCTTCCGGATTGTTTACGGATTTTGACCGGATTTTGAGGAGGAGGCTTCCGGATTGTTTACGGATTTTTACCGGATTGTGGGGAGGAGGCTTCCGGATTGTTTACGGAATTTTACCGAATTTGGTGGAGCAGGCTTACGGATTGTTTACGGATTTTGACCGGATCTGGGGGATGCAGCTTACGGATTGTTTCCGAAATTTTACCGAATTTGGAGGAGGAAGCTTACGGATTGTTTACGGATTTTTACCGGATTTTGGGGAGGAGGCTTCCGGATGGTTTACGGATTTTTACCGGATTTTGGGGAGGGGGCTTCCCGATTGTTTACGGATTTTTACCGGGTTTTGGGGAGGAGGCTTCCGGTTTGTTTACGGATTTTTACCGGATTTTGGGGAGGAGGCTTCCGGATTGCTGACGGAATTTGACCGGATTTTGGGGAGGAGACTTCCGGATTGTTTACGGATTTTAACCGGATTTTGAGGAGCAGGCTTCCGGATTGTTTACGGGTTTTTACCGGATTGTGGAGAGGAGGCTTCCGGATTGTTTACCGAATTTTACCGAATTTAGTGGAGCAGGCTTACGGATTGCTTACGGATTTTGACCGGATCTGGGGGATGCGGCTTACGGTTTGTTTACGGATTTTTACCGGATTTTGGGAAGGAGGCTTCCGGATTGCTGACGGAATTTGACCGGATTTTGGGGAGGAAGCTTCCGGATTGTTTACGGATTTTTCCCGGATTTTGGGGAAAGGCTTCCCGATTGTTTACAGATTTTTACCGGATTTTGGGGAGGAGGCTTCCGGTTTGTTTACAGATTTTTACCGGATTTTGGGGAGGAGGCTTCCGGTTTGTTTACGGATTTTTACCGGATTTTGGGGAAAAGGCTTCCCGATTGTCTACAGATTTTTACTGGATTTTGGGGAGGAGGCTTCCGGTTTGTTTACGGATTTTTACCGGATTTTGGGGAGGAGGCTTCCGGATTGCTGACGGAATTTGACCGGATCTTGGGTAGGGAGACTTCCGGATTGTTTGCGGATTTTAACCGGATTTTGAGGAGGAGGCTTCCGGATTGTTTACGGATTTTTACCGGATTGTGGGGAGGAGGCTTCCGGATTGTTTACGGAATTTTACCGAATTTGGTGGAGCAGGCTTACGGATTGTTTACGGATTTTACCTTGATCTGGGGGATGAGGCTTACGGATTGTTTCCGAAATTTTACCGAATTTGGAGGAGGAGGCTCACGGATTTACCGAATTTGGAGGCGGAGGCTTACGGATTTGGAGGCTTACGGATTTGGGACTGGGGAAGTCTGGGTGCTGAAACCTTGAAGCAACAGCCACCTTCGATTGGCGGAAAAAGCCTTGCTAATTGTTTATGGATTGGGACTAAGTAAGAAGCTGACTTGGGCTACACTGGGCTGAGGCTGAGATAGCTTGGGCTACACTGGGCTGAGATAGCTTACACTGGGCTGAGATAGCTTGGGCTACACTGGGCTGAGATAGCTTGGGCTACACTGGGCTGAGATAGCTTGGGCTACACTGGGCTGAGATAGCTTGGGCTACACTGGGCTGAGATAGCTTGGGCTACGGTGGTTTGATTAGTGGCGATTAGTGGCAAATTTGGTTTGATTAGTGGCGATTAGTGGCAAAGGTATGAACTGGGCTACACTGGGCTGAGATAGCTTGGGCTACACTGGGCTGAGATAGCTTGGGCTACACTGGGCTGAGATAGCTTGGGCTACACTGGGCTGAGATAGCTTGGGCTACACTGGGCTGAGATAGCTTGGGCTACACTGGGCTGAGATAGCTTGGGCTACACTGGGCTAAGATAGCTATAGCTGAGATAGCTACACGGCAAGATACGGCAAGTTTGGTTTGATTAGTGGCGATTAGTGGGCAAATTTGGTTTGATTAGTGGCGATTAGTGGCAAATTTTTGAACAAATCATCAATTGAACAAGGTATGCGCTACTCGTGCTACCCTCTTGTCGTGGTTTTTTATATCTTGTCGTGGTATAGATTCCACTGTCGTGGTATGACCCAACACCTCTCTTTCGTAGCGGCATTTGAAGCAGGAAATGAGGCTTTAGGGTTGGAGCGTTGCAAAGTTCCAAGGTTCAAAGCTTCCATGCTTGCAGAGTTCCAGGTTTCAAAGTGTCAGCTGGCAGAAATGAAAGTCTCGCAAAGAGTGACAGTGATTCCTTTTACCATTGAATCTACCCTCTTGAAAGCTCAGGAGTGCGGGCTGTGTGGATTGTTCCGACCCGACTTAGTGCCAAAGGCAAACGACAACTCCGTTTGGTGGCAAGGTTAGGCATAAAACTTAAGGATGTGCTACATAAGCTAAAAGTCAAGATGCTTGAAGAGAAATAGACAGGAGTGACTCACTCAGTGACCAGTGAGGAACTTTGTAACATTTTGTAACGATCCAAGATCTCCCCTTGAGGCTAAGGCCATTGTGCCACCACGAATCCAATGGTACGTCGCCTCGGCCAACTTTGCCCAGTGAGCTCTGCAACAGCAATTTGAAAAGCTACATCGAGCCGCCTCATGGCGCTCCAAGTTCTCCATGACTGTCACAACTGATAGCCATCAGACCTACCTTTGATATCCTTTGACTATGTTTGATATCCTTTGATATACAGTAGACATACGTATGTTTGTCTGTGTTGGTGGCCTCCAGTGATCAACTTACTTGCTGATGAATGATCACAAGTTTCATGTCAGGGCTCTGAGATCTTTTAGCGGCCCATTTGGCCATGATTTTCTCCGGCACATACGTTTATTCTCTCATCGGATCTTCTCAGATTGTGTCTTGCCTGCAAGCTCTGCAGTTGTTAAGACGTTCTGCAACAGCTGCAGGCGCTGTTTAGCTTCAAGCGAAGATTGCACCAATCAGCTTCAGTCATCAGCATTACATAGCATTACATAGCATTACTGTGCCTGTGATACAGCAGAAGCAACGATCCAAAGTATTTTCTTCACTCCACCACAGGTCACTGCTAGCTAGGTTTGCTAGAACACGCCAACTGTACATGGCACTGTGTATGGGACATTAAGCATAAGGAGCCGCGCTTGCTTCAAGCTGGCACCAAACTCATCCTCCATCACTTGCTCTGCTATTTCGCAGGTGGCGCTCGTCGTAGGCCAAGATCAATTCATCTAACTGGGACCTCAAAGGGTTCATCCAGGGTTCATCCAGTGACCAAGAACTAGTCTTAAATTTTGATGCATCTTGATATATTTAGAAAGCATGAAAGGCGCAAAACATAGGTCCCTACGCTTGCAATTTCAATGCAAAGCGATAAAGGTCCTTCCAGCCTGTCACCAGTGTGCCAGAAAAGAGAATACAGAATTGCTGTTTTCATTTCGATGTCAGGGAAAGCAAAGGCAAGGCACATGCTTCTCACTCCAGCCTTCGTTGCAGGTCTTGCCTGTACACAAGGCTCGAAGTGAAGTGCCTTGGGGAGCAGCGAAATCACCCTGGATCTGGCGTCCAAGGCAGGCTGAGAAACACACGCATGCTTTCCAGCAACAGAACTCTGGTTTCCCTTGATGCAGCCTGCAACCATTGTAACAATTGACTAGGAAAGCAATCTACAAATCCCCAAGGCATTTGGATGCCAAGGAAGGAATGACAGGGACAGGTGTGATCTCAACTCCAAATCTGTACATCCCTTGGCACAAGTTTCTGCAGTCTTCCACCTGGAGCGCAACGGAGCCACCTTCGCGCTTCAGGCGATCAAAATTCAGCGGACATGCAACAGGAGACTCAGGAGACCTGCCTTCAGATTGGTTCAGGTCAACCTTGGCAGCCATGTATTGCTGTTGTAAAGATTCAAAGTTTACTGCAGTCACTACGATCACTACGCTGCCGGGATATAAAAACAATGAGCAAAGGGCTGAAATTCGGCTGGCACTGATCAGTTCTTCAAGACCTTGGCCAACTATGATATTCCAGTTGAATGAAAAAAAAATGGTATGTGGAATCCTTCAACCGAACACTCTGGACATCTGAGTTCAAAGCTATGTTCGGGCTTCTTTGGCCCGATTTCCTGGCCTCGAGACACAGTTGGTTGCATTTTTGGAGAGCAAATGCTTCACTGCTTTGGTGAATGAGCAGAAAACGATGGCCACCTTGAACTTCTGCGCCAAGAAGATGGGCATGGACCAGCCTGTCACTGAGACAAGATGAGACTGGTACCCCATTCTTGCCTCTACGTTACTGGACCTGAACGTGGAGGATAAAAATCCACAACCTCTCTTGAACTCTGTCAGGTCTCTGTCTGCAAAAGTCTCAAGCAAAACACAACAGAGTGGGAATTACTGTAGCATGTGGAGGTTTCCAAAAATGGGGGCACCACCAAATTATTCATTTAATTTGGATGTTGCATTCAGCATTCCATTATAAATGATAAACCATCCAGCTATTGGGGTACCCCCTTTTCAGGAAAGCTCCATGTGGATACAGAATGATACAGACATGCAAAGAAGCAACTGGCATGCTGCGACAAGGCACAGCAACTTCACCACGGGGTCATGCTCTACCTTCACCTCGGCAAAGTGAGTCCCATTCCAAAATTCAGTCTATGGCACTAGACCTCATCTAGTCTAATGGATTCCCTGCAAAAAAAGAACAATAATAATAATCATCAAAACACTGTCACTATCACTTATCATCACTTCTCTGTGTACTTGGCGACCCCTACCATATCCAACCTGATCCAATGTTGATCCAGCACCGTCACCGACCCTGTCCAGCTGAGAAGCTGCAGCTCTATGGAGAGCTGATCGACCCTTCTCCAAAGACCATTGTGGCTTCGAGGGCTTCGAAGGCTTGGAGGGCTTCGAAGGCTTCTGCCTGGAAACCGATTGGATCCCCAACGGAACTCCAAAAGGTCCCAACATTCCCCAAGCCTTCCCGAGCGTGGCCCGGATGGAAGCCCGTTGAGATGGAGGTGGACCTGACAGAATCTCTTTCAGACCCCCTTCGCAACAGCAAAGTCCACTGCCTCCGTCATGGCCAGGTAGGCTTGAGCAGCCAAGATCTCTGCTTGCCTTGCAGACTATGCATTTCTTTTGCTTTTCAGCCGCACCGCGGCACAGTGAAAGTACACAAATCCCAAGTAGTTTTGAAGTAGCAAAAGAGCAAATCACCAGATGATTTTCTTCTGGACTTAGCTCAGAGTGAGACCGCTCTAAAAGCGTGTTTCCACCCAAACTTGGACAGCCAGCGCCTGCGCGGCCCAACATACAAATGTTTGCTGGCCTTGACCCTGTGGACACAATCCACTCTGCGTCTCCATCATACCGTCAATCCACACACATGCGTGCGTGACTGTGTGGGGTGTTTTGGTGGGTGGATCAAACCAAGCCAGGCTATCAGGACACCAAACCAACAAAGCAAGATGAAGAGAGAAATAGACTAACAAACAACCTACCTACCGACTGAACATTCCTGCCTGTCTACCAAATTACCTAGTTGGGTCGACACCATTTTCACTTTTTTGCAGACACTGCAGCTGCGTATGAACGATGCAGCCTTCACATCTTGGACATGTTGCCTTGGAACCTTTGGCAGCGGACTGTTGTATGTTTCATTCGACGCCGTCCATGCTGGGAGGTCAGACTGTTCATCTCGGTGAGAGTGAGAGTTGCTGTGTGCATGGAGCCATGTCTTCGTTGACAATCCGTGGGTTCAATGTCTCAATTCTTTCAAGATAACAACCTTTTCGATGAGGCTTGCTCTGGTAAAATCTGCAGGAGAAATGCCTGGTTGATAACAAACTATAAGACATCATCACCGGAGGGTAAGCGGGTTTGGGAATCCTCAGCTTTGCATTGGCCATGTTCTTTTTACCATCAGTTTCATGGCAACTAGTGTGTAATTCATGCAATTGTTCAGTAAAGTGCAGGTGTTTTCTCGCGCAAATTATATAGTGTGTAATTCATGCAATTCATGTGCTCAGCCGTTGTGTGCCGCCTTCCCCTGGAAGGGTCTGAAGGGCTTGGCTCAACCTCATCAAGGGCGTCTCATGGTGTGTCGGAAACCTGTTTCTGACGCTGGTCCCTTCACTTGCCCTGTTATACAAGGTCCCCAACATGTCAAGTTGTGCTCGGCCACACTCCTCTGAAGACAAATCCGGCGGCGGCAATGTCTGCAATCTGCCAACTGCGGCCTGATGGTCAAATTGGCTGCAACCCTGGCAAACTCAAGCTGCGAGTTGGTGCGAGTATCCCATGAATGCATCAAGAATTCTTCACATAAAGGAGCAGCGATGTGAGACGCCTGTATTGCTCCACTGGCCATCAGGCTCAGCGTGGTTGCTGCATCAGACTCAACAACAGGATCCAGACCTGACTCAGACTTGACCTGCTGCTGTTTATCCACAAAAGCTGCACACTGTGTGCCTGCTGTCCTGTCCCAATGAATGACATGACAAATTCTTGCGAAGACCGCGCCAAATGATCTGAGATCCCTTCTGTTCAAGGCAGCCTTATCCACTCCAAGGTGCCACTATTTGACTGAATTGCTTTTTTGAGCAGTTTTCACGTTGTTTCTCAGAACTGCATGTGGTCAAAAGTGTCCACAAGTTTGCTCAGGGCACAGCAAATGTCTCGGACACAGCTAGATCGCTCAGGCGCCCAATGATGTCCATCACGTCGCCAGCCTTGTTGTGGGCGATCGAGATTCCGGACCGAAACGTGTGCCAACAGCTCCTGCTGTAATCATGGACGCCTAAGTCCAATTGCACTGACCTCTGGAAAGTCATCATCATCACAAAGACCTCAAGCTGTGCAGTAGAATCTGTTATTGGCAATGTTCTGCCAGTTGCGACAATTCGCTCGTCTGGGATTCACACTCTGTATTACTTCCACCTGTCGACTGTGTCAACAACTCAATAGAAACGTGTCAAGTGTGGGACAATGTGAGGTATATTATGAAGCCAACAGGCCTCGTCCTCAGCAAGCAATTCGTGCAAGGTACTTCCAGATCTTCCTGCTTCGAGCTGTGGAATCGCTAAAAAGGTTCTTGTTCCAATATATTCAATGTGATTTACATTGTTTTACATATTTACATTGTTTTGCATCAATCCCACAATACACATGTTTCGGATATGCAGTGGTTGTCCTCTTTTCGGGGCCAACTGCACAAGCTCGTCCTCTCACACATACACAATTAAGCATAATTAAACCATATTAAACTTGCACTTTTATTTTGCGTTGAGCCAAGAAAAAGGCTGGTGTCAGCATGTGTCAGCGCCTCAGATTTAAAGGATCACCCAGTATATCCAGTATCCAAGCGCCCCACAGCTGCAAGACCACAAAGGTGTCCCCTGCTGGCTCGTGCCAAGGCTGCTGCTGCCTGAAGCTTCCAGGTTTCGAA
This sequence comes from Cladocopium goreaui, assembly GCA_947184155.2. NCBI lineage: Eukaryota > Dinophyceae > Suessiales > Symbiodiniaceae > Cladocopium > Cladocopium goreaui. Next base: position 277,558 of record CAMXCT020006498.1, read on the forward strand.
TTTGACCAGAAAAAGTTGACGTGTGTTTTGATTTGTTTCCGACATGTACTCGTTTTCAAAGCAGTGTGGCACACATACAACATCTTAGCAGTTGTTTTTCCAATATGAATAGTATGCAGCGCCTTGTATCCGGCTGCGTCTGCTAAATCCTCTGCCCGGCAGAGGTGCTCGTTGGCAGGCTGCAAAGCCTCTGAAAGTCTGATAACTGCAAAAACCAAAAAACTAGCACTTCACGCAACACGACTGCAAGTGATTCAGTGATCCATGAGGCAAGCAGCACTTTTTAACACTCGGGCCGAGGGCACCGTCTCAAGGGCGAGCGATAGCAGTTAGCACAAACATGCGGGGTCCGGCAATAAACACATGGCCTTGAGGCGCAATAAGATCCACAAATCCAGGCTTCACACTCCTCACACTGCATCAAATTATGTACAGCGCAGTGTCTACAAAGGCCCAAGTCTGCCTCACAAACACCTCAGATAAGGCTGAGATAAGGCTGAGATAAGGCTGAGAAAGGCTGAGAAAGGCTGAGAAAGGCACTTGGATAAGAATATTGTGAAAGCAAACAATAAAGCATTCAGTCTAAAAACCCTAAGGAACAGGCCGCAAAATTCGCTTGCGAGATTTCTTCTGCAGGTCCTTGATTCCACAAAGTCTCAGCACTGCCGTGCTTTGAAAAACCAAGTGAGGTTTATGCCATACTTATGCTATTTTGACAAGGCACCAGCAGCTTTCACCGGCAGCAGAAGCTTTCGCAAGCTCAGGAGGGTTGTCTTGTCCTCTGGGCTTTCCACTTCCAATTGATTCCAACTGATTCCAACTGTTACAAATCAACCCATTTGCAGCCAATGAAAGCAAAAGGGAGCTGAGTGGGGACCGAAGTTCAAAGAAACATCTTTGGTCGCAAGTGGTCTAAAAGTATCTGCATCCTATGGCAACGGGGCAACGTGGCTCAAGATTGAGAATGGTATCCGAAAATATCCGAAAGCTTGTAAATTCACATCCGGTTAATATCCCTGAAATCGTATCACGTCGTATCATGTCCTTCCGCTTTGCTTTGAAGAAGGTTCAAGACCTCGTCCACGACTCGAACTCGAACCCACTGTCCATCTTCTACAGAGCTGCGACAAGTCGGACATGATGGAGACTGCTTCAGCCAGGCTTGCCTCATGGCTATCGCAATGTCAGCTGAAATAGGGATGACTAGGCTGCAACATTTTTCCGGTGGACACTTGTAAGGCAACATTACTGAGATTTGTTTTCAGTGCGGAGTTCTGCGAGAAAGTTCAACGAGATATAGTTGTATTTGTTGATGCTCGAAAGAGATCCCCTACCATGGTTTATTACCAAGCTCTGCTGGATTTGCGTGGGCGAACATGATGCCAGCTGACAAACGTTGAGAAAAAAGCACCGCAGCCTTCCACACTCTGCCAAAGTAGAACATGTTTCAAAAAGCGCCTTCCCCTCAATACAATGGATCATTTTGGCGAACCTACCAACTAGAATCTCATGAAAAAGAATGTGTGTCGCATTGCGACTTGGGTACACGCATGCCTTGCAAAAGGCATGGCCGCAGGGAATAAGTGCTACACATTGTCTCAAGAGGCCGCAGCATATTGGGCAATTTGCAGCCACCTCGCTGTCTTGCCTCCAGGTTTTGCTCTCAAGATGCGAACATATCCGGATATATATATATATTATATATTATATATTATATATTATATATATTATATATATATTATATATTATATATATTATATATTATATATATTATATATATATATTATATATATTATAATATTATATATATAGGGCTTACAACACCTGAACCTTGTCTTGCAACAGGTGGCAGGTGCCAACTGGCCACTTTCTCTCAGACATGCGGATCAATTTCGACGAAGCCTGTTCACTTGGTCTATGTATATAAATAATTTGTTGATATTTGTTGTTCTCAAAAAGCCAACAGAACAAGCGCTGCCTGCCTCTGCTTGCGTTTCGCATGATTACAGCTTCTGGCTGGCGCTTCTCTCTCACTGACCATGTCTTGCTTCTCCTACACGGAGGACTGATTGGCCAGCCAGTCTCCTGATCTTCAGTAGAGACTCTCAGGCGGGAAAAGCCTTGATCTTGAAATGTCTGCAGTGTCACAGACAGAAGTTCCATGAATGCGACTGCAGCCACCAGAAGCAACATATATTCAGCAAATGCCCTGCTATGCACAAAGCATAAGCCTTGATACGGTATTCACTTGAGAAATACTGAAAAGCGAGCCTCCAAGGAAGGAACTTGATGAGCATCGGAATCTGAGACAGGAATCAATGGAGCGACTTGTTCAATATCAGCTATCGATCGGCGATGCAAAACCACGAAACCACGTGGGATGAAGGTCACACCTTGAGCACGTTCAGCCAGTGCTACCACTGCCACCTGCTGGAACATGAGGGAACGATGCTTAAGGTCTGAAATTCGCACAGCATTGTGCAAGGACAGTTGCGCTGGTCATGATTCTCATGACAAGAGTCTGACAAGAGAGGCAAGAGTAAGGTTGGCAATGCTGATGACGATGACAAGGATGGCGAATGTGAGGGCGATGATCTGACTATGAAGGTTTCACGCAGGCTCGTCAAAACTTGGCTTCCAGCAGCCGCTTCGGACAGCGAGATGGACACCGTCATCATAAGCCTCAATCGCAAATTCTACCAATTCCACCCATCAACTTCTTGGCCGAAGTCTGGATGATCATTGGGAAAGCGCGGCTTTCTGCAATCTGTTCTGAGTGTCTGCGCTCATTCAGCAGTGCACTGCATCCTCTCTGACATCTTGCCTGGAAAACAAAACCGTCAATTTTTTCTTACAGAGAACGATCCACCGCGGAAAATCTCTGTTTGGACCCTGGGACCCTCCACTCGGCCTCAACGATGTGCGCTGGAAGCAAGCGCACACTCCGTTCCAGATGCCATGCAGCTCTTAACCGCCAACGATCTGCACAGGTGCCATGTGCTCCGTGTGCTCCATGTGCCTCGTAAAGGAGTTGGACGAGTTGGACGAGTTGGATAAGCGAAGCAGCAATTGCAACGCAAATTCTGTGAAGCGAAGCGAACCGAAGCGCCTCCCCGTCAAACAGATTCCACCTGGTTCAAAATGTTCAAAGCAAAGTTGAGAAAGATATCTGGGAAGGTTCGGAAGGGAAGAAAAATGAAGAAAAGCACTTCAAACATCTTCAAACCCTTTCCAGCTGCCTCAACTCCACATCTTCTTCCTGCCAACTCGGGCTGTGGAAGTTCATTTCTGCACTTTGAGTTTTTTTGAGCATGCATAACATTGCATAACCATGATGCAGGACATGGACAAATACGTTCCGCCTGATCCAAGTCTTTCGAACACTTAGCCCAATCCTCGAGCCTGACAGGAGGGCTGAAGTCGCGTTTAGCCGCATCAGGAAGCTTCATTGGACATCGCAACTACTTAGCCGAGGAAACAAATGGCTTTACCCAAAGAGTTTCGGGAACGGACTTTCTGCCTGGCAAGCCTATGTTCGAGCTCATCTAGAACACTCTTGCACTCCTGATCAGCACAGGCCAATACAGGGCAAGAAGCGATCAACAACTGAAAATGACACCCTACATCCGGCATGTTTCACAATTCTTCAAACATGCAAAAACCAAGGAGAACAAGCATAGTGATGCACAGTCAAACTGGAAGCACATGTGCAACTTGATCACATTTCCAAAGGACCTTGGCAGAAGTCGAAGTCCCAGCAAACAAAGCCTGGCATCCGAAGGGCGCGTCCGGTTTCGTGGGGCATGAACCGAACGAAGTCAGTTTCTGATCAACAAGGCCGAAGGCACAGTCTGGGCATCCGCAAAGAACAGGAGAGCGCGTCCAGATAAATGCCTGGTTGCACATTCTTGCAACTAGAAACTGCAAACTCTGCTTCAATCTGGGGTAGCCACTCAAGCCGGAGCAGCAGTTCCTGAAGTCGCAAGCTAGGGAAATGCGCAAATTCGCATTAGCCTTATCTGCTCAGTCTACTCAGTCTGCTCAGTCTGCTGGGGTGCCTCTTTGGAAGGAAGTTTGGAGAAGAAAGGCTGCGGTTCTGGTCGTGGCCTTGGAAATTGCGCTTGATGAGAATGGAGCGGTTCAATGCTTTTCATCAAATCAGTCCATAGATGTGGTGCTTGAAATTCTCAAGCATTCTACACCAACATCGCACATTCATGCACTACTGGTCAAAAGCTACCCAGGTCTATGTGAGGGCCCAAGACCTAGGACACATCGGACCTGAGGTTGAGGGCAAGCTGGCTGCATCCAACACAAACTTTCTCGCTGTAAGAAGCGCTCGCCAAATGAGTGCCTGCAAAGCACTGGAAGTAGGGCGAAGTAAACTTGTTAAGCACTGAAAGACCGAAAGACCTTGTTCCGCTTAACGGTGCTGGGGTCATGTGCACGGGGCACTTATTGAAACTCCGGTTGTTCCTTTCTAGCGCCCCTCTTCTTGCGCCTTTCTAATGTCTAACATCGATGCAACACTTTGGTTGCTTCACTACTTGGCTACCTGAAAAAAGGGCAAATCAAATCTAAGAATCCACCACTCTACTCTACTGGTGTCCGGGCTACTTGCAGCACCACGGGCTATTCTTGAGCATACCAGGCTTACCAAGCCAGGCTGGCAGCTAGCACTTCTCCAACATAGCATCTGCAAACGTTGCAGAGGCAGGCACATCGCCTTCAGCCACAACCATCTGGGTGATGACTCCCTCCTCCACCAGCATGGCAAAACGTTTCAGCCGTGGACCTCCAAGTCTCTGGCGTATTTGAGGCGAGTCCAAGACCAGGTCCAATGACTTTGCCATCATGCCCTCTGTATCCGCTAGGAAAGTGATCATGGAACCTTGGACCTTTTGATCCTTGGCCCATGCATCCATAACCGCTCCATCGTTGACACTACACACCAAGACTTCATCGATTCCTTTGGCTTTGAGGGCAGCTTGCTGTGCAAGGTATCCAGGCACATGCTGATTGGAACACGTCGGAGTGAATGCGCCCGGAACGCCAATGACGATGGTCTTCTTTCCAGAAAGGCGCTCAGCCATTCTGACCTTCACAAATGTGGCAAAAAATCAACTAATCCTCCCTAATCCTGCCTATATGAAGCTAAAAGTGCTGCATGTTACACAACAGGCTCAATGAGAAATCAATCAGATGTGCAGGCCTTCAATGGCGGATAGCCCATGTCCACCTCCACTTCTGGAAACTTTTGTCCCACGGCTGCAAAGCCACGCCGCACGAAGGCTAAATGAAGCCATAGCTTTCGCTGAGCAACTTGCATGGCAGAAAATGCTGCCATTGCTTCGTTGAGAACTTTGTTGGAAGGAGACAGTAGTTTAAGATAGTTTAAGCACAGATCCGGTGTGTTAGAATTCCCTGCAACGAATCTACTGGTACTTCTGATATTCCAGGCTTGCATTGAGCTAATTTGCTTGTCTTGGTCTGGGCTGTGTCGCAAATGTAACAAAGCTGCAAAGTATGAGAAGTGTATCAACAGTCAGTAGAGACTGGCAAGGATATATTGTCAGATGTTCTGCTCTAGAGACCTCAGTACAAACGCTGCATGGGCAAGATTTGGCCAACCAACATCAACGATTTTTCACAACAATCAACTGCATAAAACTGATGCACTTCATTCAATGCATTTGCTGCCTGTTGTCTAGGCGAAGAAGCACCTCAAGCAAGGCTCCGAAAACTTGCACCAGAATCTGAGCATCTCTGAGCATCTCTGAGCATCTCTGAGCATCTCTGAGCATCAGACCCACTCGCAGCATGGCAGAAGCGAGTTCAAGGAGAACCAGGGCCGCAATGGGAAGAGCCAAGACTTCCAACCGCTTCGCATCATCGTTTGCCTCGCCAAGGAGGTCCAAGGCATCCCCAGAGCGATTCAATGCTGCCATGGCCGGAGCCAATTTGGACATATCGGAAGGTTGGCTAGGTGGATGAAGAGGTGGATGACTCGGATGACTCGGATGACTCGGATGACTTGTGCAAGTTGAATTCGGCCAAGGCGGAAGAGCTGCAAAGAGTTGTGGAGCACGTGAGACCAGCCCGCTTGCGGTGCTGGCATCTGCTTCACTTGTTTCAAGATGACCCACTTCTCTGCTCCATGGTAGCATACGATATTGTCTGCGACTAGGACTTGGCAAATCTTGCCGAAGCTTGGACAACAATGCAGCTGCTTGCGCTGATACGGAGGTAGAACCAAAGCTCGGAAGGTCTTCGTCGTCAAAGTTCTCGGAACTGTTTGAGGCTTCACTCTCCAGTTCACATAGGGCGAGTCCCAAGTGGCTGCAAGCCTGGGAGGCGCCAAAAAATATGCAGTCTTCTGCTTAATGTAGCTTAATGTAGCTTACTACTTACAACATCTTACAACCTTAAGTAGATTCTGCGAATCACCGGGGTCCCAGCTTGCAGGGCGACTCGTCCTGCTGTGACGCTTGCTGGTGGCCTCCACCAAAAACGTGCAGCTTGTGGGGTTCACCGGGTTCACCTGCCCCGGAACTTTACAGATGCTTTTGTCCAAAACTTGTCATCTTTTGTCACAGATTTTCACAGCTTTCAGTATCTTTCAATCGCACCTCAGGGGAGGTCCATCTTCATCATCAGAATTTGCGGGATGTTGAGCACTGTATGCCTCCAGATTCAGAGCTTGCAGCCCAGCAGTTCCCCCAGAGATTCCATGAAAATCATGAAATTCCATGAAATTCCCCCATTTCCCAAGAATCTCACCTCCAAATCCAAGACCTGTCGAAAAAACCGGGCAGCATCTGGTCCTGGCCTCAAAGCGGGCGAAACATCTGCAAGCTGGGATGGAACTGCGCATGTGATGATCTTTGAGACGCTGGCACAGATGACACAGCCCTCCGGAAGAAGAGAGTCGATATGCGTCTAGAAAAAGGTGAAAAGTGGCACCTTATCAAAGTGACAGGTCAAAACGGTCAGGCTGAAACAGCATAGCCGTTGCAGTGTGCAGTGTCTTCCTTGAACTAGCGAGATGACCAAGGTGCTGACAAATCCTCCTCCATATCAACATTGCCAAGGAAGCGAGCTGGGCAACTTAGTGCCTTGGTGAATTGAGAAATGTGCTGCGACTAGATAGAACATCTCTAGGGCTGCCACACGACGAAAGCTCGAAGATTCATCCTCAAGGCCAAAGTCAAGGCCAAAGTCTCTTCATTTTGCTCTGCACGGCTGACTAGTTGCAAGTTCAGTGGAAGAATGTCAATGGCCTCATCGGGAAGATGAAGGAAGGTGTTCTTCAGCACCAAACCACTCGCACCAGTTCCTGAGTGTTACAACAGCGCTCCAACGCATGTTGGTTTGCGCCCTTGAAAGCCAAGGCTTCGACCACAAGCAGGAAGCGCCCCCGACCCTCAGCATCTTGCAGCGTGGCTACAAATTCTGGCAGTTTTTCAAGCTGGGGAATGGATGGAATGGGAAACGAATAGGGTCCGTACGCTCTTCCTGCGGGTACTCATTTCCAGAGAGCCTTGGAGTTTCTGTAACAGCCGAGTCTGCCCGGTCTGGCGGTAGGAGAATGGCCAAAGACAGACCACAGCAACCTAGCTCAGAATCATTGCAAAAAGATCGCGGCTTGATCAGCTTCAGGGAGGAATCCTTTTTGTCCTGCCAACTTAAGAATCGATGAGACCATCAATCCATGAGAAATAAAGCAGCCATTGCCAAGGCCTGTGCGAAGTTAACAAGACCAGTTCTGCTTCCAAGCTGACTTTCTGAAGTCAATTGGAACTGTCCTTTGACAACCAGTAGCTGCAGCCCTCCAATCGACACCTGACTGCTGTGCAGCTGGCTAGAATCTGGTGGAGTTTCCACTGGATTCTCCTGATTTCTCAGTATTTCTCTACCCTGTCTGTTTCAGCTGTAATCATGTCAAGTCATGTCAAGTGCATCAAGTATTGCACTGGCGCTTGATCCAGCGCAGAACTTCCAACCTCGGTGCATCTCACAACGTGCGCTGTGAGTCATGCTGAGTTTCACCTTGCTCTAAGCCTCTAAGTTCCATACGTCATTTGTACACGTCGACCAAGCTCCATTCCTTGTGCCAACTACATCCCATCCCTGTGAATCTCCCAACACACTGAAGGTAGGTTGACCCTGGCAGTAAGACACACCTCAAATTTGGAGGCAAAAAAAAGGCCGCCTCGTAGCGCGTGAGATCATCAATACCATCCCATGCAACTAAGGCACTAGACCCACACACGGAATAATCTAATGGAACAAGGTTGGATATTGTACCGTCAAACCAGTGAGATAGGACACTGACAAATAGTCTGAAAACCGAAAATGCAGGTTGCATCAGGTTGCACAGGACCACATAGGCCTATGAACAATTAGAATAATTAGAACGACTTCTGTGTTCCTGTGAATTGTTGCATGTGAGAATGCAGGCTGATTCAGAAATGTCAAAAACATGTCATTTTTTCAGCACTTTATTAATGACTGTTTTTCTCTATATCAACAGCTAAGCATATCGTTTGAAGAAAGAAGAAACCCATCACAGTTTCCTGAGTGGTCCGCTCTACATGACATTTTCTGCGTCCTTATGTAGAGTCCCCTTTGCGGTTTTTTTACGACGAGTGACATTGGTCACTATAGCTGCTATAGCTGATACCCGAATGCTCCGCATTCCGGTTGAAATATCTCAAAAGTCATGAAAAGTGATGAAAAGTGCGTTGACTCCATGGGTTCTCAGCCAGGAATCGCTCTTCCAGGAACCTCTGCAACTCGGACAGTTTGTACAAAGAGTATGACCTTAGAAACTCAGAGCCCCAAAACAACCAGTGAACGGCTTAACCTAGGTGTAACTTACTCGCAACAGTTGTTCATTATTTTCACTTCACTTCACCCTGACATACAAAATTGGATGAAACGGAATTTTGAGTTATCACACACAGAGCAAAGCGGATCTGGTGCTAGCGGTTTGGTTCGGCAACACAATGGTCTGGTTCGGAAACAAAAAGGTCTGGTTTGGAAATTGCACGGTACAAGAACCAAAGGTCGGGATCAGGAACCAAAACGTTTGGTTTTGGTAAGTGCAGCCACATTTCTTGATTCTCAGTGCTGAGGCCAGATTTTTCCTCACAATAAGCAAGTGCTCTATTCTATGTATCTGTTGCCGATGCTATATGTCTATGTGTGTCTCTGATTGACACGGCTGTCCCAACAGGGGAATTTTGTTCTCTCCCGTTGTCCATTTGCTGAACCATATTTGCTTAACCATAGTTGCTGAACCATAGTTGCTGAACCGTAGCTGCTGAACCATAGATACTGAACTGTAGTTGCTGAACCGTAGCTGCTGAACTGTAGTTGCTGCACCGAAAGTTGCTGAAACGTAGTTGCTGAACCGTAGCTGCTGAACCATAGATACTGAACTGTAGTTGCTGAACCGTAGCTGCTGAACCGTAGCTGCTGAACCATAGATACTAAACTGTAGTTGCTGAAACGTAGCTGCTGAACTGTAGTTGCTGAACCGTAGTTGCTGAACCGTAGTTGCTGAACCATAGATACTGAACTGTAGTTGCTGAACCATAGCTGCTGAACTGTAGTTGCTGAACTGTAGTTGCTGAACCGAAAGTTGCTGAACCGTAGTTGCTGAACTGTAGTTGCTGAACTGCAGTTGCGGAACCGTAGTTGCTGAACCGTAGTTGCTGAACCATAGATACTGAACTGTAGCTGCTGAACCGTGGTTGCTGAACCGAAAGTGCTGAACCATAGATACTGAACTGTAGTTGCTGAACCGTAGCTACTGAACCGTAGTTGCTGAACCGAAAGTTGCTGAACCATAGATACTGAACCGTAGTTGCTGAACTGTAGCTGCTGAACTGTAGGCTGAACCGTAGTTGATGAACCGAAAGCTGCTGAACCATAGATACTGAACTGTAGTTGCTGAACCATAGCTGCTGAACTGTAGTTGCTGAACCATAGTTGCTGAACCGTAGTTGCTGAACCGAAAGTTGCTGAACCGTAGCTGCTGAACTGTAGTTGCTGAACCGTAGTTGCTGAACCGTAGTTGCTGAACTGTAGTTGCGGAACCGTAGTTACTGAACCAGAGTTGCTGAGCTTAAAGTTGCCGAACGGTAGTTGCTGAATCGTAGTTGCTGAACCATAGATACTGAACTTTAGTTGCTGAACCATAGCTGCTGAACTGTAGTTGCTGAACTGTAGTTGCTGAACCGTAGTTGCTGAACCGTAGTTGCTGAACCGTAGTTGCTGAACCGAAAGTTGCTGAACCGTAGTTGCTGAGCTTAATGTTGCCGAACGGTAGTTGCTGAATCGTAGTTGCTGAACCGAAAGTTGCTGAACCATAGATACTGAACTGTAGTTGCTGAAGCGTAGTTGCTGAACCGTAGTTGCTGAACCGTAGTTGCTGAACCATAGATACTGAACTGTAGTTGCTGAACCGTAGCTGCTGAACTGTAGTTGCTGAACCGTAGTTGCTGAACTTCAGTTGCTGAACCGTAGTTTCTGAACCGAAAGTTGCTGAACCATAGATACTGAACTGTAGTTGCTGAACCGTAGCTACTGAACCGTAGTTGCTGAACCGTAGTTGCTGAACCGAAAGTTGCTGAACCATAGATACTGAGTCGTAGTTGCTGAACTGTAGCTGCTGAACTGTAGGCTGAACCGTAGTTGCTGAACCGTAGTTGCTGAACCGTAGCTGCTGAACTGTAGTTGCTGAACCGTAGTTTCTGAACCGAAAGTTGCTGAACCATAGATATTGAACTGTAGTTGCTGAACCGTAGCTACTGAACCGTAGTTGCTGAACCGTAGTTGCTGAACCGAAAGTTGCTGAACCATAGATACTGAGTCGTAGTTGCTGAACTGTAGCTGCTGAACTATAGGCTGAACCATAGTTGCTGAACCGAAAGCTGCTGAACCTTAGATACTGAACTGTAGTTGCTGACCCATAGCTGCTGAACTGTAGTTGCTGAACCGTAGTTGCTGAACTGCAGTTGCTGAACCGAAAGTTGCTGAACCAAAGATACAGAACTGTAGTCGCTGAACCGTAGCTGCTGAACTGTAGTTGCTGAACCGTAGTTGCTGAGCCGAAAGTTGCTGAACCATAGATACTGAACTGAAGTTGCTGAACCGTAGCTGCTAAACTATAGTTTCTGAACCGTAGTTACTGAACCGTAGTTGCTGAACTGTAGTTGCTGACCCGAAAGTTGCTGAACCATAGATACTGAACTGTAGTTGCTGAACCGTAGCTGCTGAACCGTAGTTGCTAAACTTTAGTTGGTGATCCGAAAGATGCTGAAGCGTAGTTCCTGAACTGTTGTTGCTGGACTGTAGTTGCTGTACCGTAGTTGCTGAACTGAAAGTTGCTGAACCGTAGCTACTGAACTGTAGTTGCTGAACCATAGATACTGAACTGCAGTTGCTGAACCATAGTTGCTGAACCGTAGTTGCTGAACCGTAGTTGCTGAACCGTAGTTGCTGAATCGTAGTTGCTGAACCGAAAGTTGCTGAACCATAGATACTGAACTGTAGTTGCTGAACCGTAGCTGCTGAACTGTAGTTGCTGAACCGTAGTGCTGAACTGTAGTTGCTGAACCGTAGCTGCTGAACTGTAGTTGCTGAACCGTAGCTGCTAAACTATAGTTTCTGAACCGTAGCTGCTGAACTGTAGGTGCTGATCCCTAGTTGCTGAACCGAAAGTTGCTGAACCATAGATACTGAACTGTAGTTGCTGAACTGAAAGTTGCTGAACCGTAGCTACTGAACTGTAGTTGCTGAACCATAGATACTGAGCTGCAGTTGATGAACCATATTGGCTGAACCGTAGTTGCTGAACCGTAGTTGCTGAACCGTAGTTGCTGAACCGAAAGTTGCTGAACCATAGATACTGAACTGCAGTTGCTGAACCGTAGCTGCTGAACTGTAGTTGCTGAACCGTAGTTGCTGAACTGTAGTTACTGAACCGTAGTTGCTGAACTGTAGTTGCTGAACCCGGTTGATGAACTAAAAGTTTCTGAACTGAAAGTTGCTCAACCGTAGTTACTGAACCGGAGTTACTGAACCGTAGTTACTGAATCTCAGTTTCTGAACCGAGGAAGTTGCTGAACCAGACTATGTCCATCTGGGGACCGGTTGGCAAAAGGAACAACGAGGGCACCAGTTGAGGGCACTCAGGAACTCAGGCCCAAACTGCACTGCTCCATCGCGGTGGAAGCAGATCGCAAATTCTGGAACTCCCGCCTTGGCGCCAAAGCCGGTCTCTTTCCATTGGAAACAATGGAAAGAGATTTCCTGCCCTGGGTGGGACAAATGACATGGAGCAAACTGCAGGCTGCCCACGCAAAACTATCTCTGTGACGCAGCAACAGCCTAAGGGCCTTGCCATGATGCATTCCATCCAATGCTCCAGAAGCATGGTGTCAGAAATCATTCTGTCATCATGAAGATACCTGGGAGAAATACATATTGGAGTGCAATACAAATACAACATTGATGTCATCGTGAACATCATCAACGTCATCAACATCATCAATGACATCATCAACATCATCACCATCACCAACGGCTTCTGTACCAAATTCATAAGGTACTGTAGGTCTTCAGAACCAGCAACTGCAGCTGAGGAACAAAGTGAGCTTTGGATGTTCTTGATTCCCAAGGCAAAGTAGGCGACTCCCTACCACCACTGAAGCATCATCTGCCATATTCCAAACTCCCACCTCAATAGGTCCATGGCAAGTCCATTGGACATGCAAACAGAGCTGAAGATCTTCAACGATTCAAATACGATCAGAAAGCCTGGGGTTGCATGACCCGGCGCCTGATGAAACGATGCAGGAGGTCCATCTAGCAGCACCAGTTCACCCTGACCTTCCAAACGGATCACTCATGTCTCAGCGCAGGACCTAGAGACGACCTGAGTACTTCACTAGGATTCTGGCAGTTGCTAGCAGAAGTCGCTACCTCCAAGACTTTGTGACATGACTCATGTCGTGATCTTGTTTTAAAGGTGGTACTTGGATCCATCTGGCAAACCGGCAACTTTGGAGGACTTGTCTGAAAGAGATGCAATGGCTGTCCAGGTGCAGCAGGATGCCTCTCGCTCCTCTTCTGCAGTGACAGGCGGAAGAGGCTCGTCCTGCGAAACGAAAACTGCACAGGGAGAAAATAAATTTAAAAAATGAATGAATAAATAAAATAAATAAAATATATATATATATAATATAAATAAATTTTAAAAAAATAATAAATTAAACAAATAAACTAAATAATTAAATAAAATAAATAAATATATATATATATAACTATATATATATATACATATGCATACGTTATATCATGTGTATATAATGTATATATATATATCATCTATACTAACAGGTGTGTATGTGTGTGCATGTATGTTTACACGTAGTTATCACATATCTTTGTATACATGATATATGTCATATTGCGATCTTTCCAAGTCTCTACAAAGCTTCAACCGCAGGTCCTGCAATTGCTGAATGGAGTGCCCCAGGAAATTCCGGTAAAGCTGCAGGTCTTCCTGTGGACTCAAAGGAGGATCTACTTCCTCCTCAAAGATGTGGTTGCCTGCCGCAGCCAAGTCTCAAAATCCTCCCAAAAAAGTAATCTTCTTCCGTCCTTCAGTTGTGCATGAAAAGGGCACGCAAAGGCAGGAAAAGGCCTACATCAAAGTCTGGGAGATCGTCATAGCTGTCAGCGGGCGTCTTCAGGTGCTCACCTTATCCAACTGTCGATCCAACCCGAAGGATGGAGAAAATCCCACAATATTCCGAAAAAAAGAAGCTCTCATCTGACGCAAGGCTGCTCATGAAGAGTACCGTTCTTTTTACGTGCTATCACTGCCATCGCTGCCGTCACTGCTGTCACTACCCACTGGATCTTGTTTGCAGCATCATATACTTGCATATTGCTCGAGGACATCCCTGAGCTTTGTACACGTTTCAGCTGCTCTTGATGCTTCAGCCAGCGCCTGTGGGATAGCATCTAGACTGGTCCATCAAATCAAAGTGTACGGAGAAAGTTCCAAAGGAAGTTCGTTGGTGTTCTTGCATGCCCAGATCTAGTTTTTTGCAAAAACCAAACGCACCAAGAAGGAAGTGCCCCGGTACTGAATAATTATTGGGTGCACAGTGCAGAACCATTGCCCATTTTTTGCACTCAGATCTCATCGTGTTCTCCACGAGCAGACTTTGGGTCGTCCTCCCACTCAAGATCATCACTATCATCTTCCTGGGTCGCAGAGCATGACTCACAATAACTTTCTTTTTTGCACATAATTATCCAATTCTTTCTCAACCGATGCTCCTCTGGAAACTCAATCCTTCTGGATCATCTTCACTTTGAGATGATGCTTCGTCCTCCGAGTTTGCAACCCCAGGCATGTGTTCATATGGAAGGTTGGATGTGCAAAGAGTTTGTGGATGAAAAGAAGTGTGAGTATGTAGGCATACATGAAAGGGTCCGCCCTTTGTCCTCCTGGATGGCATCGTCAGAGAAGTCTTCTGCGTCCAACGAATCTTCACTGTCTAGAAAGTTTTCCTGTCCAATGACCAAAGTTTCGGCAGCATGACACATCTCTTCTGGTTCCCTAGACTTTGCAGGAAAAGAACTAAAAAACTGACGTTGGGACAATCTTGTCTGTGATGGGAATGCATTTCCTTTTCTGTTTTAATTATTTCGTTTTCTCGTTTGTTCTTCCGTCCTTTCTTTCATTTTTGTTTTGTTCTTTCGTTTTTTCTCTCTTTCTTTCTTTGTTTTTTTCTTTCTTTCCCTCTTTATTTCTGTTTTTCTTTATTTTTGTTTCTTTTGTGTTTCCTTTCTTTCTTTTTTTCTTTCTTTCTTTCTTTCTTTCTTTCTTTTCTTTCTTTCCTTTCTTTCTTTCTTTCTCTTTCTTTTCTTTCTTTCTTTCTCTTTTTTTCGTTCTTTTCTTTTCTTTTCTTTTCTTTCTTTTCTTTCTTTTTCCTTTCTTTTCTTTTCTTTTCCTTTCTTTTCTTTTCTTTCGTTTCGTTTCGTTTCGTTTCGTTTCTTTTCTTTTCTTTTCTTTCTTTCTTTCTTTCTTCCTTCCTTCCATCCTTCCTTCCTTCCTTGCTTGCTTGCTTGCTTGCTTGCTTGCTTTCTTTCTTTCTTCCTTTCTTTCTTTCTTTCTTTCTTTCTTTGTGGAAGCTTTTGTAAATATATTCCCACAAAACACATTTAAGAAAATTGGAGGATCAACTTGCAATGTTAAGTTTATACCAAGGTTTTTATTGTAAAATTGGAGCTGGTTTACAACTGCGATTTGCGAACATTACGTTGGTTTGTTTTAAAGACGCCGAACACTTGTTTCGGTTGATGCTTCAGGTCTTGACGTCTTGACGCCTTGACGCCTACTCCAACACATCCCTCCCGCGCACCGGGAAAGTCGGCATGAAGTGAACGAGGTCCACAACGTTGAGGTATCCCGTGCAGCCAGCTGTGGCTGTGGGCCAACTGGGCCTGAAGTTTGGCCAAAACTTGCGCAGCAGATGTTAGTCACGCAGTCACTACCTAGACCCTCGAAATACCACAAAAAGAATGGCAAATGTACTAAAACTATGGGGTGAAACGCAAGTTTATGGGTACAAATGGAGGGTCTAGGTAGCTGCAGGTAGCTATTCTGATGTTTCGGTTCTGGCCTTTCAAAACCAGGCGACCGTAATTTTGGTCAGGCCCCACTATCTCCCAGTTTTGGAAGAAGCGGCTGGTCCTGTCAGTGTCCTGAAAATGCCACTTGGGCTGGAAGTAGGGGAAGCTGGAGCTCCATGTTACAGAAATAGATGACATGATACCCCTTTTCGACGAACAATATCCAATCAATTTGCACGGACGGAGGGGCTCGCGGAACCAGTGATAGAGAATTGATATTTGAAGATTTGAAATTGCAGCATGAAACACCCCACTTTGGGTGCGGGGACCCCGGCAGAACAACCACACTTCTTGGGACTGCTAAGACATCGTTCCGGCTTCCACGACAATTCTGGCTCTTTTCGCTGCTCATCCAAGTGAGCTGAAGCTCAGGAGCCAAGGCCACGGTGAAGACTGCTGGAATCCTTCACTCCAAAGGGCCCGCCCTGTGGTGAGAAACCCCATGGATTTTTTGCAACCGAAAAAAAGATTTTGAAGCCGCTCTCTTGGCGGAGATTGTTCTGCTGCAAAGCCCTCAGAGTCTGCAAACCTGCACAAGGCACCATTTTTTCACGGGGCAAAGTTTTGTCAACTCACAGGGTGTGTTGCAACGTGTTGGCGAATCCGGCCGTGATCTAAAATGATTTGTCAGGCTGCCCCTTGGCACTAGGGGACGGCTTCTGCCCTGTAGGCTCAAATTCCCCAATGCCAGCTTTGCCCTTGCTGCTGTGGTGTTTTTCCCCTACTAGGAGTATGGGGCGGATAATTGATCCCCCCTTAACCTTTTTGCGCAAATGGCTTGGCTGCACTTGAGAAAGCCCAAACAGATCAAAGCTTGCGAGGTCCACACCCCACGGGCGTAGCTTGACAAACTGCCTTGTCATCTCTAACTCACCGCCCATCGTGGTCGCCCAAACATCCCATGTCCTGTTGCGCCACTTGTGCACAGAGCCGCTATAGAGCCACATGAAGGCATATGTCACTTGGATCGAGGCATGCAAAACTTGTCTGTTTTTGAAGGGCGCGGAAAAACACAAACAGCCGGCTTTGCTTCGGGTGGGTTCACATCAGTTTCTATGTGTGGTTTTATCCAGAGGCAACAGTGGCTCACTAGGTGATTCTGAAGCAGGCTATAGTGTCAGAAAAATGATTAATACACCTGCCCACCGAGATTTTAGGTGTGACTTTATGCGGTTTGAGATGTGTTTCAAGAAGAATGAAGAAGAAAGAAGAAGGAAACGGACAACGCCCACCACCACAAACCACAACACCACACAACCTCAACAACGAGCTTCCACCACACAACAACCACAACCCAACAACCCAAAAACACCACAGCAACAACAACAACAAGCCATGTCAACGACGTCACCACGTGCTATTTTCGACATCAAAAAAACAAATGAAGGCTTGTCAACCTCAAACAAGTTCCAACAACAACAACTCCAAGAAAAAATTCCTGCTCAAAAAGCACAAAATCAACACAACAATGTTGCAAAGGCCTATTGAAAAGGCCTCAACTGCTCTCCAGTGCGCGCGCGCGCGCAACCAGAACTTCAACACCCGCGACACACTGTAATTGTGCATATCAAGCCGGTGTTCGAAGACCAAAGGCTCCTGCCACGCAGAAAATCTCCTCGAAGGCATGCTCTTGAATCTTGATGGAAGCACAAACCAAAGTACTTATAATTCACTTGGGGTTTCAACTTGCTAACTTCACTTCGATGTAAATCGTCAACTGATGGTTCTGCACCCTATATTTGCACGATAATGATGTAATATAAAAAAAATACTTTCGAAAAGGATTGGGCCACCTGACACCCTTTAGGCCAGGCACATTGTTCCGCACCAGCTGAGAATCTTCCCGCCCCCCGCCCCCTAAGATCTGGACCATCCATCAGGTCGGTGCTGAGCTGAGGCAGGGCTCCTGCACAGAAACAAAAGGGCCGGCTGCTGGCTCTCGAGAACTCTGACCAGATGCAGTGGAGTAAGAGACGCAAAATGGGAACAGACCCCCAACAAGAAGGAATAAGGAACTGATATGGTTCTGAAAATCAAGTTGATTCTGTTCCTTACGTCTCGTTCTCTGTCCTTGGGCTGTGTCCGCCTTGCCTGGCTTATTAAAGGAAGGGCTTCTGCTTGTCAAATGTTTTTAAATCGGGTGCAATTTCGGGTCCAAATCATCCAAGCTGATGCCACACCTCTGAACTGAGCCATGATCAGATTCCTTCTCTGCAGCATGTGGCTTGAGCAATGACTTCGCAAGATTTTGCCTTCACATCTTGGGCTCGGGATGCCCCACCGTTGTGAGTTCAAGGGCACGACAGAGCCGACCAAGCGAAGTGTGGAGAAGTAAATGAAAAAGATGATTCACTGCCATAGATGAAAAGACGTTCAACAAAAAAAACAGCAAAAGCAATCAATGCCTAAGTCTCTGGGTCCAAGCAGTGGCCAACTGCCCTGCTGTGTTCCAACTTTGCTTCTGTCCTCGTAGGCGCATAGTACATGCATTCGGTGTGGACATGTCTGCATCCAGAAACACCTAAAGGAGAGATCCTACAGAAAACTGATATTGGAGATCGAAGAGTGGATCATCTGCTCATTTGAAGTCCCTCTCTTTCTCTCTCTTTTTCTCTCTTTCTCTGATTCCACCTCACATGGCACCTCACACCCTGTCTCACCTTTCCACTGGATAATCTATACCGTATACCCTATATCTCTCTCTCTCTCTCTCCCTCTCTATCGCCCGTGTCAAGGCTTCATCCTGGCTATCATCAAATCGCATGTCAAAAGATCTCATTATACTAACAGTATCATGTCTTTTCTTCATCCTATCCCTAGGAAACGCTCTCTGGGCCAGGAGGTGTATGTCATCGATGCTCACCCAATCATGCCATCCGATATACATGCTATGTTACCCATCTAATCCGACTATCCCTGACGTATCTAAGGAATAATCGAGTGGCTTTACCTAGAGGCTAGGCGCTCTCTCTCCAATGTGCCGCTATCTTCTATCTGGTCCCTCTGCACTGAGAAAAGTATCTCAGCCTACCTCAAATTTTCTTATCAGCTTATCTCTCTTTCTGCTTAGGTCTCCTCATGTATGACATGATTGACCTCAGTTCCATTCCCGCTGCTGGAAACTAAAGCAAAGCCCGTTTCACAAAAATCCTGGGCTTGTGGATTCATCCCCTTGCACACTGGGGAACGTTCAAAGATGTAGCCTTCGCTTTTCAGAAAAGCTCTTCTCTGACAACCTCCCTTTTCGAAATTCTCGAGACTACAGTATATTGAACGGTCATACTCCAAACATGCTCAAACTGTTTGACTCTCAGGAATGCGCAATTAACATCAAAAGACACACTTTGGGCCCTTCCGTAAAAAATGCCAACCTCAGGCAGCCACACGGGATAGTCACAGGCGTTTTCGTTTTTTTCCGAGACTCTGTAAAACGTAAGTGCCCACCCATAGCGTGATGGCAGAAACCTGCAAGTGTCGAGAGACTTCTAAGGCTTTGGGGCATCAAGGAAGCCCGTCAAGGCCAAAGCTAAATCCTCTGTCATAGCTTTCTTATCGTTCTTGAGTATTTAGCACCTGCGTTCGCATCCGAGCCCTTGAAATGGTCGGACGTGTCCATGTTTGGAAATTTGAACTCCCGCGCTTGGCTCATGTTGCAGGAACAGTCAGCTTGCCTGCGCCTGGCGCACATGTCTAAGCCCCCTGTGAACCTCTCCACAGCTTTTTTACAAGGCCTAGGCGCGGGTAAAAACAACAAACAACTTAAGAACAAGAAGAAGGAAGAGGCGCACGCAAAAATGCGACAAAAGCAGATGTGTGTAACAAGCTGCGGTATGACAAAGAACATCATCACTACCAGTGAACCTGCACCCAAATGCGAACGCGCGCGCCAAGGAAACATGAACCCTGGTGTTCAACATGCGCTCGAAGTGTGCTACACCGCGTGCAACTCAACTTAACGGCATTATTCACCGGTGTGCGAAGACTCCAAAAGCAATGTATTATGTTTTATGAGCATCTCACTTCCAAAAGTCTCCCCAATGGTGTGCGTACACTGGCTGCCTGGTTTTGCATCTCTCATCTGGCCCACGCCGAAAAGCCGCTTTCGAGCCTTTTCGACCCTGGGAGCCACAACATTGGAGGGCATGGTGCTCCTTCACTACTTCCGCTGCGACCCTGACTTTACCTTGACCCTCTGCTCTCAAAAGCCATCCTGCAAATCTGTCATATGTCAGGGGCAACTTCCTTCGAAACAAC
This sequence comes from Cladocopium goreaui, assembly GCA_947184155.2. Taxonomy (NCBI): domain Eukaryota; class Dinophyceae; order Suessiales; family Symbiodiniaceae; genus Cladocopium; species Cladocopium goreaui. The sequence goes on from CAMXCT020006498.1 coordinate 297,532, forward strand.
TAACATGGTCAGTTGGGAACACCTCAGGTCCAGGAACCAGGAAAGAGACTTCTTCACAGGGGGAAAGCAAAAGATGGCTTAAATAACTTATATCTGCAGATTGACCCTTGACTCAGCTCATTCCACCTTGCTCATCTGACCGCGATGATTCCTCAAGTGTTGTTAAATTTATTGGTGAATGGCTCTTATCAAGTTTCGCACCATGACCCCGCCCTGGCATGTCACGGACTTTTCTGTGTGCCTGTGCAGGAGATAGCAGGTGATGAGTTGTGCAGCAGGGCAAATTCTGTTACATGTCACGGCAATTTCAGAACCAGACAAGTTTCTGTCCCCTGCTGATCTCCTTTGCCACAGCCACTGGAGTGCAAAGTACCTATAAAAACCTAAAGAAAAACCCCACTGAGCATCCTTCTCTCTGGACCAAATTCCGCCCTGATTACCTCTGATTGGAACCTTGTTCCACCTACGACTATTGTGTCTTTGTTCTATCTACACGTTATCATCTAATCAATCTCTCTCTCTCTCTCTCTCCATCGTGCCCTACCAACTTGCTATATAGGGTTGCTTTCATACAGTCCAAAAATATGTCTATAACATTAGTGTGTGTAAAAATCTTGAAGAAATTAAGTAAAAGACTGTTTCAAGGAAGTTCACCCAAATCAGAAAATGTTTTTTTCAACAGGCCGCAGCCAGCAGTTTAAAAGGTCAGGAACTGGAGAAATCTTCGAGGCACAATTTCCCCTTTTCAACCTAAACCCTTTGGAGAAACAATATGTAGCTTCTTCACGAAGAAAAATATGTAGTTCGAAATCATATGTATATATGTATATATATATATACATATATATAGATAGCAGTATTTCAGTATTTCCTAAAGATTTCTCGGATATTCCCAGTTCCATGGGACTGCCGGAGCCCAGTTCCATGAGATCACAAGCACAGTCATATAAGCAGCGCTGAAAGCTATGGGTGTATAAATAATCTAAATATACTATTGTACATTAATGTATATACATTATATACATATGATTTTTCTATTACTAGATAAATATACACATATCGTCATATATCATTATATACATAATATCATATATTGTACCAATTACTCTATATTATATACAGATATAGATATGAAGGCATCAACCAGGTCCAGGAGGCATGCCAAATGCGGATCGAATTCCTATTTAAAATCGCCATTGGGTGCAACACTACACGTACAAGTGGATGAATCATTTAAGACGGCATTTTGGAAATCAAATGTTTCAGGTCATGCATCCGTTTGGCGGGAAAGTTTTGACGGGCAACATAGAGACATGAGGCAACACTGCGACTTGCAAGCTGTGGCGTCCAGTGGTGCTGTGGTGATTTGTGCACCAGCACCACGCTTGAAGTGGCCGCACCTGGCACCTGTCACGGGTCATTTATGTGTGTGTGTGTCAGGCGTGGTCAGGATTTCAACAGATGGTCTTCCGCATGTGAAGCAGAGACTTGTGGCCCCGGGAGCAGTATCATCAGTATCCATATCTGTTGATATCTATTGATATCTGTTGATATCTATAGATATCTATTGAATCTATGAATCTATTTGATGTGATGACAATTTTGTGGCTGATAATTTCCTCTTGATCCCCTACACCACAGAAGTTGTCAGCGGCGCAAAGGATCCTAGGAGAAAATTGCGAAAGACCCATCACGTCAGGATGCTCTCAAGACCCCTTGGGCTTCCATCAGACACAATGCTATGGAAATCCAAAGGAGTCCATGGCGCTACATCCATGCCCTCTCGCAAACTGTCACTATCTGCCCAGAACTTCGCTTGGAATTTGGCGTCAAACAAGTGGCCAAGGGAGACTTGCGGACATGCAACTGGAAGATGGGCAAAACTAGCAATCTGGTTGGTGGCTGAGCCAACTCCAAACAAGAACAGTACACAAAATGAGTCAGTGTGTTATTGGAGGTAATCACTTTACTTTGTTGGGTTGATAATGCCAATCAAGGTTACAAAACAATAAAAGAATTACTATAAACGCGAAACCACGAACCAGCATGGGTTGTTTCGAAAATAGGAAATAACTGCAAGAAATCAATGGCCTATAGGAAAGTTTTCGCAAAGCAGAAGCAATGAATTATTGAAGTTGTGAGATGCACCAACGCATGAGCAAATGGTGGCTGATACGCCATGAAAGAATCCATGCACAACTGACCGAATGAACCAACAAATCCATGAATCAATGAATGTGTGAATTAATGAGCCGATGAGCCAATGAATCAACGCATGAATGAATTGATGATTCAGTGAATCAATGAATTAGAAGTAGCGAGTCGTTGAATCAAAGAACCAGTGAATCACGGAATCACTGAAGTCAATGAACCGATGAATCATTGAATCGATGATTCAATAAATCCATGGATGAGTGATTTAGTGAATCGATGAATCAATGAAAAGGTGAGCTGGTAAGTAGATGAATCAAAGAATCAATGAACCAATGAATTCATTTAACCGACGCATCAATGAACCGATGATGCAATAAACCGATGATTCAGTGATTCATTGAACCAATGCTGACACCCCTTCCAGCTGGGAGCTCTGGGTGTCTTTAATTGGAATGGGTAGCATGACATTTCAGCAGCGTCCAAAAGGTATTATTAAATGCTATGTTGCATGGGGCTTATGCACTACTCACGCGACCACAATTTCGACTTACGCGAGGGTTGGGGTCTGAGACGGTCTTACGCGACACTTGCGCAACTTGAATTGCCCAAAGTGTGGTTTTCCTGCAAGGAATTGCTTATGCGGCCACTTAGGACATGTTGACAGGAATGCTTACGCATGGGCTCACGACATGCATCTATCGCCAAAATGCTTGTGGCAGCTTACGACACCCAGGGTTTTACTTACGCCGGACAGCCATAGACAAGTCTTCCTAAACACATGAAGGGAAGTTTTGGACCCCATCCAGCTGGGAGTCGTCGTTTCACAGCTATTCCAAACTGTGTTTGTAGAAGTTTCCGACTCCGGAGAAATTTGCAGCACTTCATTAATTAAGGTCGAATTTCCTATCATCGGCAACACATGAAGGCGACACCACAGATACCACTGGATGTTGCCGCTTGTTTTGCCCTGAGGCCTTGATGTGAAAACTCCAGAAATTGCAAGTGGTCTCAGTTGGCTTTGCAACTTCTGACATACGAAACCAGGGTGAAATTACACAAGGGTCTAGGATGATTTTGGGGGTTAGCTGCGAGGCAACTGGAAGGTTGGGGATCGTGAGTATGTCTTCAAGATGCCTCCTTAGTTGGGTAAAATTGCGTGCAAATACTCATCACAATACAGTGAAGTTAGTTGGGATCTGCTCGGTAGGAAACTGCCCTACAAACATCAGTACTTCCAAGGAAAACATGTCGTTGGTCGGCCGCCTTTCCCTTTTCTCTCGCCGATGTTCTCATGTTGAGAACTGCAAATCCATGCACAGCAAATCGAAGTAAACAGTCACGCAAAAAGGGTATGTTGGACTCGAGTCTGGGAAAAGGCAGCGAAGACATGTACTGTCGTTGACAAGTACTGTATCAACCACCAGCTGGAAGTCATGACATGTATGGCTATGTTGTAGGGACCTTCATAGGACTGGCCCCTTTTGACTCAGGTTGCTCATTGCGCGAACTTTGTTCTGGCATCTGCATTGGAACTTGGTGTGTTCTGACAGCTTGATCTATATTCCAGCACGCATCACTGATTGCCAGTTGTAAGGCTGCTCTGTCGATTGTACCCTTGTTCAGGCCGTCTGCAAGCATTGACCTTGTATCACACCAGATTAAACGCGTCAACTTACCAGTCTCAAGCAACTCTCGCAGTTTCAAGGAGTGGATCGTCATCGTCGCATCATGTGGTGCTCTTGGTTCAGTTGTTGCAGTATGATCAAACACGGACGCAGCATCGATCACCAAGTCTGCTTCCAACGCAAGTTTACCAGCTTCAAATTTATCGGCAAGTGCACAAGCTGTACTTGGACCTTCTAACACCTCCGTCAGCGTCAAGGAAATGTTAAACAAAAGTCCAGCAAGGTCTAAGGCACTATAGAGCTCGGCAGCATAGGTTGACCTGCAAACTCTTGTTTGTTTCTTAGAAACATACTCAATTATCTGCAAGCCATTTCTGCCAAGTTGGGGAAAAGCACCAAACAAATCAGACCACTTCGAATTGCCAAATGATCCTGATCTTCTCCCTTAAAACCAGAGTCTGAGATCGCCACGAGGCGCCATGGTTTATCCAGCTTTCTAAACTTCATTGCAAGAGGCTGGCTTTTCAAGTACTGCAGTACGCGGTTGGCATTGAGCAGGTCTTGCACTGTTGGACATTGCAGTTTTCTTTGTAGTGCGCCTACATATACGGCTATGTCAAGTCGCGTCTGAGTTACCCAAGCAATTCCTCCAAGTAAAGAACGGAACAGGTGTTGGAACTCTTCATTGACAGGTTGGTCTTTTGGCATCACTTTCAGGCTTTCGTTTGGTATTGGTTTCAGCTCAGAGATGTAGTGAGATTGGGAAATCTCCATGCTTCCATCCTTGCACAGGGTGTGCTGCAGGCCCAAATGGACGAAATTATTCTTCTCCAATTTAATGGAGTCAAATTGCTCCTCAAGCTGCTTAACTACCCATGACATGGTTTGAGGGTTTCCGCACATCTTTATGTCATCAACATGGATTGTCATCAGCAGGGAGAGTCTGCCATTCTCTCTCATTTGGAAGAGCTGTTGATCGCCCTGGCATGCAGTGACTCCGATGCGAGTCAACACTTTCTTAAGTGCAAGCAACCAAAGACGCGGTGCGTCACGGAGTCCAAATCCGGGTTTAACTAACACAAGAATTTCAGTTGAAGCATCGTAATCTTCATACCCTTCTATTGCACGAAGAAGAAACTCCCCTCCAGGAGGCAAGGAAATCTGAACATCTCTCATTTGTCCACCACTTTCATGTAGCTCTTCAAACGTCAACCCACGCAAGAAAGCCTCTGAGATATCTGCACTCCAAAGTTCCCATCCTTGTTGAACTGCAACAGCTATGAGGAGACGTTGCGACCAGCGGGTCGAAGTTCCAGCAAACGTGGCAGTCTCTTGCCTATCAAGAAAACCTTGTGCAACAAGTCTGGCCTTTATTTTCCTGGCTTTGGAATCGCCAGAACCAATATCTTTCCACTTCAACACCCATTTGGATTTGAGGACATTGGTGGCCTGTCTTTTGTTGCCACGTTTCCAAGCTTTATGTTTCACCCAACGCAACAGCTCAAGCATCATGGCCTCTCGGCATTCTTCAACATGATTCAAGGCTTCTTGGCGGTCAAGAATGTTGTTCACACGCTCAATCACAGCTGTGGTTGCTGCGAAACTGGCAAAGGCAAACACCGCATGTTGGTCTCTTCTAAACCTACGGTTACCATGCATACCTGCAAGAACAACATATTGCATCAAGTGAGCTGGAAAGGCAAGTTCGGGAGCTTCATACAGATTATCGGGGTGGACTATTAAGGTTGAAACTACATTAACATCTTGGATGGCATGCAAGCGATCTGAATCATAAGCTGTTCCATGGAAGGCTTCATCTGAAACAACACTCATGAAAGCAAAGTCGTACGGTCTTGCATCTTCCGCATGATGGACATTTTCAGGTTCTGGATTTGAAGTCTGGACTTCAGGTTCATCCAAGTGATCCGTTTCAACATTGGCATTTTCTGAAGGTGATGGCTTTGGTTGATGATCAGGCTGACCATCTGCAAGTGCTTTCTGACCGCTAGTCCTGAGCACTTCTTCTGTTTTGTCATGCATGTTGGTGAAGTCAGGTTCATGGGTTCCTCCAAGATGCGGCACATCGGGAACCACTTGTCGTAGAGATTGCACTTCAAACTGATCGACCATCAGAAACTGGACTACTGAGGCTTCAGGCATCTTAGTGATGGTTTGCACATGGAGCAGTCGATTGCCAGGAGTAAAACAATGGAACCATTCAGTCAAACCACCGTTCTGGCTATTCCACCAAAGAAGCAAAGCGTCATCAAAAGCTATGGCAGGGAGTTGAGACACACTTGTTCCGTATCGGAATCCTACCACTCCTTCCAGGTGCATGCAGCAGGCTGACACATAAAGTCCTACAGACAAAAGTGCAAAGTTTTCTTTGTTACCTTGGCATTCAATCCATGTTCTGCCTTGCTTAACCCATCCAACACGCATCAAATGTCCTTGATGAGCTTCAACTTCCGCACGGAACAAACGAATGGGATTGGACGGCTGCATCAGGAAAGTTGCAAAAGTAAGGGCAGAACGGGTATCTTGCACTCTAGCTGACAGAACTCGGCCTTGCCATTTGATATGGACTATACCATCTCGCAGGCTTGACAAGTCAACTATTTGTGCTGGACCATGCCAACCAGTGGAATCCTTACTTATTGGCTTTCTGAAGAAATCCACAAGATCGCCAGTTTGAAGTTCTAAAAGTTGTCCTGCTCTTCTGGTCTTCGTGTTATCTGCTGTTCTTGCCTTCTGGTCTGCAGTTGCTTGGATCATGCTTCCAAGCGCCAAGTGTCTGACGCGGGCTGCGTCTCTGTCTGTCAAGGCTTCACCAGTCTCTTCACCAACAACTGAAAGCAATGGAGGAACACGTCCAAACACCGCCTCGTAAGGCGAGGCATTACCACATCGGAAAAGGGCATTCTTGGCAAAGACTGACTCAGACAAAACGACACTAAACGGTACAGCAAGTCCTTCGGCATTGGACTGGTCATCCAGCAAGTGCAGCTGGGCTCTAAGGATCTGGTTGTGTCTTTCCACAAGACCACAGTGTTGCTCTTTCGCTCGGAAAACAACTTTGATCCCTCTTCTTTCAAACCATTCTGCAGCAAGGTCGGAAACAACACCTCCCTCTTGGTCACAAAGTATGGTGGCAGGGCATCCAAAAATGCGAATCCAACATTTGGCAAAACCATCAAGGATGCTCTCTGGCTCTCTGTTCGGAAGGATTTCAACTGCAGTCCAACGTGTGCAAGCATCTACGCAGTGAAGGACAACATTGGTTTTATAAAACAGCAAGTCTATTTGAACTTCAAGGTTGAAGGTGTCCGGAACTCTTGTTGAGGTTACAGTTCTGGGTCCAACACGTTGCCAGTTGCGACATATATCGCATGTGTCGATGATTGAGGGTACCAGCATCAAAACATCATTGTGGACACCTGCGGCTGACAACAAAGTACACATTCTTTTGGCACTACAATGGAACCATCTTATATGAAGCTTCCTCAACGTTCTTCTGACAACACCTTCTCTCAAAGATCGCAGTTGTTGAAGTGCAAAACCAAGATCATATTTGGACCAGGCTGGAACTGCAATATCGTCAGCATCAGGTGCTACTGGGACAATGGCATCGTCACGTACTGCAGCCTCAGCAGCATCTGCAAGAGGTCTTGGGGCCTCTGCTTGAACACCTATGCTTGAACGTCTTGTTCCAGCTGCATCTGATCTTTGACTCTTGGCTCTTCTCCTAGCTTCGGCCTCTTCAGGAGTCAAGGCCTCAGGAGCATCAGGTGGTGCTTCGGATGCACCTGGAACTCCATCATTTCTCCCTTCCAAACGCAGGCTTGCGGAAGGGTCAGATCTGGCTGGAACACGGCCATCTCTAGGATGAGTGGATGTTCTTTCACGGGCTGCTCCTTCAGGCATGATTCGTGCAACTGCCCATTGACATGATTCATCATTTCTGTGAGAAGGGTGTGCACGATTCTTTCGACCCACACAACCAGGGCATGTCCATGTAACACTTTCGGTGTCTGGAAACTTGCAGTTGGCATCTCTGGTGTGTCTCGGATCAGTTTTGCGCATATGGCCTCTGCAAGCTGGGCACGTGATAGGTGCAGCATCGGCTGATGCTTCGGCAGCAGCTTCTGGAAAGTAGTTTTGGAGATTGCTTTTCTCATGCATTGACATCAAACATTCAACAACTCCAGCTGCTATCCTTTCACAAAGTTCTCTGGGCCAAACCTGCATGTCGGCACTTTTGACAGTGTGTCTGCTGCTACTGCCCCAGCTACCTATATGTGCATGTTCATGGCTACCATCGCAACGCAAGTTCTGCAAAAACATCAGCAACGCCGGATGTGAAGCTTTGCATTCGGTTGGCTTTCGAACTGGAAGGTATGGTGGCTTCAACATGCACAGGCCAGTCATGCACTGATCAAACACTATGGAAAACATGTAATCTTTGAGTTTGAGCCATGGGGGCTCTTCATACAAACCACTGCCTTGAGGCTGCTCGACAAAGAAGTGTCTTCCATTGTTGTATTGCTCGATGGCCACATCACCGCTGAGCCTGGCAAGTGGAACGCTCAGCTGCCGGCTTTCAACCCAAGCTTCATGGTTTATCTTACGATTAAGATGGCCCCACTTAGAGTATCCACGGCATGGTGGTGCAAGCAAGATTACCTTAGGCTTATTTCTACGTATGTAGGCAAAAAGGTATTGGACATCTGCTTGTTTGCTGAGATCAACACCGCACAGCATTTCGAAGTTGATTCCAGTTTGAAGACCATGGAACTTGGACAGGATATAGGTGGTGGTGCCTTGTCCTCCAAACATCTCCATGCAGTCTATTCCAACGTCATCTATGTTGGCTCTGGCATGAAAAACTTCGGCTATTGAAGGCATACGGCTACCGTCTGTCCAAAACATTTGAGGCTCATCTGCATCGCATCCAAAACATTGGATTCGGGGATTGAAAAACATTTGGCAAACATGATCCATCAGCTGCTGTTCGCAAGAAAAGGCTTCTGTCTCACCATCGGTCATTGGTGGCTTTGCAAAAAACATCAAGGCAGTCGAGGTTATCACCGCAGTCATCACAGTGTTGTTCCACTTTCTTTGGTCTTGGCTTGGCAACATGACCACTAGCTTTCTTCTGCTTTTGCCGGATGGCTTCTTCGGTCGGAAACATGCTTTGCTGTGGAAGTTGTTTCAAACCATTGCATGAAGGCTTCAACTTAAAAGTGGTTGTTCCAACCCAATGGAAAGGCATTGCATTTGGGGTGGAACCTTGCCATTCATCATCTATGACCAAAGGCTGCGACATGGAAAGACCTTGAGATTGCATTCTGGTCTGTCGGCATTTCTCCAACTCAGTAAGGGAAACAGGACAACCATTTGACTGCGGCACATACAGCTGATTTCTCGGTTCAACATGAACACGTATCACAGTGTTGCTTCCACTGAAAAGCCAAAAGTCTTCTCGTGAATCCAACTGTCGCAAGGAATCAGGTTTTGTCGTACTTGAGAAAGTCTTATGTTGTTGATGTTGTTCAGCACTGGTTGAGGTTGTTCGTTTGCTTGACATCAAGTTGGGATCTTCGCATTGGTACATGCTGGAAAAACGTACACTCTTCACTAGGCCTTCTGAAGACAGGTTCAAATCACTTGGTAAAGACTCAGGTTGCTCATTGGCTGGCATCTGCACGCAAGGCATTTTCAGATTGGAAATCTTTTGTTTGCACACTACATGCATCAGCTGTCGTAGCACCTGTTCAAACCTGATTGCATTCTGAGAACCTAGTTCTTTTGCATGAACATGTTGAACATCACCGCATGTACAAATATCGCCATTGGGCACTGGAAAGTTGGTAAGCAGTTTCAGCTTCGAACAACAAGGAAGTCATGTCCATGTCTAAGCTGCTCATAGTTACACCATTGATGAAGCGTAGCATGCAACAATGGGGCACACTGCTTTACAACTTGCAAGTTCCAAACCTGGCTCCTTTCGCTGGCTTCAATGACAACTGGAAGACCCTTTTGGCATTGCTGTCGAACAAGACGAAACAAATGCTCGGCTCGAAGGGCATCATGTTTGTTTCCGGACCCGGCACATGGACCCGCAAATCTTATCCAAAGCAAAAATGGCCCCTGATGCTCAAGTTGGGACAGGATGTCCTGGCATTGAGATCTACTATGCAAATCATGGTGAAAATGCATGGTCTTAAGGCCGTACTCTTGGAGAAGACGTTGACGTAGTCCTGCCTTATCCGAAAAGACCCAAGCCAAACCTTCAGTACAAAGTTGAGATGACTTTGACTTCATCATTGGTTCAGATCCTTCTGGATTGCATACATTGGTTTCGAAACTGTGATGTTTCGCATCGGCAGGTGAACCAGTTTCAACATTCACGCTACCGGCTTTCAGCAAACCTCAGTTGGATTGAGTCCCGTCCGCGCTCTTTGAACGCTTTGGGGGCGACTTGGCACGGTTCTGGCGGCATGACATGTTGAACGCAAGGTTCTGATCGGTCTGCATGGCATCTTGGCTTCGGGCATGCAAAGGCAAAATCCAGTGGCCACTGTTGGAAAGCTCCAGCTCATAGACATGGCTTCCTGGACTCATCTTCACCTCGATTCCACCTGGGCCTGGTATGATCATCTTTCCTGATCCACAGTCCAAAATCACCTGCATCTTTCTCAGTGTTTTGTTGCCCAAAAGTGGAGGCAGCATGCTGTCAGGTATGATCGGCGCCGTGTAGGTGGCGTCATTGACCTGGCCAAGTGCACTGCGAACTGACATGCTAACACAGGCTGACTTGTTGGCAACTTGGGCTGACTTGCCAACTCCCTCGACTGGCAGAGGCTTGTCAAGGGTTCTGTGCTCCAGCTCAGTGTTCAACTCTTGGCACATCTGCTGAGCTGTCAACTCACCGATCAAATTGTCATGCGCTCCAGGATCAACCAGCAATCCAACGGCACCTGAACGCAGGCGCGTTCTGAGGTGGTAGGTGCCTTCTGTTGTGGACTTCATCTTTTCATCCTCTTTGTTTGTGTCAATTTCCCACCAGGGATACGATCCGCCGCTTGGAGGGCCATGTTGTTGCCCTTGGGTGCCTGATCCACTGCTTCCGGAACCCATGCATGAACTGCCAAAAGCATTCGGTGGAGTAAATCCCATCTTCGGAAGTGCAGGACCGATGTTCATGCCAGGAACACCAAACGCAAGTGGCTGATATTGCATCATCATCATTTGATTCCCTGGCTGTGCTACTCCAGTCAACTGAGATTCAAGACTCAGCACCTGACGGGGAACTCCAGAAACAGCGGCATTCGGAACTGCATCATGTCTGCCTGCAACTTGTTCAAAACCCATCATCAATTGGTGCAAACCTTGAACAGACTGCTGTCTGACTTCTTGCTGTTCCTCACGGCTCATTCGGACAGGTCGTCCGGCAAAACCTGAAACAGGAGACGGATCATCAATCGGCACATCCTGAGATGTCTTTGGCATGTGGGCATCATCGGCTGCAGTTGAACCTGAAACTCCAAGACGAATTGAAGTCATTTTCGGCGATCGTGCTGGTGGTGGTGATTGTGGTTCACTGGCACCTTCAATCAACTTTTCAACTTCAGGGCTTGCAAAACTACCGGATGCTTCATGGACAGATGCAACATCGGATGCATGGCCGGATGCGGCTGCAGGCGAATGCTCGGATGCTGCAACGGATGCTTTTGGGAAAAATCCAGGGCTAAACTTCGGCATAGCTTTACTGGGCTGATCTGGTGTGGACGCTTCAGCATGATCGGATGATCTCTTTCGGCTGGATGCCGAGACCACACTGCCTGCATCAGAAATGCTGCGAAGCTGCTCCATCTCGGCGCCAAAGAAGTGCACACCTGGAAGCGAGGCATTGGTTGCATTACCCCACATTAAGGATTGGTTCGTTGGCATCAAAGCAAGCTGTTGTTGTGGCTGAGGTGCATTCATGGTGGCATGTGCATGTGTTGCAGGATTGGATCCACTACCAGTGGCATATGAACCATCTTGCTGTGGGCGCTTTGGGCATTTGCGCCACAGGTGTTCATCTGATTGGCAAACATTGCAACGCATCACTTGACCAGATTTATCCTTGGGGTTCTTCTTTCGGAAACCACCCTTTGGATTGGGACCACCCTTACCCCCTGCAAAAGCCTGTGGTGGCAGGAAAGAGGCATATGCTGGCTTACCACCTTTTCCACCTTTACCAAACTTTCGGTACCTTCTGGGAAACTTGCTGGAAATACGACGCCATTTTTTTCTGGCGAAGGCATATTCCTGATAGGCTTCACTGGGATCCATGTTGGAATCTGCAGGCATTGAACCACCATCATCGGAACTGGTGTCCATGCTGAAACCATCATCTTGATAGTACATTCCGCATGTTGGACATGGGACATTGCTATTGGCATTGGCATGAAAACTTTGGTTCTGATTCCAAGCATCCCATGGTCCAGCACCTGCATGATTGGTGGGTGATCCTACATACGCATGTTGTGGAAAACTTGCATTCCTCCACGGATCAGGTGGATTTGGGTCTCCAGTCATGAAAGCATTGGCTGGTTCTGCATTTGTCTCAAAGGTTGGAAAATATCCATCTGCATAAAAGTTACCAGGGTCACCCATTGCACCTTGTTGACCTGTGGCCTGCATTCTACCTTCACGCAAATGAAACAACCTTCGAACACGTTCCATCAGCTCTCCAACCTGCATCTCATTTTGCGGCATCAATCCCCCGGTCGGGGCCAGCAGTCTATCCCACATCTCGGCATTCAATCCCAGGGATTGTAACAACAGCCATGAAAGGCCCGTCCAGTTCACTGCAAAGCCTGCTCGAGCTTGAGCACGGTTACGCAAGATATCGAATCGGACCAAAACTGAGTCAATTGTTTCACCTGGGAGCCTCTTGAAGGAAAGGAACTCACTGATTGACTTCGTGGTGTTTTCAGCTTCAAGTGGAGCATATCGTCTTGCAAGCACATTGACAAGTAACATTAACCCCGTATAGTGTTGCCCAGTTTGAGGATCAATGTCACCCTGCTGCAATTGTTGTGGAGTTAGTTCCCTCACAAGCTCTTTTGCAGTGCCTTGTACTTGAAGAGCTGCCACAGGACCATGACGAATTGGATCTAAGTCTGAAGCTGATGCCCATAGTATCAAATCAGAAATCCAAGACCGCAAAGAGTACACATGATTTCTTTCTATGCACCATGATGGCGGCACTTTTAGTGTCGCCGTCCCCACGAAAGGAGGACCAGCATCACTTTGGTGTACGTTCGTCCGCATTCCATGTTGGGATGGATGAGGTGGCCTGAAAGGGCCTTGCATCATGCAAGGCAGCAACATGCACATCACTGCAGAAACACATGTCATCATCGTTGCAAAAACATGCATCTTTGAATGTCGACCCATTGGATGAAAACTACTATCAGCAAGCTTATGCAACCAGTTAACAACATTCTGCTTCTTGGGAACCATGTCGTCAAGCTGTTGTAATTGCCTGCTGTTGTTGTCACCAAAATCGACACCTGCCGTAAGCAATGCACTGTTTGCTAAACCAACTGCTCTCATCCGTGTCCGGTGAAAATCATCTGTCGTTTCGTCTCGAACCCGGCTGACGTCGTGAAATCTTTCAGAAAAATCAGTTTCATTCACAACTGAAAAAGCCATACTGCCGTCTGAATCCACTGTCACATCAACCGTCAAAGACATTCTAAAACCTGTTGTTGTTTGCACATTGGGCTCATTCACATTGCTCCAAGTCAGAGTCTGTTCGATCTGCGGGCTGGTGGTGCTCGAAGTCAACCATTGCAACGGGACGTTGTCCGCGTCAGTTGGCACACTCAATGCATCGAGGTCAGTAAACGCATACTCCAGCAATGCAAGCATACCACCTAGAATGATCACTGCACCAAGCAAACTTCTGCAGACCAAACAGACCCCAACTTGGCAGCATCGCCGCAGAGCTTCCATGGGCTCCGCTACCAAGTTGGGATCTGCTCGGTAGGAAACGGCCCTACAAACATCAGTACTTCCAAGGAAAACATGTCGTTGGTCGGCCGCCTTTCCCTTTTCTCTCGCCGATGTTCTCATGTTGAGAACTGCAAATCCATGCACAGCAAATCGAAGTAAACAGCCACGCAAAAAGGGTATGTTGGACTCGAGTCTGGGAAAAGGCAACGAAGACATGTACTGTCGTTGACAGGTACTGTATCAACCACCAGCTGGAAGTCATGACATGTATGGCTATGTTGTAGGGACCTTCATAGGACTGGCCCCTTTTGACTAGCCATCCAAGACCCAAGACTTAGGAAGCCACGAAAAGAAGCACCGCTGTGAGCAAGGCTGGCTCTTCCATCAAAGTTCCTTGGCAAAACAATGGAACATAGCTGTAACATAGTGGAATGTTGGCATTGCCACTTCCAAGGGACAGATTGCGCAGCTATGCAGATTCCCCATGCACCGCTGCCATATTGCAAAACGGGTATCTGTAATCATCCTCATACAGCAGGATCGTAATCGAAAACAGGCAGAGTACCGAGCTCCTGGGCTGCAACGGCTGAAACGGTTGAAACAGCTGAAAGGTGTCATCCTTGTGGCGGAGCTTGGTGCATCCAGGCCACGGAATGTCTCGCATCTCCTTGGCTCATTGAGATCAACACTTTGTCCAGAAATGTCCAGAATGACAAGTTTCATATCCCTTGAAACACAGACCACCATGGTCGTCGTAAACCAAATTCATGCCACGTCTACCTGTGTATGAGACACCATGAGACACCTAGGGGCCCGCAACAATCCGCAACATACATGTTGCATTTGAAAGGATATCGGTTCAGCAAGGCTTCAAAGTAAGGATGTTCAAGCACACTGATGGCACTTCCAAACGTGAGCAGCAGGAAGACCAGGGCAACAAGGAAGCGGCCGATTTCACTCAGCACCTTCCCGAATGCGAAACCCGTGGAATTCTTTCAGAACATTTCAGAACCAACTCTTGGGGTCCAACCTTGATGATAAGAACCTTAGGCATACTGTACAGAATTTCAGGATTCAATGGAGCACTCGTATCCAAGTGACCATGTCAAGACATGTCAAGGCCCATGTCACAATCAGCCAAGTCCAATCATTTGATGTGCCAGCACCAGAAAAACTCAATAAAACTGTCAGATTTGGCTCAACTTATGCACCGT
Organism: Cladocopium goreaui; assembly: GCA_947184155.2. Taxonomy (NCBI): domain Eukaryota; class Dinophyceae; order Suessiales; family Symbiodiniaceae; genus Cladocopium; species Cladocopium goreaui. The sequence goes on from CAMXCT020006498.1 coordinate 312,536, forward strand.
ATCATGACCTTATCCTGCCTACAAGGGGATCACCAGGGACATATCATCAACATTTCATCCAGTGCATCCATTCACAACTACGTCGACAGCCGTGCCGCCGTGCCTGCGCACACACTAGGACGAAGGCTGACAAGCCCGTCGAGAAGACAGCGAGGTCAACCATCAAAAACCAATGCACGGCCATAGCTAAAAGCCCTAAAGCTGAGTAGGTCCACCGCAGGTCCTCCGATCGCAAGGAATGTCTTGGAATGTGATGAATGTGCAAATGTCGAAGGTGTAGGAATTTGCTTGCACGTGGACGGTGTTAAGGTGTTAGCTTGATTTTTCGATGGCGTGGTTTTTATTCAAAATTGTTTGAAAAAAGATTGGCTGGGGGAAAGAAGAGCACGGATTGCCTGACTCTGTAGGAGGGTCGTTTGGCTTTTGTGACATGTGTCCATTTCGCATTTGCTGTGACTGGGCCCTGGGAAGGTTTTTGAATCCAACTTCGAACGACAACACGGAAAAATATTGTCTTTCAGATGTTTTAACAGGTTCTTGAAGCGCAACAAGTTTAAACGTTTACCGTTTATATACTGTTTTACAAACAAGCTTTTCGTGGGTTTAAAAGATTTGGCAGACAAGGAGTCGTAAAAATGCCAACCTTGCTTCAAAATATCCACGTGGTGCTCCCTTTGCAGTCATGGTTTTCGATGGTGGCTTTTTGTTTAAAGAGCATGGGGGGCAGGGTGGCACAATAAATCACAGCCAGTGGTGTTCCTGGCTGATGCACTTGTGTTTCTGGCTCGACTGATAACCCACCGTAGGAAAGGGAATCAATGGCATGGACTCACTCAAAAAAAACGCAGCGGCCGTCCAAGTTTGCATTTTTCAGTTCAAGATGTTTGACCTGAGGATAATGAAACTGAAAGCAAATTATATTAGAACCAAGATCCTTTTGCTCAATGGTCAGAGAAATATCATTGGGAAGGTGTAGGAAGGTGTAGGAAGGTGTAGGAAGGTGTAGGCCGTTGGTGAGGTTGGGTCAAGTCGTGAAGGGGGTCAACATGATGTCTTTAAGCTCATCCCATCCCAACTGCTCCTCCACATCATCACAGTAGTAGGTGGGCCACTCTTCTGGGGCAGAGGCTAAGCAGTGATACATTGGTTCGTAGCAGAACATCAGCAGGAGAAGAACCGCCAGAGTCTTAGTTTATAGCGACAGTGCAGCGCACAACTTCCAAAGCCACCCAGGAGATGCACGATCGCTACATTGTGACTACATGCTCCAAGAGTTAAAACGCATGAGAATGCAGTGCAAGAATATGCAAGAATGCTGGTTCTGCAGCTGGTTGTTCAGAATCTTCGGGCAAGAAAATGCTTGACACACTAGGAGTTGATTCAAGAGACTAAATTGCCCAGTGCCATTGCATTGTGCAAGGACTTTGGCAACGGAATGCATCTCAGAACCTTCTTGTACTTGCCCCGGCGAAGATCCTTGCAGCCCTTCCAAAAGAGTCCTCGGATGCTGCCAATTATCAGTCACTACTGTACTCAGTCCCAGCAGTTCTAAGTAATAGCAGATTCAATAGCAGTAGGAAACCATACCAAACCCTCCTGGTGCTTCATGCGGCTTCATGCGGCTTCATGCCAGCGAGCTTCTGGTGAGTAATCTCGCCATGGTCACCACGTACATGAAGGTGCGCCCAAAGAACACTACAACTCGCACGCTGTAAACCCCTTCCAGGGCTCTCTCTTTGGGCAGAATACATTCGCTCAACATGAAGACGAGAAGACTGACCAAGAACCACAACCGCGACAGGAGGAAGTGATTTCTCACCAAGCCATTCCACCTTAGAAATATATCTTCTGATGCAGGGGCAAAGATGCGGAGTTCTGTTGCCATTCTCCAATGGCTCCTTCATTTTTTTGCATGCCAACCCTATGAAATTTGAAACACATGGCCTTAAAAGTGAGAAAAGGATGAAAAAGGTTGAACTTTTGTGATTGAGTCATCAACTTCAGTGCAACTGGATAACTGGATCATTTCATATCATTTCAGCACAACTCAGGTCGACAAAAGCAGCTAAGCAGGGATCCGCCAAGGCACAAGGTGTCTGACACTGTCACCACCACCGGGTGAACCATGATCTTCGGGTCTTTGGTACTACAAATCTCTCGCAAAAATTCAGCAGGTTCACCCTCCTGCAACGGCCAGATCAGTGGCCAGATGGTGTTGCTGATGGTTGTGGCAGGATTGATGTGCAAAAAGAACCGCTCCAATATTATGCTCCAATGATTGTGACATGAAGAGCGGGCACCCACGGCTCCCAACTTTGTGCGCAGGAAGCACCGTGGACTGGCTCTAACTGCCAAACTTTTCAAACACTACTAAGATCTACTAAGGGGGGAAGGAAAGACAAATTATGAAATGAAGCGATCCCCTGTGCGCAAGTCCTGATTGACAATGAGATGCTTCACCTTGGGACGCTTCACAGGATGCATTTGGAATGACACAATGTCTACAGTGCCTCTGCAACAAGACATAACAAGACATAACAAGACTAAGTTTGATTGAGTCTGATTAAGTCTGACGAGCTGATGCAAGTCGCATAATAGTTGACCCTGCGCAGGCCCTTCTCTGTGCGTGGAGATCGCCAGATCAATCCATCCAGCAGAATAGGAATCAGCATCGGTGCCTTGCAACATGCCCAACATGTCCCCGAAAAACAAAACCTCTGCTGCCTGGTCCCAGAGCTTGGAAAAGGTCCCTCAAAGCAAACTGCGCCACGAGCCTCACGGCATAAACAGTTGATGATGTCCTGGTGACGCTCGAAAAGTGCATCATTGCCTCAAAGGAAACCACTCGGTAGCTGTCGAGAGGTGAGGCCAGTATGAATAATATACATTACATTTAATTACATTTCATGCACATTCAAAATACACGCGGCGTCAATAGTCCACTTGTTTGACAAACGCCTAGCAGCACCTAGGCACAAAGCCACACTGAGTTCACTGAGCTCTAGTCCATAGTAATACCTCTCTCGGTCTGCACGGAGGACCAGCAGGTCTTGCATGATGGCCTCCGGCAACGCATGAAAGGCAAGCCATGAAAGACCTTAAAGACCATCTCATTCTCAAACTCTCTGTCCTCTCAATATCATCACAAGCTAGCAGCTCCAAAGTCGCACCTCTGCTGCGGCAAGATTTCCACTCTGAATGGCCCAGTACAGAGGCGAGATGGATTGCGTTCCCACCTGCCAGCCGAGGCCAAGAAAGTCATATCCGAAAAGAATTTCACAGCATGCACCAAGGCGCAAAAGAATTGCAGCTGTTGGTCCCACTTCCCGAAATCAATCCTCTCTCAGTATACATCTACATCAAAAACAAACAAAAACAAATTAAAGGACCGGATAACCGCACAAGTCAACTTCTTCCAACAATAAGAAACTAAAGTTGAAGCGGGACGGGAAAGGAAGGAAAGGCAAAAGAGGTGGTGGAGGATTGGAGGATGATCGATAAGTTATAATTAAAGGACCAGATAACCCCACAAGTCAACTTCATCCAATAATGAGAAACTAAAATTGAAGCGGGACGGGGAAGGAAGGAAAGGCAAAGGAGGTGGTGGAGGATTGGAGGATGATCGATAAGTTAATTAAAGGACCAGATAACCCCACAAGTCAACTTCTTCCAATAATGAGAAACTAAAGTTGAAGTGGGACGGGGAAGGAAGGAAAGGCAAAGAAGGTGGTGGAGGATCGATAAGTTAAAAAAAGTTGTACGTGGAGGAGTTGTGTGTGTGTGGGTGTGATGTATGGGGGTGAAACAGTTGTGTGCGCAAAGAGTTGTGTTTGAGGAAGTTTTGAATATTTGTGTATGAGTGTGAACAAGTTGTGTGTCAGAAAGTTGCGTGTAAAAGAGTTGTGTATGCAAGAGTTGCGTGTGCCACAGTTGTGTGAGAAAACCGGCCTCTCAAGCGACGCGGTGGAGCAGAGCGGGACGTTCGACAGTCGCAAGGACGTGAACGGCCAGTGCTTCAGTGTGTGCCCAGCAAGGCGCATTAGCCCATAGCCCTTGCTGTCATACTCTGTTGAAAACCGAGCGTTGGCCCCAAGCACACACAACCGCGTCATCCCGCAGCCCCGGCCAACGAGATGAGAAACAACATCACGTTGGTCCGCTTGGTGCACGCAACAAAACATGAAACGAACCAGAATTGACACAACAGGCATATGCGATTGCAGCAGATTGTGCGATTTGAGGGCCTCCCGCTGGACATTGCCCTGGCATGTTGCAGATTGCTTCATGCCTGCCGACCATCGGCATGTGCCCGGCAAGGCGCCAGCCCATTGCCCTTGGTTGGAAACGGGGCGTTGGCCCCAAGCACACAAGACCGTGTCATCCTGCACCCCCGGCCAACGAGGTGACAGCCGACAACACGCAAAGTGCCGCGGCGTCACCGGCGACCAACGGGCCCCAAGCGCGCCACCAGAGCCAGCCCAGTGTCACAAGTGCCGCACCTGCCACGCAAACCGAAGGTGGATGTCGCCAAGCGCCAAGCAAAGTGACGGTGGATGTCGCCAAGCGCCACGCCTGCCACACAAAGTGCCGCGGCGTCACCGGCGACCAACGGGCCCCGCCACGCAAAACGAAGCTTGATGCCGCCACGCCTGCCACACAAAGTGACGGTGGATGTCGCCAAGCGCCACGCCTGCAACGCAAAGTGCCACGGCGTCCAGCCAAGCGTCACAAGTGCCACACCTGCCACGCAAAGAGAGTGTCGATGTCGCCGAGTGCCACGCCTGCCACGCAAAACGAAGGTGGATGTCGCCAAGTGCCACGCCCGCCACACAAAGTGACGGTGCATGTCGCCAAGTGCCACGCCTGCCACGCAAAGAAGTGTCGGTGTCCCATGCCTGCCACGCAAAGTGATGGTGGATGCCGCCAAGTGCGAGCAAGTTGTGTGTGAGCAAGTTGTGTGTGTGACAAAGTTGGTGTGAGCAAGCTGTGTGTGAAAGATGGTGTGTGACAAAGTTGTGTGTGACAAAGTTGTGTGTGTGTGAACAAGTTGTGTGCGCGTGTGTGGGTGGCAAAGTTGTGTGGTTGTGTGCGTGTGTGTGTGTGTGCCAATTGTATGTGAAAGGGCTGTGTGTGTGAAAGATGGCGTGTGACAAAGTTGTGCGCGTGTTGCAAAGTTGTATGTGGCAAAGTTGTGTATGAGCAAGTTGTGTGTGTGTGACAAAGTTGTATGTGACAAAGTTGTGTGTGTGAGCAAGTTGTGTGTGACAAAGTTGTGTGTGAACAAGCTGTGTGTGAGTGGCAAAGTTGTGTGGTTGTGTGTGAGCAATTTGTGTGTGACAATTGTATGTGACAAAGCTGTGTGTGAAAGATGGTGTGTGTGAAAAAGTTGTGTGTGTGACAAAGTTGTACGTGACAAAGTTGTGCGTGTGTGTGTGAGCAAGTTGTGTGTGAAAGAGATAGGAGGCAAAGTTGTGTGTGAGAAAGTTGTGTGTGAAAGAGAGTGTGTGACAAAGTTGTGTGTGAGCAAGTTGTGTGAAAGAGAGAGGAGGCGGCGGCGGAGGAGCGGGATACAGAATCAAAAATAAGAGAAGAAACGCCCCTCGCGCCTGAACTTTCAGAAGCCACTGGAAACGCTGCCCACGCGGAGCACAACTAATCGCTCGCTGCCTGAGATTCAGAACGACTTCAGAGTCTACGTCCAAAGGCTTCCAAAGACACGATGCGATCGTAGATTGTTTTCAGAGTGTGAAAATCAATAGATTGTTTCCAGATGTTTTCAGATCTGGCCAAAGTGACAGCATCTTCCTCGAATTTGCATTCACTGCCTAGCCGGGGAAATGGGCCAAGCCACCACAGATTAACCACGACCGGAATCTGGGACCACCGCAGGTAGATCCAAATAATGGAAATCCCTAGTGTACCGTGTACGCAAACCACCGCTACTTTAAATAGCATCTGGCCCCAACCTTCATCACAATGGTCGATCCCTCTGCCACTGTTCTCACCTCACTCCAACCATGATACTATTGTGAAGTCCGGGGCACACTTTTACCAAGAGCGCGCTGAATTTGCTGAATGAATGACATATTGCCGAGTGTGTATATTGTATGTCTGTATGTCTGTATCTCTGTATGTATGTCTGCCTGCCTGTCTGTCTGTATGTCTGTATGTCTGCCTGCATGTATTCACGCATGCATGCATGCATGCATGTGATATATCGAATGTTAAATGTTGAATGTATGTAAGTATGTATGTATACCAGTCGTACCGCACAAGGCGGTGGCGGAAGTTTCAAAAATAGGAAACCTATAGGAGAGATTGTTGTGAATCACGGATGGCAGAGCGAATCCACAAATGGACCGAAAGGTGGTTGGAGTTGTGTTTTTTTGGAGTCATTGCATGGGTTGCAGCGGTCACCTTACCACAACTGCTGGATGTAGTATGCTGTAGCACAGTTGTAGTTGTAGTTGCAGTGTAGTGTAGTGGAGTTGTAGTTGTAATGTAGAGTAATTAGTGTAGTTGCAAGCGCAGTTAGTGTAGTTGTAGTTGTAGCGTAGCGTAGTGTAATTAGTGTAGTGTAGTGTAATGTAGTGTAGTGTAGTGTAGTGTAATGTAGTGGTAGTTGTAGCTGCGGTTGTAGTTGCAGTTGTAGTTGTAGTTGTAGCGTAATGCAATGTAACTAGTGAAGTGTTGTGTTGTGTAATGTAGTGTAGTTGTAGTTGCATTTGTATTTGTAGTTGTAGCGTGCTGCAATGTAAATAGTGTAGTGTAATGTAATGTAGCGTAGCTGTAATTGTAGTTGTATCTGTGGTGGTAGTTGCTGTTGTTGTTGTTGTCGTTGTAGTGTAATTAGTGTATATAGTGTAGCGTAATTGAATGTAATTAGAGTAGTGTAGTGTAATTAGTGTAGTGTAATGTAGCGTAGTACATGTGCATGTGTAGGTGTAGTGGTAGTGTACTGCAGTCGCAGTTGTAGTTGTATTTGTCTATCTGTCTTTCTGCAAGCTTGAAAACGAAGCTATTCTGCAAGACATCCCCAGTTTTTGAACTTGACAACATCTAAAGTGCAGCGCAATCCTGCGAGACCTCCTCAATGTTTGAACTTGACAACGTCAAAAATGAAACAATTCGGCGAGACTTCCTCAATTTTCGAAGTTGGCAACATCAAAAACGAAGCAATTCTGCCAGACTTCCATCAAAAATGGAAAGTTCAGTGCAGAGCTGACGGCCTCGCACCAATGCGTTTTGCGATGTTTCCATTCCATCTGTCTAAAGTACTGCGCCTGCCACGAAAAAGTGATGCCAGGTCATACGAAGTGCTGCGCCTGTCACGCAAAATCATCGTAGCAAACCTGAAGATCTGATGCTCCAAAATGAAACCCCTGTACGGGAGAATAATTGGGTCCATGTGATTATCCAATTTGTGGACAATTTGAGTGAGCACCAGAAAAATGTCATATTAAATAAATTCAATATATTAAACGATTTTAATATTTTAATATTTAAGTACTGTCCTTATTTAAAAAATATCGACTACATTGAAATATTAAATTCAAATAATCTTGCAGGTTACCAATTCCCAGAAAGACTATAATATTTAAACTACTTAAAATATTTATATAAGTATTAGAATAGTTTAATATTTAAACTTTTCCTTATTTAAACATATTTAATATTTAAATATTGAATCATTTAATATTTAAATATTTAAATAGTTTCCTTATTTAAAAAATTCAATAAATTTCAATATTAAATTCAACGAGCCTTGCAGGAGACCAATTCCCAGGCTGCATTGTGATCCCTCCCATTTCTACAGCGGCAAGAAAGTAGGAAACACCCTGTCCACTTTGCAAATGGAGAAGGAAGCAGCAACAAGAGGAGTAATGTATAGTCTGGAGATTTGGCGCGAAACAGGGCGTAGAAGGAACAACAAGAATACAGTCAAGCTTTGGCTCAAGGTTCCATAACTTCTATCCTGGTGAAGGAAAGCAGCTTGAACCAATCTAAGGGAACCTACCTATTACCTACAAAGTGGAGGACCTGGCCGTGCTGGATGAACTGTATGAACTTGCATCAAACCCTGGTTTAGGAAAGTAGTTGCGAAATTGGTGATTTTGAGCCCAGCATTGCAACTTAGTAACTTTGCGTTCTGACATGTATGTATCCGGATGGAATCTATATTTGTATCTATGCGTATGCCTACCTTTATACTACATTTATCGTTAAACATTTACGTGTCTGAATATATATATATATAGTGTGTGTGTGTAAATCTTTCCTTCCGATGATACGAGACTATGGGTTTGAAAAACCTACCATGGTGATGAAGAGGCACCAAATCGCATTATACCAATTATTCCCTGCCACATGGAACCCCTCTCAGGAAATCAATCCCCTGACCTCCTAACATCAGAGGAACATGTCTCTTGTACCGTGCCTGCCACGCGAAATGCATCTTTGCGGATCCTCTTCAAATGTTCCACGCCTGCCATCGTTTTTGGAAATGCCACAACACCCTCACGTGTTGCTCACTTTTGGCAGGGTGCACAATCCCTTGCGCCTGCCACGCAAAACGACATCTGAACGTCCAAAAGTGCTCCGTACCCGTCAGTGTTTTGCACTTTTGACTTCAAAATGTGCTTCGCGTCACAACGGCGTGCACTTTTTCAACATCTCAACTTCCAAAAGTGCTCCGCAACCATCAGTTTTTTAACACGTTTGACTTCGAAATGTGCTGCGCGCCACAACGGCATGCACTTTTTCGACATCTCAACTTCCAAAAGTCCTCCGAACATGAAGTGCTTTGTACATTTTGGCTTCGAAAATCGCTTCGCGCCACACCGGCGCGCAATTTTTCATCCCTCATCTGGCCAAATGGCTCTGCACCCGCCGCTTTAGCGAGCCTACTTTTCGACCCTCCGGAGCCACAAATCATTGGAAAAACACAGTGAATCTCGACTTTTCTACCTTTTCGCACACCTGCATCTTCTTTCTTCTGACTCTTTCTCTTCTCTGATCTTCTTTCTTCTTCTCTCTTCTTCTCTTCTCTTCTCTGGCTCTTCCGACCTCTTCTTTTTCATCTGCATATTGTCGGAAGTTTGACTTCTAAACTTCCTTCGAAAATAGAGAGAGGGAGAGAGAAAAAAAAGAAAGTAATATCTATCTATCTATCTGTCTATCTATCTATCTATCTAGCTAGCTAGCTATCTATCTATATTATGGTATGTGCGTGTGTGCGTGTGTGCGTGTGCGTGTGCGTGTGCGTGTGCGTGTGGGCGTGTGGGCGTGTGGGCGTGTGGGCGTGTGGGTGTGTGTGTGTGCGCGTGCGTGTGCGTGTGCGTTTTCCCCCAGGAATTGTCATGAACTGCGTATCCTGAAAGGATGAAAGGTCGATTGCCCTGAGATTGCGGCCAGCTGCTTGGACACAATGCCCAGAGACCACTTGAATCCTTCTAGTGCAACCGAATCCTCCTGAGGCAAATCAAGATCTCTAAGATCTCTATAGATCTCTAGGTAGACGGGTTATATATATAATTATATGTATATAATTATGTATCTGTGTACTTCTTAGAGATCTCTCTAAAAAATCCAAAATGCCACAAGATCTCAAAGAAGTACAGTAACAAATCAAGAACCACACACCAATTATATACAGTATATTCCAATTATCCCATCCAATCAGATGCTCTTCATTGCTTCACACTTCACTCCTATCCTTTGATCATCTTGATCCAGTTACTGTATCAAATGTCATTGGCCAAGGAACCGTGGCTTCACGAATTACATCTACGCAAGCATTGACCTCGGCCACCGTTGCCAGCTGGACTCCAGCCAAAATCAGCGTCAGCGTCGCACTGAGATGCACTGAGATGCACTGAGATGCACTGAGATGCACTGAGATGCACTGAGATGCACTGAGATGCACTGAGATGCACTGAGATGCACTGAGATGCACTGAGGTATTGGCGAATGGCGCAAACATGTCCGTTGGCACTCCGTAGCCCACATGTCGCAGGCCCAGCGCCGACAAGTCATCGATGATCTCAGGGCCCAGCGGTTTCAATGGGACACATAGGCTAGGTCCTAGCTAGGTCACATATTGAAAAATGGAAAAACATCAGGTGACCATAGGTGACCCATCAAAATCTGGTCACCCTTAACAACTTCTGTGCAGAACCGCTGGATCATTTTACCAGTCCGGCCTGCCATGGCTCGCTGTAAATGTCCTGAGAAAAGCTGAAGACCTGCCAGGTGGGACTAATTTTGAACTAAACTGGGTGCAGGTCATTGGTGCATGTGGCCCAGCTGAATTTCAAACCACCTTGCAGCATTCTGGGCATCCCAAGTGAGCTCAAGTGGCATTCTGGGCATCCCAAGTGCTCTCAGCATCCATCTGAAGAACAAGAATTGGTCTATATATTGGTGCCTTGCTCTGAGCCTGTTGCCTCTCGCCTTCTCAACGATGAAGTGCAAGCGTGTGTCAGATTGTTTGAAATACTCCTGACCCGCTGGAGTAGACTCGAAGAATCCTTAGGCAGCTAGAGAAGTCAAATGCCTGCTCTGGATTTGTTTCATCTTTTTCCATGGGATTCCTGAGGAATCGATGTCGTGATTTCTCAAAATTGCCAACCCTTCAGCTCGAACGTCCAAAGGATACAAAAAATGCAACATATCAATGCCCCTCTTTCTTGAATACAGAGATCGGAAAAAATGGAAAAAAGGGAGAGAGAGAGAGAGAGGGAGGAGAGACAGAGAGAGAGAGAGAGACCGAGACCGAGACCGAGAGCGAGGTGTGTGATACGCCTTATACACTTCCATATACAATCATATGCATTTACAGTCTATAGTCAATATATCCTGGTCCACTACTGAACGGAAAGGCTACGCAACGTTTCTTGACCTTTTTTCTGTACCCAGCCCTTGCAGCTTTGCATCGATCATAGATGGAAGCCCGGAGCTTGTAGCCTTGGCATCAAATTTGGTTAACACCACCGCCGACTGCACAGCTCGGGCACACTGGGGCTGCCCAACGGTGTTCTTCTGGTAAGGAGGAGAAGAATTTGACCACAGCAACCTGATCAAACACCAGGCCTTTTGCCTATGGCGGCCTGCGGTCTAGCAAAGATCATCGTCACATGATGTGTTGCTGTGAGAAGTTTCACTCTGAGATCTGAGATGGGCCTCCCATTGGTAGGATGCCCCTAAAGTTTTCACCTGGGCCGCGGCAGGCAGGTCTCTGCACTCAGTGGCGGTGTTACTGAAGTCCTTGCGCATAGTACTCAGGCACCCAGGTCTTGCTTGCGGCCGAAGTAGCTAGAAGCTGCGCTACATTGTCCCATAACCAATTCCAAGCAACCTCATACTGGGTGTCCCATTCCTGCGCCACTTCACAAGGCTTTCAGTTGGCTAAAAGTATCTATATATACTGCTTCTTCACCGATTACGATATCTGTTCCTGCATGGATACATACTGTATTGCATGTTTCATGTTTCCATTAAATTCCATTAAATTCCATCAAGTTCTCATCAAGTTCCATCTACCTTACGCCGCACGGCTGGAGGTAAGCGATCCCTGAGGCCATGAAATGACCGGCCTTCGGAAGTAGAGACCGCAACGAGGCCAGCATGCAGGACTTGAATTGCGATAGGTTGGGTGCCTTGAAGCATCAAAAGCATCAAATTGATTCGATTTACACAGATCTCGTCATCTCATCACGAAAAAGAAACGCCAACTCACAGAAACTCGGAGAATCCTTACTTCATGTCTCAAATTGTCTCAATAGACATCACATCGCATCACTACAAGACTGCTGAGGCATCGCCTGGGATCCTGAGGACCACACTGGACCCTTCGTGACCTGGAGCAAGACTGCGGCTGAAGGTCCCCATAGTCCCCATTCCATAGTAGCCATAGCATGTCCCGCAACGCTGCAACATCTGTAACAAGGCCAACTCTCGACAAAACTGACAAAACACTTGAGGGTCATCTCTGTCACCTCCCCAAATATAAACCAGTCAAGATTGAGACAGTTAACTAGAAAAGCCCTCACCCTCTTCCTACCCAAGACCCCAAAACGGCTTGCCTTATCAATTCGAAGGGATAGCAAATCGCACTCCTCATGCAATCGCAAGGAGTCGCAGGCATTCACGACAATATCGCCGAAGGAGTTCAAGATTTGATCCATCCTCAGGAATCCCATCCGCCAGTGCGACAATTCCAATACTGAAACGTATCCAAAACATTCCAAAACAACCAATCCAAGACTGGACAGGAAATGAGAACCGCAAGGGATACGAGACATACATTGCTGCAAAGAGGCCAGCCACCAGTGCCAAAGCCCATCACTTGCGCGTTGAATCTAAACATGTCCTGACAAGGCGCAATTGCTCGCATCTCAGCGAGTGGCTGCACTCCAATGTGGAAGTCACAGCAGGTCTCTTTTTGAGCTCTCTTTGCTCTGACAACGCAACCAGGGTGCAGAAAACGTCATAGGAACCACCATTGATTTTGTGGTTGCTCCAGCCGGGGTGCCTTGTGCAAACTTCTGGTTGGGTCATTCAATGTGACATCACTGCATCTGCAGGTCTTTCCAAACAACTTCAATATTGTTTGATATTTTAATATATTTTTTAATATATTTTAATATATTTTATGTATCTGTCGGAGCTGAGGGACAGCATGGGACAGCAGTCCCAGTCCGGGCAGTCGGAATTCGGTGGCAAGCAACTGAGTGCGGGCGAGGAACGCTCCCCGTTGTGTGTTTCGGCAGGGGTCTTCTTGGAAAGAACACGCTCCTTTCCATCAAACGCAACAAGCGCAACAAGATCTCATGTCTCGGTTGCAAAGTGGTCCTTGATGGTAGTCGTTGTCGACCTACTTATGGCGTTCGTATTTTGACCTGACAGCACCAGCACCCTTCGACGCACCGCAGATGAAAACAAAAGCAGCAAGTGAGGGCACCTCGCACCTGCCGCCAGACTGCAGCCACAAAAACACAGCACCCGGCCTCCACCACCCCAACGGCAGAGCCGCGCACAGCAGCCCTACCAGGTGGATCGGTTTCCCAAGCGTAGAATAGTGACAACCACGAAGCGCAAAGTGTATATATTCACGTCCATTATATATCATTATATAATTATATATTCTTATTCGGATACATGCAGCGCCATGCTCCACGTGATGGTGTGACACGCACCAACCAAGACATTCTGCCGATTTTTCATGTAAGCAAAAGTATGTGTGACCAGTGCTGCTCCAGTTCTGCATCTAGTTTGATACCTTCAGGCATGCCTTGAGATCTAACTTGCCTTCCGTACATAGCCCAAAGGCATTGTTGCATGTTGCAATAATAGTGTTATCGCATGAGTCTCTGTGAGTCTTGCCTTCTCGTTCTGCTCATCTTTTGTTTTTGTTTTCTTATTCGTCATGGCAGAAAATGGGCTGACCACATCTTCCTTGGCCGAAACAGACAGCTACAGCCAAGACTCCTGCCGCAACATGGCCACAGGAAATCACAGTGCCACTGCATACGAGCAGCCTCGTCAGATTCGTCAAGCTCATCCTCCTCCTCCTGCGAATTTCCGCAAGTTCTCCACCGGTTCTCTCAAATGATTGGATTCTACGGTCAATGTTTGAATAGCTGCTGGTGCCCACTTTTTGCGTCGCTTTGCCGCCAATATTCTGTACAGGACACGCATGAGCAATGGTGCCCATGGGCTCACACACGGCCATAGAGGAAGCATTTACTGAAAAAGATCTGTACATTTTGCCTCGTTGCACTTCATGTTGGACCACCCGTCAGTATCTGCCTGAACCTCTCGTCATCGTAGTCGATGCTGATCCAGGTGTTGGTACCCGTTTGCAGGACAGAGCCCCAACCCTGACGATCGTTGAAAACATGAACCTCTCGGAAACTACAGACAGTTTCATCGATCACTGCAGCCATAGCTAGGGGATCATGCAGTTTCTTGCCGTCCCCGCGTTGGTACTTGTCCATAGCCGAGCACAACCTGAAGCTGCTTCAAGGCAGACACTGGGGGCAGAATGAAGAAAATGAACATCGGGAACTGCAGTGATTACTCCCATGTGAGAATTGCTCTTGTCTCTCGGACGATGATTTGGGCGAGGAGGAGAATTAGCATGAGGAGGAGGATGTAGAATATGATGTTTAAGGGAGAATTAATTACACAATGTATATATACCTCTCTAGAACTATTTCAACAGTTCACATGCTGCCCATTGCGGCCATTGCGCATACTTCCACCAGTCAAAGTCACAGTTTGAGGGCTGTAGCCCGCGTGGTTGATGCTTCCGACTGTTCCAACGCATGTAGAAATGCCTGGTGGAAGCGACCGTCATAGACTGCCTTGGTTGATAATCCATAAGCACAACATACTCAGGCAACTTCGTATGACAATCGCACAACATCCTGCGGTCGTGCCAAGACGCTCGGTGGCAAACATTCTTCGAGACTAGAACTTTGCGCGCAATGGCGTGGCTGGCCAAGGCAGCTTCAGCTGCTGGCTTGTTGCCTGAGTTTAGAAACCTACAGCACAACTCACTCAGCAAACCTCACAAAATTCTATCAGCTGCAAGAGTAAAAATGGCAAAGGTGGAGTCTACCACCCGTTTATCTGAGACCTCTACCACCAAAGTTCCATGTCTGACACGTTCGCTTGCCAGCAAACTTCCTCAGGTGCGAACGAGTGGCCAGAACGTCTGGAGATTACTGTGCAGAAGCCCTCCTTGCACCATGTTGACCCTGCTCGAGTAATAAACAAAGTCGAGCTCTTGCTCTACATAGTTACATAGTCATAGTTGAGGACAGCATGCAATGATCTATGAAAATGAATGGTTCTTCTCTGAAGCTTCAAGGAATCTCAAGGTAACAAAAAGTCTGATCATCATGGAAACAGGTCGCTCAAAGAATTAAACGATGTTCCAAAGATGTTCAAGGAGAAGAAGGGCGAATGCATGTTAAAAAATCGAGAAGGATTCCGTGCAAAAGTATGACCATGTAAATGTGAGCCTCGCAAGTCTTAAGAAAGATCGTGCAATATCATAGAAGCTCTGGAAGCGGGTATCCGCATCATTTGGCCAGCCTTACCACTAGCGGTCACTAGCACTGGTTCCAATTGCCACTTTCGGGAGTGCGTCTTCGCTAAAATCATCCATCATCATCCATCATCATCCATCATCATCCATCATCATCCATCATCCATGTTCTTATCATCCATGTTCCAATATGTTCTAATGATTCTATTCTCGTTGCGTTGTTGCAGGACACACAGGACACACAGGACACACAGGACATGATGTGCTGCTGCTGGGTTTCTCCATCTGCAACTCACTGGGCACCACTCCTTCACCTGCGAATCCTCCTTGTGCAACCCATCGGCCCAGACCGAAGTTGGGCAGTTCTAAGGCATGGCCCAAGTTGTGCAACGGACCTTGCGTCACTTGAATCAGGACCTCCCAAGTGACCTATGGATACCTATGGACTGTCTATGGATACCTATGGAAAATATGTAGATCAAACATGACCAGACATGACCAGACCAGCAGCCTCGCCTAGTCTTCTCCCATACCATGCACTTTTCATTTGTTCATGGCGGTTCAAGCTGAATGGCTGAATGGCCTACTAATTGCCATGTGTGGTGCATAAGATGGCCCAAATGTTTTCAGTCCAGAGGAGTCATCGCTCAACGAGCCTCCAGTCAGAAGCGTCGTGTCTTCGTCACAGCACTCCAGAAGCACTTGCGCAGCTGTTTCGATGCCTCGAGCCGAGGTCCAAAAGCATTGGTGAGAGAAGCACAGCTCGGCAAGAGCCCGGTTTTACCACATGTGGCATGCTGCAGAATGAAACATTTCTACAGTATATTGCAGTATATACTTATAAGTATATGATATATATATATACACACACACCATTCCGAAAGCCAAATGTTCAAAAGATTTCAACCGTGCTATCATTTGCTTTCCTTGAAACGTCTATCCTTTTGACGGAGCTTGGGAGGCCTTTGATCGAATCCTCTGGCATTCGCCCGAAGCTGTCGTAGAATTTGCCCCGCATGCATTTCTTCTCGGCATTTTTGGGCCACTCTTGAGCGCCTACACGAACGCCTGAGAGCTTCAGCTCCTGCAAAATCCAGAGGACCAAGGAAATCTGGTCCAGCGATCCTGGAGTAATGGTCACCTTGGGCCACTGCGTGGATCAAATGCCGCCAGAATGTGCCAGGCATCTGAATAGCTTGCATCACTTTCTGCCGACCCTGGCCCTAGACGGTGTAGTGTGGTCACGTGTTTGAGTATGTCATATTTGCATATATTTGCTTGAGGTGGTATGTCGATGTACAGTGATGCTGTTTCTTCAGGTCCGAAAGTCACCAAGACTAAGTTCCGTCCAGCGTCCGCACACAGCTGCACTCTCGGGTGTGATGCCAAAATTAGCAGCGTCAACACATCGTCTGGATCGCCCGTCTCCATATCAAAAACCACCTGCAGCACGTGAGGATTCAGTGCTTCTGTCACGAGAATGATTTCTGTTAACATGGCCTGCCTTCATTGGCAGTTCTGCATCACCGGCAGGCATGGCACCTGCCCCAAGAACTGAGCGATGTCAAATCTCAGAAAAGGTCCCAAAGGATAGCGCATCGCAACTCAAAACATGCCACGTTCTGCCTGATGCATAGCCGCGGACAGACGTTGCAAGTTGCTGAGTCTCACCAGATCGGGCTGATGCAGTCGCTGGTGTGCGTTGCCATCTGCGCTTTGGAGGACCTCGGTTGTGAGAATGCTGGACTCAGCGTGACATGGACTGTGAGCATGACATGGTGATCATGGTTGACTGATGGAATCTATGGACATCAAGTGGCATCAAAGCACTCCCAGAGCTGCATGAACTGAGACGGACTGAGACGGATTCAGTTTATGCATGTCCCCCTCGTCCAACCTTGTCCCACCTTGTCCCTTCAAGAAAACCCGAGGCCCATGCCATCGGGGCCAACGGGGCCAACGGGGCCAACGGCGCCATCGGGGCCATCTTCCATGATTTTCTGTTGCGCTTTGCCCGTCACTACTCAAGTGCTGAAGGCTGAAAGCCCAAGCGACGGGCCAACTTTGAAGGTTTTGAAGTGGCCCAGTTGACCCTGCCTTTGGAATCTTTGAAAGTAATGCATTTGGCACACTGATGCTTCTACTGATGGAGTACCTTCGGATCTTTTGTCATCATAGACATCGGAAAATAAAAGACACACGCCTGTATACACTAAGAGAAGGATCATTGACGACTCGTCCAATTAAAATTCTCTTCCACATGCTTGGGCATGCAGCAAGAAAGGGTCACAAATCAACTCTGCGATCTCTTCAAGAAATCCAACAAAAAAATGATAAACCTTGCGAGTTCTCGATGGAATGTGTCCTCTACTGCTGCAGCCTCCTCGGCTTCCTTTGCCTTCCTTGCAAGCATGACGGACTGGCTGACTAGCCCATCTAAACGATCTACCAAAGTCAAAAGAAGAGAAACGAAGGGAAACGAAGAGAAACGAAGGGAAACAAGGGGAAATGAAGGGAACGAATGGAAACGAAAGGAAACCAAAGGAAACCAAAGGATTTGGCGTATGAATGTGTATGAAGAGTAGATGATAGGCCTGATAGGCTTTGTAGGCTTAAACTGGAAGCTCAACAAATATGCAACGTGCATGCATCCTGCCTTTCGGCTTCCTCCTTTTTCTTGTCACTATTCACCTCAGCCCAAAGATGCAAGTCGAAGTGGGCCCAAGTCACCGTCAGATCCAATGAGCATGAGCAATGTTGCAACATGTTGGCTTGCAACCTTGTTGGAAGCGAGTCAGCGAGTCGTACAGCGAGTCGTATAGTGCGAGTCGTACAGTGCGAGTCGTACAGCTCCCGGCCTTGGCCCAACTTTCACGAAGGATTTTCAGGCGCTCGGCGAAAGAGGTCTTCACGTAGATACTCGCCTCAGCGATGACAGCACTGTATGGCACTGTGGCACTATGTTCTACCATGAATCTACCATGAGTCTACTACGTTACTGTGTGCTAATGACGTCGACACCGGTTCGGTGGTTTCTCTGTGTCTTGCAGTGAGTGGGCCATTCTGAATTCTGACGAGATGCCCCTCCGATCCAGCCGAAGAGGGCCATGAATCCCAGACGAGCCTGAGAGTGGCTCCACTGTTCACACTGAAGTTGTGCGCCTCCCTAGAAGAAAATGATGCACTAAACAACAGGAGGCTGCGTGATTCCCACACCTCATCTGTGAGAGAATCGCCCAGCTCTATCTTCAAACAGTCAACAAGAGCCTCAGCAACTTGTGCAGAAACGTCTGGCATACGGAAAAAAAACACCGTCGTCGTCTTAGGTTTCAAGTGTTTCAAGGCAGCGGCATCTCTGAAAATCATCGCCCGTGGGACTGTTACCTGGCTTTGTCTCTGATGTTTTCAGTCCTCTGAACGGCCAAACAGAAGAGCAAAGAGAACTTCATGTTTCGGAAAAGAGATTAGAGTTTGGAAGGCATCACATGCACTAGCCTCGAAGTTCAAATGGCCTTGGCATCGCTCACACTGGGTGCGTAGGCTGGGCCCCATGAGAAACCCACATTAGGTGCTGGCTGTACTCCGGACATCTCTGGACTGACTGATGACTGATGACCCAGGTGCCGCACGAAAAGCAAGTGATTCTGCCATTTGTTTGAGCTCTTTGGCCTTGTGCACATTGTCAACCTGGGATGCTCTATACCCGGGTCAGCAATGACGATGCCCCCACCAGTTCTTCTTTGGAAAGTCACGGAAGTGGCCTGAAGTGGTAGTAGGGCTGAAGAGATGTGCAAATAGTATTGAATCTGAATAGGCAGATCGGTGGTGTGCAAGCAGGCCTTTACACCGGGTATCTCATACTGTATCACTTCCCCTCAAAGTACCACCCCACCACAATCTGGCGTACGAACCCACCCCAGCCAAGTCAAGCATAGTTAAGCCAGTTGAGCTGCTAAATTCTGAAACTCGTCAAGGAAGCGCGGTGCCTGGATGACCTGACGAAGTCACATTCAAAAATTCCGATGTTTGGCTTGTGGTGGTCGTGGCAGAACATCTGCCTGTGGTGTCTTGAAAAGGCTCTTCAGGGAGGGCACGCTTTCGTACACGACTCGGTACCTCAGAATGGAGACTGCAAATGACAACCCCTCAGCAATCAGCAGCAATCAGTTCGATGACTACGAAGATATTCATCTGCATGTTGGTGGCGTGTCTAACACTGTCTGCATGCCATTGACCATTCATCAACTGAACCAGACATGCTTCAGGATGAGAACCACTGGACAAGTGCAGTGATTTCCCAATGCGTCCGAATTTCAAGGCCTGTGGCTGCAAATTAATGCGCCTCCCTCCCCCAAAAAAAACGCGCACACACACACACATTACATGTGTCACATGTACCTTTAAAATCAAAGCCGGAAAAAAAACACCGCAAAATTCAAGGCTGTGGCAGGCAGATTCCACACGAGTCTGTGGTATCAAAGCTGGCCACAAATTGTCGCCAAGCCTCCGGAGGATTGCATATTTTCTTTGTTTTGTGTCTGATGACGCTGAAATATACTTCAGGATGTTCTGTTATCCAACTTGTCCAAAAAAAAACAACTCGAATGTATTGCTTTCGATCTCTGGAATTGATGGCAATGATAGCCCTGCAATAACATGCGAACTCATGCGATACACGCCTTTTGCATGGCAATGGTTGTCTCCTTCGAGAGCCGAAGTTCATCAAAGGACACAACGTTGATCCTTGGTCTCGTATGGTCTCGTGCTGCATCGGAATCCGGGGGAAATCGGAGAAATCGGCTACTTTGACAGTTTTGCTTCGAGATTTCCAGCTTTTGCACAGGCTTGCAGTGGCTTGCAGATGCTTGCAGTCCTTTATCGTCCTTTTGTAATCCTTTTGTTGTTATTTCGAAATTTCCAAACGCAGGCATTTGAACAAACGGCTATACAAGCGGCTCTTCTGCAGCATCTTCGGCCTGAGGCCATCTCAGCAAATTCAATTTGCCAGAAAAAATAAGCAACAATGTGATAACAAACTCCTTCAAAGTGTTCTTCTTTTTGATTTGGGCTGCATTCCAAGACAGTAAGCTCCTGACATTGAAATTCGAGGTTACACCCTCGGCTTCGCTCCTTGGACTGAGTCTACTGAGTCTACTGAGTCTACTGAGTCTACTGAGTCTGCTCTGGCGTG
This sequence comes from Cladocopium goreaui, assembly GCA_947184155.2. Lineage (NCBI taxonomy): Eukaryota > Dinophyceae > Suessiales > Symbiodiniaceae > Cladocopium > Cladocopium goreaui. Next base: position 332,782 of record CAMXCT020006498.1, read on the forward strand.
AAAAGTCACACACGGCTTTGGCTCAGACATTGACTTCGTCTTTATCTTCTCTAGTGACTCTAGTGCTTTGTCGCGGTGCATCCAAGCTTCGTAATGCTAACACCTTCACCGTCGTCATCAAGTCCCATCAATCGAAGCCCTGAGTGACTGCAGCTCTTGCCAACATATTCACGACATTTCACGACCTACTGGCCTACTGTGACAGCGCAGTGATCCCAAGCCGAGCAGCGCTTCTTGAGGTTGAAGGCATTTAAAGATTGTTTCTGGGCCCACTACGACAATCTTGAGCCCAGGTGCTTCGACGTGTCCGTGCTACTTGCTAAGAACTCCATTCCCCTCTGCAAATTTGTTAAACCCAGACTCATGCCACGGTACGACCATACATCTTGTGCATTTACATAATACGTATTCATGCAATTCCATTTGTGGCATCGTTCTATGCCTCCGAAATCATTGCATTACTTGATCAACGGCGCAAATGAACCTGAAACACACTACCAGACTCTAGAAATCTCATGTTGTTCCACAGTGCTGAAAGTATCAACGGCCCAAGTCAGTCGAGTCCCTGATGCCCTAGGCGGCCCTAGCACATCTGGCGCAGGAATCGGAGAAGGGTGTCGCCTGGATCCGATGTCGCTCAGTTGAATCAGTTGGTCCATCTCGGTGGTGACTGCATGGTCCAGCTGGAGTCCAGCTATGTCCAGCTTAAGCTGCAGCTGTTCGCCGTGTTTCTGAAAGAGTTTTCTCGGCCTCAGAGGTGGAAGGGAGGGAACAGATCCAGCAGTAGGACCGACTGCACCTGCACCTTCTGTGTCTCCTGAAAGATTCAAGGATCTGGAAGGCAATCAATGGCCGCAGTGGGAATTTCCCTTTCAAAGTTTACTCAGGGGCTCTGCGTGTTTTAGTCCTTTGGTCTTTTCACCACTCTTCTTTCCACTTGCAGGCCTTGGCTTCGCATCTGAGCACACATGATCGGGATTTCAGCGGCCCGCTTTGGACTCCACTTGTATTGGATGATATGAGAGGCGCGCTGCATATCCTTAAAGGGTTCCGGATGATTTTTGGCGTGGTTTCGTAATATGGTCACTGATCTTGAGACAGCAATTGAGATTTCCACCGCGGCTTGGCGGCATGATGCGAAGACGCAGCCGAAGGGTGAGGCCTCAGTCACACAAGGAACTGGCGTTGTGCTCTTGCAACCCTCCGGCACACTGTCTAGCCTACGGTAGGGAAAAAGCTTCATAATGGTTGCTCCATGTTGCTCCCGTATTCATATTCCCCACAGTTCCCCAAAATCCCCTGACCCAGCTTTTGCAAATGCTCCAAGGACTCAGGCTGTCCAGCTGCCTGGAAGGGGGCCAACAAACTGCACAGAAACGCTGAGGTATCACGGGTATCACCTTAGAATGTCGCACCCTAAACCTCGCTTTTCTCCGTTTCAAAGCTCAGCAGTTCTGCTGAGTGCCTACTCACATCTGTAATCCGTGACTGTGAATTCTGACACGGAGCAAGCCTTCGCAAGTGCCAATTGATACAGTAATCCTAGCTTTGAACATCGTTGAACTGGTTCCAAAACGCCAACCCAGATGACAAACATCAAATCCAGGGCCAAGCACTTTCGAGACGGGTGAAATGGTGAGACTTGCGGTGATACTTTTCGGCATCCAATCTTTTCATCATTGGTTCGTCATCGGTTTTTCAACTGCCTGGCTCGGATCGTCAAGTTCGGTGCCTTTGAATTGCTGCGCTTCAGTGGCGCAGCTTGTGCTGGCCAATAGTAGCTTTGATGCTTCAGCGCATTGCGGTTGAAACACCACAGGAGAGCTTCTCTCAGCATAGATGCGCTGATAGGCTGGAAAACCACAAAGCTGCAGCTTTGACGCACTAAGTCAGGCAAATCCCGCTCCTGTGACAGCACTATGATAGGCAAGTTCCCATACTGCGGATCTGCACGGATTGTTTTCACAAGGCCTTCTACTTCAAGATCAGCCTTGCTCAAATCCACCAGGAGAGCGTGGAAGACTTCTTTGCCTTGAAGGCGTTTCCACAAGTCTGCCGTGGAACAGGTGAAGCAAATGGACATCTCGTTGACTGCACACATCAGACTTCGCAAAATGGACTTCCGTACGTCAGACTGGTCAGTAAGGATAAGAACTGATCTTCCATCCACAGCCTTGTGGAAAGCCTTCATCAAGCGCTGGGCTTGGATCTTCTTGTCATCTTTGTCTCGCGGTGCCTGTGGTGAGGGTGCTTGCTGCTTTTGCACCTCATCACTAGGCTCTACAAGGCTAATGGACTCAGAAGGAGAGGCTTTCCACTCGATGGTGGTGGACATCTCAGACAGCTCTTCTGACTTTCCTTCCTTGCTGTTACCCGTGCTTCCCGGGTTCGCCTTTTTGATGCTTGGCAGACTTGCGACTGGCAAAGATGAGGTCTTCACTACTGTGGGTTTGCTGGGTTTTCGTTCCTCCACCACCTCGGTCTGGAAGAAAACACCACCGGCTGGAGCTGAAGCTGAATGAGGCAAAGCCAACGGTGCAGTCAGTGCACTCAGTGCACTCAGTTCAGGCTCAATCTGAGGCAATTGAGGCAAGACATCCTGATACCGAGCATTTGCTGGAACTGTTTGCCCAATGGGATTGCTCCGCGTTCGCCATTTGGAACCACCTCTCTTGCGTCGAAAGCTGGACCTGTGCTCCTTGAGAGCTGCAGGATCCGAATAGATACGACGCATCATCTCCACGCCAGGCCCAAAGGTGGGAGAACTGTAACTTGTGCCCAAGCTTTCCAGCACACAGAGCGAGCTAGGATTCCTCATGCCACAGGATTTACAGGATCGATAAAAAATGGTAGAAACAGGATCATCATCAAAACTCTCCAGACTTTAAACCAAGCATCTTATCATTTGGCGGTAGCCTGCGATGATCCAGCACTACTTGCAAAAAGTCATCCACATCCTGCGCGAGCAGCAAATAGGACATTCGTTGGGCATGCCTAGAGTCTAGAGAAAGTGTGGTGCTGTGGGACAAGGTTGTGTGATCGAAGATTCTGCAATTAATGACATCTACATTTACATCACCACATATACTAAAGCTCATCCGTTATGCATGAAGATAGCAGCGAGCATCAAGAGTTTGGCCAATCAGCTAATCCAAACACTAGACATCTTCCCTTTGATGGTACAACTTGGGTCAACTTCGTAATAACAAGCCCTCAACGGTCTGCAGGGGCAGAGCCTCGAGTTCGATAGCTGGGGGCGCGCCGCTGCTGGCAGGTAGCCGCACTACCTGCTTTTCCACAGCCCAATGCTCTCGCTCTCGTTGCTCTCGACGTTTCTGCAACTTTTCGAGCCTCGGAGCGATGTTGGGGTCTATTGAGTCTACTGGGGGTACAAATAAGAGGATGAATCATGAGAGGATGCCTGGAGCAGTCGAGTAGTCCGGATATCGGTTTGTCTTGCAACGTTTGAAACAAGATGGCCAATTAGGATGGGAATGGAATGAAGATATATATACAGTATATATATATATATATATGGAGATACATCTGAGAAGCCCAATGCTGACGCCAAGAAACTGCTTCAGGGCAGCTGGGCTGGCGCCTGAGAGTGCTGCATTCGCCATGGCATTGAGGCGATGCGCAGCTCACAACATACCAGTCTTGCGCAGCTCTTGAACCATTCTCAAACCTGCAAGGCCTGCCAGGTGCAAAATGGTCTGGTAGCACGGTAGCACAACACCGCCACGCGACCCATGCCTTCACTGCCTTCCTAGCACCGGGCAATTCACAGAGATTCAAAGCGGCCTCGACGCCCAGAGCCTTGGTGAGCTCCCGCCGGACCTCATTTCCACAGCATTCCAAACCCCTTCCCGCAACCTTCAGCAATCAGCGATCAGACAGAGTTGAGACAAATCAAATTTCAAAAAATAATATGGAAAAATATGGGGAAAAAATGATACGTCCATCACCTTCCATCTTGAGATACTACTGGCAAGGATGACCTCTGCAATGATGTTTCTCCGGGGGAAGATGAAGACGGCTGAACGCCATGCAGGCTGATGGGGCATTTGCCGACACGCTGCCTGCCCTGTCTGGAAAATACTGGGAGCAGGCGCACTGTGCAACCCAAGATTGCCCAATCTTCATCGAGCAAAACACGAGCAACGTGCCAGTGGCTTGTCAGCATCAATTGATTTTGTTTTTATCCAACTATTGCTTAAATACAAGAGCTAGTAATGCCCTGTAATTAATGGCTACTAATGGCCATTGATCGCTATTAATGGCTACGACTGTGTGGCAAGCCACTGCCAATTGGTGCAGTTTCAGCACCAAGCAGCTGGTGTGTGCTGTCGCTGCGAGACACCTCGCACCTTCAAAAGTGACCACCCGACGCCATATGCGACGCAATCAGTCGGGATCCTCGATCAAGTCGCCTTGAGGAGAGACATTCGGAATGTACTAAGGGCTGTACTAAGAGCCAGTTGAAAAAAACGACACGCGGACTCACCAACATGGCTTCCCAATACGTCTTGCAGCCCAAGCTGCGGATATCCAAGCCAGAGTCCAAGAAGTACCTCTCACAAATGCAGTCACCAAATGCATGGTGCATGACACGCAAAATGTGATCGCATGTGAATCCATGGTGCAGAAGCAACACAAGCTAACCGATTGATTCGGAGCACCCGCCATTTTCAATGGTCTTCTCATTCTCCGGCAAAATTGCCTTGAAGGCATTGACGTGAAGTTCCCCAAAAACACCGATGCACGTAGAATGACCAACACCCCACCAGCTCCGGCCTGATGCTCCCAAAAATCGTTCTCCGACCTCCATTGCAAAAGAAGTGAAGAGCGAGAAACAAGGATTATGTATTTGTAAATATATATATATATATACGTGTGTGTGTGTAACTATACCGGTCATCGGTGTTAAGGCTGACAAATAACAAGTTGACTCTCTTGCTCCGCCTGTTGATTTTCAACATGATGGTGTTCATTGCAGATTCCAGCTCCTGAACTCAGCAAGGCCCCAGCAGAAACACCCAATGAGAACCCTCTGGTCATCACTGTCAAGTAATGGTAATGATCTGGTAATGGTCATCATTAAATGGAGGATTTGGGCCCGCACTCTTTGCTTGGCTTCGTACTCCTCTTTGGTGGCCTGCATCTCAGGACGCTTTTGCAAGGGCTGGACGAGGGTCATGGAATCAACATAGCTCACACCCGAACATCCACGGTTTGATTTTGAGAACTTAATGCAAGAAGCAAGTCCATGATGTCTCAAAATCATTGACAATCTGTGCCCCCTTCATATCCTTCATCCTTTCAACTCTCTTTCATTCTGCACCGTTAATCTTGCTTTACACCCACGCATACCCGAAGTTTGGACCTTGGAAGCTCCAGTGTCCAGCCAAAGATCCACCTGGACATAGGATTGCAAGGCGAAACAAAGGCTGAAGCAGGGGTCATAGGTGAGGTATTATTCAATCAGACTTGTTGCCTTCTCTTGTGCTACGCACATTTCAAAGTCTTTTCGTGGGGGATAATCTTCGAGAATTAGTGTTGTAGTTATAATGCATGTGCATGTGTATATATATATATAGCTATATGTACACATATACATGTGTATATTTCTGCTGCCTCCTCCATTTTCTTCTCGAGCCGTTCTCGGTCTCGCTTCAAAATTTTCTCCTCGGAAGCAGTGAATGTCAGGGCCATCCAGACTCAACACAAGCATCAGATCACGGAAAGCTTTCATATGACGACTTTGTTCAGCTGCATGCCATACAGATGTACTAATGTACAATGTTGTGATGATACGACATGTGGCCTTCCTGCAACAGGACTGAGTGTGTAACTGCATCAATCTCTTCCAAAGCCTTTCTTGTTCTTCTCATGTAGACTGTGAGGGACTGGCGCAGTTAAACAGCCAGCATCAGGCCGCATGCCAAGCTCGAGCTAGCAGCTAGCATTGGGCTTAGGACGTGCATGGCAGTACTTGGATGAAAATCTTTCAGAATGAAATGCACACAGAAACCGTAGCCCTGGATCCTCAAGAGGGGTCATGCATTCATTCCGATGATCAAAGAGTTGAAATATGTTGAAATATGTTGAAATAGACTCACATGAGCTCACGCGGACTCACTTGGACTCAATGTTTTCGGAACCCGTTAATGACAAGCCCGAGAGCCTCTCTGGCCATCATCTCACCTCGGGCCAGATCATCTTCATCCTGACACAGCTCCAAAAAGGGGCAAATGGACCCACATGACCCACATGGCCTTGAAAATGGCACAGAAAAAGGCACGAACGACGGCCACAGAAGTCCCTTGCCTTATGGGCCTCGGCATCCTTGAGCATTCGCTCGATTTCGTGCTGCGACAAGCGGCCTGAAGCAGCGGTTTCAGGCTCCATGTCACTCAGAACATGACATGGCCAAATGCATCGCGCAAGGACATCCATGACTTGTTTAATCAAAACCATCATATATTCATTATTCCCATTGCCTTTCTCGTTGGTGATCTGAATCTCGCCCTTGCGGTGTGTCTTCATATCCTGCAGCATTTGTCGCATTCTTCATATCACAATTTGCAAATACAACTCTTCGTATATCATGTTCAATACTCTTCAGACAACATTTCAAAATATGTATAAATATGTCGTGTATCTATATGTATGTGTATGTATCAATGAATATCATTGAATTCATTGAATAATTTCATCTCCAAGCCGGGCGCCTCAGCGGTGACCTCCAAAATGCCATTGGAGTCGACATTGAAAGTCACCTGCAGCCGCTCGCGGAACAGCGAAGCGCCCGACATCTGACAGCAAAGAAACGCATCGTGGCCGGACCCCCGGACCTTGATTTTAGGAACGCCTCTCAAGGTCTTGGGGATCCCAGTGAGCACAAACTTGCCAAGGTAGTTGTTGTCCTTAAATTCCAAGCACAATTTTCCATCACTTTCCACGCCTCAGTTGGAACCAAGTTATTGCATGTCATTGCGTCAAGGTTCTTTCACCATAGCTCGCTCACCTTCGTACACCTCGGCAGTTCAGTGTTTTGAATCAACCTCATGAGGCAGTTCTGCCGCTGCGCCTTAATCTCAACATGGTCCTGGTAGTCTTCTGCAGTGGTGAAATCCTCACATCCATGAATGCCATACAGTGATGTATAGTGCACATCAGTGCACTCATTTGGATCCTTTCCATTTGGATCCATTTGGCACATCTCTGCACTATGGCACTATGGCACTATATTACAAGTTGTTGCACGGTGTTGGCCTGGCTCTTGTTGGTCGGAATGGTGCTGTTCCTCTCGATGAGTTTCTGCATCATACCACCAGCCATCTCGATACCTCGCCCAGCTCTCTGAAGCGCTGTCGTTCTATCGCTTTCATGGCCCCTGCCGCCGCTTACATTTCTCCCACGATGCAAAGATATGCAAACAAGTTGCCCAAGGACAACGGCGCCACATCCAGGAGAAGCATATTTTCAACTTCTTCCGTTCCTGCCACTGCCAGTCACACTGGACTCGGCGGAAATCAGTCACGTTGCTATCATGAAGAAATTGGTTCAGAAACTCGAAAGTAAAATGCTGCCTGTGCCAGAGACAATTGCAGCTTGAACTGCGGCCCCATAAGCCACTGCTTCATCGGGATTGATTTCCTGCATAGGCAATGTCCTAACTATGGCATTACAATAAAAAGTCAGAGCCAAGATGCTAGGAACAGTTTTGAATCTCTTGCGCGAGAGTTCAGAGGTTCCGGTATCACTGAAGTCTTTTTATATCCACTCTTGGAAGCGTACATCGGAGTCACGGGCCATGACCTTTTTCCCCAACAGCAGAATGCTTTGGGGTCTCAGCCCACATAGCCTTCGGGGTGCTCCGGGGCACTGCTCGACCCTGCCGCCTCGTTTCGCCGGTTCCGGGAACCAGGGTTCCGAGAACCGGTTCCGAACCAGGGTTCGGGGCAAGGTTCCGGGAACCCAGGGTTCCGGGAACCAGGGTTCGGGGCAAGGTTCCAGGAACCCAAGGTTCCGCAAACCAGACTTTCAAGCAAGGTTCTGGGAACAATGGGTTCTGGCTACCTTTTGGGTTCCGGGACGTCAAGGTTCCGGGAAGGTTCCGGGCACACTTGGCTTTCGACAAGGTTCCGGGAACCTTACCATGGTTTCGAGCAGCCAGAGCCTGGATTGTGCCAAAGTTCTGGAATCACCGGAACACCAATTTTGAGACATCCTGCAAACCCAGAGTTTGGGGAACCAGGATTCTGGCAAGGTTCCAGCAACACTGGGTTCCGACAAGGTTCCGAGAACCACCACAGATGCGGACCCACAGTTTGGATATACTTCCTGGATTATGCCACAGGTTCCGGACAGGGACAAGGTCAGAGTTCTGGCAAGGTTCCGAGGTTCGGGAAACAACCCAGGGGTCGGATATACGCCGTGGGTTGTACCAAGGTTCATGCTACGGACAGGGTCCCAGAAAACCAATTTGCAAGGAAACCAAGGTTCCAGGACCAAAAGGGCCCGGTCAACGAGCAATCGCTGACAGGGGGGGGCACAGCGTGACAATAAATCAGCGCGTCTCGGTTCCGGAAACCCAGGGTTCCAATATACGCTGTGGGTTGCGCCAAGGTTCCGGAAACGAGGGTTCCAGGAAGACAAGGTTCCAGGGACACAAGGTTCCAGGAACACAAGGGATTCCGGAAATCCCCCAGCCAATCTTGGGTGCTTTGTGGCCCCTCACTAAATTCCGAATTCATGTTCGTTTGCTCAGTGGGCGCACAGCGTCGGTCGACTGACCTGTTCTGATGTTGCTGTAAAATCTTCTGTTTGAACTGTTCCGATGTCGCATCTACCAAAGCACATGCCACATCAAGCAATTAAGTTCGATGCCTTGGAACACCTAAATATTGGCAGCAAACCTGTGTGAGGCTTCTCGAAGCCAGGTAGATGATTTTTTTAAAGCTAAGTGACCAAACAGCAACACACAATGAAACTTCAGACACAGTTGTGACACAACAACCAAGTATTGACATGAAACTAATTCTGGAATCATGATGGACAATTTGGCCAAAACCAACTGTTTCACCAATCACTTGCGCAAACTGACCGATGTTGTCCAAGCACGACAAGATAATCCCAAACCAACACACACACAATTTTGTAAACACTTAATGACACACCGTGGTCTGCAAATACTGCCATTCGTTTGTAACCAAATGTATGTATGTAAATTCAACTATGCGCGCTTTCTTAAAGAACATGTCTCATCCTGCCTTTGGTCCAAAAGGGGAGGGGGCAAGGCGGGCAAAAAATCGCCGAAGAGACTTAGGCTATGGAATCCTGTTCCTGCCATCATTAATCCGTCTTGGGTTGCAAAGTTGGACCACTGTTTGAAACCAACCGCTGCCGGTTCCGGGAACCAGGGTTCCGGGCAAGGTTCCGGAACTCAGGGTTCCGGGAACCAGGGTTCGGGGCAAGGTTCCAGGTTCCGCAAACCAGACTTTCAAGCAAGGTTCTGGGAACAATGGGTTCTGGCTACCTTTTGGGTTCCGGGACGTCAAGGTTCCGGGATCCCCAGGTTCTCGGCGCCAGGAAGGTTCCGGGCACACTTGGCTTTCGACAAGGTTCCGGGAACCTTACCATGGTTTCGAGCGGTTCTGGAATCACCGGAACACCAATTTTGAAACATCCTGGAAACCCAGAGTTTGGGGAACGAGGGTTCCGGCAAGGTTCCAGCAACACTGGGTTCCGACAAGGTTCCGAGAACCACCGCGGATGCGGACCCACAGTTTGGATATACTTCCTGGATTATGCCACAGGTTCCGGACAGGGACAAGGTTGCGGAACAACAATTCTCAAGAAGCCCAGCCCAGGTTCCAGAGAACCAGGGTTCTGGCAAGGTTCCGAGGTTCCGGAAACAACCCAGGGGTCGGATATACGCCGTGGGTTGTACCAAGGTTCATGCTACGGACAGGGTCCCAGAAAACCAATTTTCAAGGAAACCAAGGTTCCAGGACCATATAGGCCCTGTCAACGAGCAATCGCTGACAGGGGGGGGCACAGCGTGACAATAAATCAGCGCGTCTCGGTTCCGCAAACCCAGGGTTCCAATATACGCTGTGGGTTGTGCCAAGGTTCCGGAAACGAGGGTTCCAGGAAGACAAGGTTCCAGGAACACAAGGGATTCCGGAAATCCCCCAGCCAATCTTGGGTGCTTTGTGGCGGGTTCCGCACATGCCGATTCATGTTCGTTTGCTCAGTGGGCGCACAGCGTCGGTCGACTGACCTGTTCTGATGTTGCTGTAAAATCTTCTGTTTGAACTGTTCCGATGTCGCATCTACCAAAGCACATGCCACATCAAGCAATTAAGTTCGATGCCTTGGAACACCTAAATATTGGCAGCAAACCTGTGTGAGGCTTCTCGAAGCCAGGTAGATGTTTTTTTTAAAGCTAAGTGACCAAACAGCAACACACAATGAAACTTCAGACACAGTTGTGACACAACAACCAAGTATTGACATGAAACTAATTCTGGAATCATGATGGACAATTTGGCCAAAACCAACTGTTTCACCAATCACTTGCGCAAACTGACCGACGTTGGCCAAGCACGACAAGATAATCCCAAACCAACACACACACAATTTTGTAAACACTTAATGACACACCGTGGTCTGCAAATACTGCCATTCGTTTGTAACCAAATGTATGTAAATTCAATTATGCGCGCTTTCTTAAAGAACATGTCTCATCTTGCCTTTGGTCCAAAAGGGGACGGGGCAGGGCGGGCAAAAAATCGCCGAAGAGACTTAGGCTATGGAATCCTGTTCCTGCCATCATTAATCCGTCTTGGGTTGCAAAGTTGGACCACTGTTTGAAACCAACCGCTGTTGGGGATCTACGTCGGCTTATTTTTTTGAGGAAAGCATTCGAGCGCCTTGCAGAGATGCTTTCCATTAAAGAAGGAACTGATGAGCTCTTGGACTTTGGGGATGCCTCGGCATCAACATATTGGATCATGAACACACCAGACCTGACGAGACGACACACCACCAGCTGTTGCACAGAGTGACTATCTATATCTACAGCCTCTGCACTCGAGCAGTCTCAAGTCTGATGGCCACATGTTTTGGTTTATGAGTATACTGATGCAGTATACAGTATACCACCTGTACCTCTCAAATCGTCAATCACACAACGCTTCAACCTTGTTGTGCTACCACCATGACACTGCTCAACATGGCAACACCGTGGTTCACCTTGGTGGCTCCATCTGAGTCAATCAACACGTCATCAAAATCCAAGGCACGAGTGGAGCCACCTACAAGGACTACATCAGAAATCTTGGATTTTGGAAGGCCGCTGTCTCCCAAACACCTTGGCAAATGGTGGCAAATGGTGGCAAACGATGACTGTTCGGCTAGCAATTCATATGGCTCAGGCCCTGGCTGGGAGACAGGTTCCATTGCCTTCTTGAAGTAGTCCATGCCTGAACTTCGGCAGAAGAATCCAAACCTTAGGATACCTATGGATACCTTATGCATTATGAGAACTATGAGTCCTATGAGTCATGAATTTAAAAGCGTTTGAGGAATCGACACTGAAGCATGGCTTTAGAACATGTTGGAACTTAAAATGGGCAGCTGTTAGAGTCAAATATACTTACTTAAATATGCACGGTACTGAGTGTAACATACATGGACCACACCAACTTGACGTTGAAGATAGGGACGGGTTCAAGAAGTCAGCTTAGTGGCAGAGCTCCTCGAACTTGGCCCGAGAGAGGCGCAAGCTGAAGTCGGCGCCTTCATGCAAAGAGTCCACCCTCAAAAGCACGGCTGTGTCAGGCTATGGCAGCAGATGCAACTTGACAGTCGCCAAAATGATACTGTTTAAATCCATTGTGCAAGTGGAATCATGTTGAGTCATGTTGAATTCATGTTGAAATCAAGTTGAGTTCATGTTGAGTTCATGTTGAATTCAAGTCTAAGTGCTGAATGGGCCGAAGCATTGGCGAAATGCTGGCGCTGTGTCTGAGGCTCTGAGGCTCAGGCTCGATGGTTACCGAGGTCTGGGTGGAGAGCTGGCGCTTCGCACGCTCACACTGTGTTCTGAGGCGACGAATTGCACGTTGATTCCTCGGCCACGGAGTGTGCAACTGATGTTGTGCTGTGTCAGTGGCTGTCAGTGGCAAAAAAGGCCAAAAAGTGCTAAACAGGATTAAACAGGATCGAAAATGGTGCCAATGTTTCTTGCCAATTTCGCTACTCAATTTAGCTCCTGCACCAATGCACCAATCCTGGTGGAGAAAATCAAAAAAGGATAAAAAAGGCCTCAAAGCAGCCTGAGGGGCCGAGTTGGGTCAGATTTGTGCTTCCGTCGGAATTCTGAAATGCAATAGCTGAGCATTCCTTGGCTCGGCATGTGCACGAAGCCAAGTCGACAAGGCAGAACAGCGGTCGAAATTGGTCAAGATACATCACTCAACGGAAACTGTGTGTGTGTGTATGTATTATGTAAATTATGTATGTATAGATACTATGGACAGTTGATCAGTTGATCTAAAGCACGCTGCATCGGCTGCAGTCGAAGCTCTGTTGTCAAAGTCTTCTCCACCCAGGTGCGGATCTCCAGCCGTGGCCTTCACTTCGAAGACGGCATCGGTGATCGTCAAAATGGAGACCTCGCTTTCACAACTTTGCCACAACTTTGCCACAACTTTGCCACAACTTTGCCACAACTTTGCCACAACTTTGCCACAACTTTGCCACATGTCCAACGAGTTGTCCATCTCTACCTATATATATACATATATCTCTATAAAAAGTTCGAAGAGTTGCTGCTGAGTCACATCAAAAGTCCCTCCGCCCATGTCGAAAACCAAAATGTGAGTCTCTTTCTCCTGGTGTCAAGACCGCAGCTTAACATTTCACAGACCACTGCAGGCTCTCTTCGTCTGACACCATCAAACTGTGCAAGTTCTGGGGCTTCTTGTCACTCTTGTCATTGCCAAAAGTCTCGAACAAGGAACATGTGTCTAAATAATTCTAAATATACAAATGCCATAGCAACATCCTGCAACCAAGAATATCCTGCCTTCTTTTTGTCTTTAGATTTAGCATCCAAGCCATAGGCAATAGCAGCAGCTGTGGGCTCGTTGACTATTCTCAAAACATTCCTTGGATGCTCAATTGAAACATCTGACATTGCTGGCGGTGGGCGTAGTGAGTGCAGAGCGGGTGCACAATCCAAATGAGCTGCGAAGCTTGTGCTGTCAAGGCACAGACCAGCAATCTCACCAGCATCCTTTGTTGCTTGCCTGTGAGGCCACAGGCAAGAGTAGACTGGGGATAGCTTCGGATAGCTTCGGATGCTCAAATGCCGTTTTCCTTAATCTTGCCTCTGCGAATCGTTGAAGTATGCTGGGACTGTAATCACAGCACTTCGCACACGTTGCCCTACGAAAGCCTGCGGACTGTCATGCGAAGCAAGGAGAAAGCCGACACAAATAAGAACGTGTTCATGCAATGCACTGAATTAGCTACCAGCAGCCAGCAAAGAGAATTCGGGCAGAAATACCTTCGCACTGACATTCAACCATCTTCAACCTATCTGTGCTCTTCGTGCTTGCTTTCATCGGTGTAGTTTTCTCGGTGGCCTCCGCCGTCTGCTTCATCTTTGTCAGAATCCTTAGATCCGTCTGCAATTCCTTCGGCCAACTTTGCCCGGCATCCTATGAGTCCCACGTCAAACACCAGCAATTTCTTTGGTTTTGCACAGGTCTCTGCCAAGAGGCATGGAGGAAATTTCCTCAGGATGAAACTTTTTATCGACGCCCTGGTACACCACCTGCGTCTCCAGACTGACGTGCATTGGTATAGGGCTGTCGCAGGGAGCGTTCAGGTGGTGCATACGCCAAACAGGAAACCGAAAACTGTTCGGGATATTGGTGCCCAACAGCCTCTATACATTCTACATTGTTTCGCTCACCACTTTGCAAAGGCTACTTACTGTTGCTGAAAGGACTGTGATAAATTGAAGATAAATTGAAGGACATACCATCTTTGGACAGCAATCATAGAAATATGAACGTGACCGTGGCATCTGCACTGCCTCAATCAAAGGCTTGTCATCTGCAGAACCATCTGACACCACCTGAACAAAACCACAATCAAAGAGGTGTTGAACTTCAAATCGTCAAATCAAAGGATCTTCATCTTCCATTGAAACTTATTGAAATTTCTTGAAACTTCCCAATCTTGCCAATCTTCCCATGCTGCCGCATGGTGCGCTATGCTGCACCCGGCCTTGAAGGGCCAAAGCTTCAAATCCGCTTGGACAACTGGGTCCTGCCACATTGGCAGAGCGGAAGCGCCCAATGTCATTTCAAGAAAGAAGCATGACAAATATATATATATACACACAAACAATGACATGCACATTAAGGTAACTAAATATAGTGTATATAGCGTGTGTATGTGTATCTTTATATATATATATATATATATGTGTGTGTAATATACATGTATCCATCAAGCGCTCCTGAAACTTCCGACCGATTAGTCTCTTGGCATCGAAGACCGTGTTGGTCGGATTGCTCGCAACCTACCAGAAATTGAACTGATAACCCCCTGAACCACGAAGGATGTGCACACCATCATCGCAAGACTGTTGGGCCTGGTTCTTGGCAGCATCGCCCAAGAGTCGCTCGTTTTCCGTCCATGCAACATAAGACGGCGTCCTGAGCATGAACCATTTTGAACCTATGTCGATGCAAGCACTGCAACATGTCTAGTGCAGAAGAAGCGTCGTCCGGTTGCCCTGATCATTGGCTATGATCTGCACCTGACAATTCTCACCGCTTTGTCGAGTCTAAAGTCAACTTTAAGGGTTTGCCCCCCCAAAAAAAAAACATTGGAAGACCGCCTGCAGAGAAATTGATCCTACAGTACCAAAAAGATCCAAAAAGCACAAAGGCTCCCGGTGCCAAACATCAGATGAAAATGCGTTGAACTTCGCCTCACCGTCCTTGAAGATTCCAACACAAGAGTATGTAGTTCCAAGGTCGATTCCCATGGAATAGCTCCTCAGGAGACTTCCACAACTGACATCACCATCTCTATCCCAGATTCCCATTGAAGCCCCTGGACAGCACGTGTGTCAAGCGGCTTTTTTTCGTCATCAGCTGGAGGTCCATCCGGCATCTCGGCACAGGAAAAACGGGTCTGGTTCGACCCTGCTAGTGTGGTAACACCCGCTCCTATCACCTCAATCCGTCTTGAAAACGCTTCAACGGCCAAGGCTTACCCTTCTGCAAGAGGTTACCACGGATTGACAAGCAAAAGATATGTCAATGCTATGACAATGCGTAGCTACGAGCCAAAGGCTGCCGGACGCGCAAAAACATCAAGTATGCTGCCGGATCTGCAGGGCCAACGTTGGAGTTCTAAAGACTTGGCGCAACCCCGATAAAATCCGTTAAAATCCCCTGAGGCTTCCAACGGCCTCATTGGAAGCGATTTGAAGTGCTGTCTGTCCCCCCTTGTCCTCCGACATAAGGAGAACTCTGGAGCCACGTTTGCTCAAATACTGTGGCCCAAAATTAAGGAATCTTGCCTCTGCATTGATATCAATCTTGTTCTTCAGAAGAAGGCGAAGGGCGTTCAACTGACCTTTCGATTCAACGATTGAACATCATGGAAGGATCTGATTGAGAATTATTCAGCACTTTGTTCAGCACCCTTCATCTCAACGCCATTTGGATGAGCTCTTGCAGTTGAGCCTTCTTCAGCGGCATAATGCAAAGCTACCTGGGATCAAATAGAATCTTGATTTGTCGTTTAAATCGTCTTGAAACATCCCAATATAGTGCGATATACGATATACTTTGATAATCTGTGCATATCATCCTGCCCATCATCTCGCCATAAACCTCATCTGCGCACTAAATGCACAAATCAAAAAGCCAAACAAAGGCTGCAGCTCTGCCATAGAAGTCTCGGTGGTTTATGTCAGCGCACTGCTGCAGCAACCTGCGAGAAATAGTGTCGTGAATCTTCGTGAGGCTTCCAGCATTTCCGGGACGACTTCCTCAAAACTTCTGACAACTGTCCAGCTGAGTGTCCAGCACTTTGGTCACCTGAGCTGAGTTACTGCAGTGTGACCGCAGGGCCAAAGTTGCCGAAAAGTTCCCACACTGTCGCACAGTGTTGCCTCGCCCTGCGACTGGGGATGCGCGTTCAAAGCTGCATAGAACAACGGCGTCCTTGCTTGGCATGACAGGTCAAAAAGAGGTTGCTTCAAAGATCACCAAGAGAACTTATGCAATTCATATAATTAATATGCCTTTAAACAAACCAAATGCCGCCTTCCGTGCACATCAGCGCAAAAAACCAGCTGTGGAAATTGACCTCAGCTGCAAACAGAATAGCAACCCGGGCATTGCCCCTGGCAGCTGCCATTGCCAGTCGTTTCCATATTCAGCAAGGGCCCTCGGCTTGCCAGCAAGTCGGAGAGTGATGGGTCCTGGGTGAACAGCTTCGAACTGCTAGCAACTAGCGGCAACTAGCGGCAACTAGCAGCTACAGCCACCTCTGTTCCCAGTCAATCCAGCCTCACAGCAAGCAGCCAAATGTAGTGCATTTCGGCCATTTCGATCCTTGCAGTCACATCAAGTAGAGCAAAAGCGGCTTGGATGGTCCAGCATCAGGACCCACGTCCACAAAGTATTGCACGAACCTCTACGCAAACATCATCAATCTGTGTGTGTGTGTGCCTCCAAGTTGGGCTTGACGCCACAATCTAGCAAGAACTTGGCCGCATTCGCCTTCGTACAGCCACATTATGCCACTTTCATTTTTACAATGCCACCATTCTTGGTGGATGATGATTTTTTTTGCCAGGGCGTCGCAGAGGATTTGCCCTACATCATGGCCCTCGTCTCCCGCAAAGCAGCAGTTCATAGGCACTAACTAAGCTGGATGTATAAACATTACAACTGTAGGTCTGTTAAAGCACCTATGAAAAGAATGAATCGGTAGAATGTACAATGCCATCTATGTAAGCACACCTTTCCGTGCTCGCAGGCCAAATGAAGAGGTGAGCGACCAAAGCGGTCCAAAGCCTTGACAATCGATCTGAGATCAAAGAAATATAAACAAGATCAGGTAAACATCAACCAGTCATACAGAATATCCAAACAGCATTGTCGTTTTGCCTATGGCCTATGATGGCCTACGGCACATGGGTTGGCACTTCGCATAATTTTGTGTCGAAACTGGTGCCAAAACTTCGACCTCCAACTCACAACCGTGGTCGTGGAGGAGTTGGAGCACCTGATCGGGCTGTGTGCTGTGGCTGCTATGGTTCCCTGGAGTCACCACTGACCCGTGCTGAATTTCATGGCCGCCTCTGCATGACCTTCACGCCTCAAAGATGTGGCGGTGTGGCACAATGCGACTTGTTTTCTGATCTAGATGGCTTTCACCAAGAGCTGGCCACCGCGTATCATTGTCCACCACGTCCTGTTCAGCCTATTGGCACTGACACTCAATCGTGATAAATAATCAAATAATCAACTGCAGTCGTAGTCAAAACCAAATCTAAAGCACTTCAAATAGTCCATCGCTCATCGTGACGATAACAACCATCAGCGACAGCAACTTCAGCATTTCCATCATCATCATCATCATCATCATCATCATCATCATCATCATATCACCACCACCACCACCACCACCATCATCATCATCATCATCATCATCATTATCATCCCATCCTGCTCGGCATCACCATTTTCACATCGTTTTCATATGCATCCTCTTTTCTGCATCTGGTGAAACATATTTATGCACATCCACCCTTTTTCCCTCATAATCAGAATCGGTATCTATTCATCGGCGTTATCATCTTCATCTTCTTCATCGGCATCATCACCATCGTCGTCCTCATCATCACCAACCACATAACCAAAAAATAGTGACGTATAGAGTATGTATGCAGTGACGTGTGACATGCGGAGTAAACAGAGTAAACATGCAAACATTTTGGCAAATCCTCGATCTATTGCTCGTCAAGATTGAGGTTCTGGCGCCGCCAGGTGGGCAGCACTTCTCCTCAGCACATCCCCAGCTCTCATAGGTCCATTATGTCGTGAATGATACAAATATGCATATGTATATACACATGTATATATAGAGAGAGAGGGAAATCCTTAGCCAATTTAGCCACCTCTCTTTCTTTTGAATACTCTGAGGTCCCATCTGTTGCTGATCAGTTGCGACCATAAGTCGCCGCCGGTCTCGGCTTTCCAGCCTTGGCACTTGCATACGGCAGTGTTTCCAGGCAGAGCGCCTCTCTCAATACTCCTTTCCAACGCTAAAAAAACATGTGCATTGTATTGTGAACTGTTGGTTGCATAAGTCTGTCTTTTCATGAGCAGTTTGCCCTTTGCGGATGCGATCCACACTGCCATTGCTTGCAGCCTGCATGCAAACAGATGTAATCGATTGCCAAATTCCACTGACATTAATCACCTCACTGGCAGATGAATCTGGAAGTTCACCAAGGTGCTACCTGCAAGAACGATGACGCAACAATGCGACCGTCTGGATCAATTTCCAAGCTCCTGAGGCATGGCTTCAAAAAGTGGCAATTTCAAAAGTAACCTGCGTTACCAGAGATGCAGAATCAACATGCTACGATTGCAAGTGTTGTGAAAAACAAACAATGCAAACGTAGTTCTGACAATCATTGTTTGTATCCAACAAGCTGTCCTCATTGGTACGTCTGGCCCCCGACATGGCAATCTCGTGTTTGTTGACAATTCCATTGCAGTGTCATGCAAGGTTGATCTTCCACGTTTCACTCTTTTGAAAACATATTTCCAGCAAAATCAACTTACGAGGGTGCAACTGGTGTGCCCGGCTCGCCCTGCAAGACTAGGAACACGCAATCGGATTTGTTCATGTTGAACGCAATCATGCACTGTGCAATGCTGCAATCAGAAATGGGGCTGCGTCGAATGTTCATTGCAGTTTGGCCTCTGACGGATGGACGGACGGACAGACAGTGAGAGAGAGAGAGAGACAGCGATAGCTGGATGGATAGATGTATACATGGATACAAGGACACAAGGATAGATGGATGGATTGATAGATAGATTTATTAATGGGTTAGATAAATAAATAGATTTAGTAACTAAATAAATAAATAAATAAATAGATAAACAAATAAATAGATGGATAGGTAGGTAGACAGGTAGGTAGGTAATTGGTAGAAACACAGGTAGTGCGTTTGCGCTCTTGATTAGAATTTCTGCAAAGTTTGCACAGGTTGTTGCAACATGTTTCAGTACAATAACTGGTTTCGGATTGGTTTTTCCGGGGCGGGGGGGAACATGCCCTGGCCACAAATGATTAAACACTCATGGCCGGAACGAAGGCATGACTATCTTGCACCTTTATGTTTCGAAACACTTTCAGGAGTGTGGCCACAGGGCATGACATGACCTAGAATCTGAGCAAAAACGTTGCATTTATATTTATACAAATATTTGAATGATCAGCTCCTTAGCCACTATTGTTGCCCATGTCTTTGCAGGACCATGGTCGATTTGAATTGACTCGGAGGGAGAAAGAAAAGGAAACGATGTTTGCCAGCATTGTTTCTTGCAAACGACCTGCAGTGTGCCTAGCCAGGTTTGCAGAAGTTACAGTGATAGTAATAATGCGTGACAGACGGAATGATTGAAGAACTGAGTTGGCCACCGCAACACTGCATGATAATTGAACCCTTGAATGGTTCTTTGAACAAATCCATCTGTGAGTTTTCCATTTCTTTTCAAACACCTCCTCTTTCCGCAGCTAACTCTCTTCAACTACCTTTCCTTCGCCCTATTTTCTCTACAGTTTCTCTCTCTCAATTGTTTTGTTTCATTTTGTTCACTTGTTTTCTTTCATATGTCCTCTCCAAAGGTAAGTCTCACTACGTTGCCCCTACAAAAACGCATCCCGTGCTCCCACGGTTGTTGCTCCCGTGGTAGGCGCCAACAAAATGCTGTGGACGGTATCGATGGCAAATTAAAATTCATTCAATGTATTTCCGTGGCGATTTGCGCTACTAAGTACTGGCACTCCATTTCCACCATCAAAACCCCTTCCACTTGTCTTGATTGCGCAACCTAGGCCGTGGAAAAATTGTTTGGCGATGGGGATTGGCAGACAGAGGCGGCAAAGAATCAAGAAAAATTGAAAGATATTATCGCGGTATGCCGCGGTATGAAACTTAGAATGGGTCAAAAAGTGTAAACAATTGATTGGGGAGAACTTAGAATGCCCCCCAGTTAGAATGCCCCCTTCAAATTTGGAATGACTCAGTACCCATATGCCAAAATATTATGTGTGTACTACTTCAAAATGCTAAGGACAACCGAAGGAAAATGATCCAGAATACTAAACTGTGTGTGTGTGTGCATGTGTATCTATTTCTATCTATATGTATATTTAAAGACATAAATAAGTAAATAAATAAGTATACATATGTATATATATATGTATACACATAACAAACGCTATCGCACTACTTTTCCTTTTTTTACATCTTCATTTTTTTCCGGACATGTTTTTCATTTTTTCCCACAAATTTGCAAAAAAAAAGCGGCTACACCATTTTTCTTTGAGTTTTGGAAGGTTTTTGTTTATGTCCTTACATTTTCCTTCATTTTTGCTGAGACGTGTTGCAAAAAAAAAAGGCGGCTACATTTTTTGATCCATGATTGATGTTTTCGGCCCGTATATTTCGGAATGTTTTCTTCATGTTTCCTCACACATGTTGCAAAACAACGTGGCTACACCATTTTTCCCCAGTTTTTTATTTTTTTTATTCTGTCCTTTCATTGTTTCCATTTCTGCTGAGACGTGTTGCAAAAAAAAAACGCGGCTACACTTCTGTGGGGTCAAATGTGAAAAATTGTCGGGCATTCTATGTTTTAGGGCATCCATGATTAATTCCTCAAAAATAACAGGAAATAGAAACTTTTTTTACCATATTACATGGGTAAGTCGCGCATTCTGAATTCAACCACATATTTACATGTACACACATATACATATATACATATCGACATATCTACATATCGACATATCTACAGATATACATATATCCATATATGCATATCTACATATATACATATATACATGTACACATATATGCATATATACATATATACACATATATACATATAGACATATAGACATTTAGACATATAGACATATAGACATATATACATATATACATATATACATATATCCATATATGCATATATACATATATACATATATACAAATATACATATATACAAATATATATATGTACATATTTACATATATACATATATACATATATACATATTTACATATATACATAAATACATATATACATATATACATATATACATATATACAAATATACAAATATACATATATACATATTTACATATTTACATATATACATATAAACATATATACATATATACATGTATACATATATACATATATACATATATACATATATACATATATACATATATACATATATACCTATATACATATATACATATATACATTTATACAAATATACATATATACACATCTACACATCTACACATGTACACATATACACATATAATCATACACACATATACATATATACATATATACAAATATACAAATATACAAATATCCAAATATACAAATATACAAATATACAAATATACATATATTCATATATACATATATACATATATACATATTTACATATATACATATATACACATATGTTTACAAACAAACAAATACACATATATATATACATATATATATACATTTAAACAAATAAACAAATACACATACACATATATATATTTATTTATTTACATATATACATTTTCACATATATACATATCTACATATACACATGTATATATACATATATACTTATATACCTATAAACATATAATTATACATTTATACAGGTAAAAGGATCACTTTGGAACACACTCTCAGGCATCACTTTAGAACACAGCCATTTTGCATCACTTTAGAACACAAAATAAAACATCTCATGGAAACCCCGCCATACACACACACATCAGATTTACTGACAGGCGCGAGACTTTGGAAGAAAAACGCGTTCCAAAGCGAGACCAACACAAAAAACCTCCTCGTATGAGAATTTGACTCGTTTCAACCATGTCATAAAGTCCCACGCCTGCCACGTAAAAGGACAGTCGATGTACAAAAGTGCCACACCTGCCACGCAAAATGAAGGTCGATGTCAAAAGGTCCCACACCTGCCACAGAAAATGAAGGTGAATATATGAAACAAAAGCCTTGTTGTACTTGATGTAAGAAGAGCAACGAGACCTTTAGGATTTATATGTTGTTGCACTTGATGTAAGGACTGCCACGACACCTTTAGGGTTTACATGTTGTTGCACTTGATGTAAGGACTGCCACGACACCTTTAGGGTTTATATGTTGTTGCACTTGATGTACGGACTTCCACGACACCTTTAGGGTTTACATGTTGTTGCACTTCATGTAATAAGAGCCACGACACCTTCAGGGTTTACATCTTGTTGCACTTGATGTAAGAAGAGCCACGACATCTTTAGGGTTTACATGTTGTTGCACTTCATGTAATAAGAGCCACGACACCTTTAGGGTTTACATGTCGTTGAGGGTTTACATGTTGTTGCACTTCATGTAAGAAGAGCCACGACACCTTTAGGGTTTATATCTGGTTGCATTTAATCTAAGAAGAACCACCACACCTTTAGGGTTTATATCTTGTTCTACTTGATGTAAGGAGTGCCACGACACCTTTAGGGTTTATATCTTGTTACACTTGATGTAAGAAGAGCCACGGCACCTTTAGGGCTTATATCTTGTTGCACTAGATGTAAGAAGAGCCACGACACTTTTAGGGTTTACATCTTGTTGCACTTCATGTAAGGAGTGCCACGACACCTTTAGGGTTTAATTACATGTTGTTGCAATTCATGTAATTCATGTAACAAGAGCCAGGACACCTTTGAGGTTCTTATCTTGTTGCACTTGATGTCTTGTTGCACTTGATGTAAGAAGAGCCACGACACCTTTAGGGTTTATATCTTGTTGCACTTGATGTAAGAAGAGCCACGACATCTTTAGGGCTTATATCTTGTTGCACTTGATGTAAGGACTGCCACGAGACCTTGAGGGTTTATATGTTGTTGCACTTGATTTAAGGACTGCCACGACACCTTTAGGGTTTACATGTTGTTGCACTTCATGTAAGAAGAGCCACGACACCTTTAGGGTTTTCATGTTATGGCACTTGATGTAAGGAGAGCCACGACACCTTTAGGGTTTATATCTTGTTGAACTTGATGTAAGGAGTGCCACGACACCTTTAGGGTTTATATCTTGTTGCACTTGATGTAAGAAGAGCCACGGCACCTTTAGGGCTTATATCTTGTTGCACTAGATGTAAGAAGAGCCACGACACTTTTAGGGTTTTATGTTGTTGCACTTGATCTAAGGACTGCCACGACACCTTTAGGGTTTATATCTTGTTGCACTTGATGTAAGAAGAGCCACGACATCTTTAGGGTTTGTATCTTGTTGCACTTGATGTAAGGACTGCCACGACACCTTTAGGGTTTATACCTTGTTGCACTTGATGTAAGAAGAGCCACGACACCTTTAGGGTTTATATGTTGTTGAACTTGATGTAAGAAGTGTCACGACACCTTTAAGGTTTATATGTTGTTTTACTTGATGTAAGAAGAGCCATGACACCTTTTGGGTTTGTATGTTGTTGCACTTGATCTAAGGACTGCCACGACACCTTTAGGGTTTATTCGTTGTTGCACTTAATGTAAGGAGAGCCACGACACCTTTAGGGTTTATATCTTGTTGAACTTGATGTAAGAAGAGCCACGACACCTTTAGGGTTTATATCTTGTCTCACTTGATGTAAGAAGAGCCACGACACCTTTAGGGTTTATACCTTGTTGCACTTGATGTAAGAAGAGCCACGATACCTTTAGGGTTTATTTGTTGTTGAGCTTGATGTAAGAAGAGCCACGACACCTTTCGGGTTTATATCTTGTTGCACTTGATGTAAGGACTGCCACGACACCTTTAGGGTTTATATCTTGTTGTACTTGATGTAAGGACTGTCACGACACCTTTAGGGTTTAAATCTTGTTGCACTTAATGTAAGAAGAGCCACGACACCTTTAGGGTTTATATCTTGTTGCACTTGATGTAAGAAGAGCCACGACACCTTTAGGGTTTATATCTTGTTGCACTTGATGTAAGAAGAGCCACGACACCTTTAGGGTTTATATCTCGTTGCACTTGATGTAAGAAGAGCCACGACACCTTTAGGGTTTATATCTTGTTGCACTTGATGTAAGAAGAGCCACGACACCTTTAGGGTTTATATGTTGTTGAACTTGATGTAAGAAGAGACAAATTTTGTTGCACTTGATGTAAGAAGAGCCACGACACCTTTAGGGTTTATATCTTGTTGCACTTAATGTAAGGAGAGCCACGACACCTTTAGGGTTTATATCTTGTTGCACTTGATGTAAGAAGAGCCACGACATCTTCAGGGTTTATAAGGAGAGCCACGACACCTTTAGGGTTTATATCTTGTTGCACTTGATGTAAGAAGAGCCACGACATCTTTAGGGTTTGTATCTTGTTGCACTTGATGTAAGGACTGCCACGACACCTTTAGGGTTTATACCTTGTTGCACTTGATGTAAGAAGAGCCACGACACCTTTAGGGTTTATATGTTGTTGAACTTGATGTAAGAAGTGTCACGACACCTTTAAGGTTTATATGTTGTTTTACTTGATGTAAGAAGAGCCATGACACCTTTAGGGTTTGTATCTTGTTGCACTTATGTAAGAAGAGCCACGGCACATTTAGGGTTTAGACCTTGTTGCACTTAATGTAAGGAGAGCCACGACACCTTTAGGGTTTATATCTTGTTGCACTTGATGTAAGGACTGCCACGACACCTTTAGGGTTTATATGTTGTTGCACTTGATGTAAGGACTTTCACGACACCTTTAGGGTTTATATCTTGTTGCATTTAATCAAAGAAGAGCCACCACACCATCAGGGTTTATATCTTGTTCTACTTGATGTAAGAAGAGCCACGACACCTTTAGGGTTTATATCTTGTTACACTTGATGTAAGAAGAGCCACGGCACCTTTAGGGCATATCTTGTTGCACTAGATGTAAGAAGTGCCACAACACCTTTAGGGTTTATACCTTGTTGCACTTGATGTAAGAAGAGCCACGACACCTTTAGGGTTTATATCTTGTTGCACTTGATGTAAGAAGAGCCACGACACCTTTAGGGTTTATATCTGGTTGCACTTGATGTAAGAAGAGCCACGACACCTTTAGGGTTTATATCTTGTTGCACTTGATGTAAGAAGAGCCACGACACCTTTAGGGTTTATATCTTGTTGCACTTGATGTAAGGAGAGCCACGACACCTTTAGGGTTTATATTTTGCTGCAATTGATTTAAGAAGAGCCAATCTTGTTGCACTTGATGTAAGAAGAGCCACGACACCTTTAGGGTTAATACCTTGTTGCACTTAATGTAAGGAGAGCCACGACACCTTTAGGGTTTATATCTTGTTGCACTTCATGTAAGAAGAGCCACGACACCTTTAGGGTTTATTTGTTGTTGAGCTTGATGTAAGAAGAGCCACGACACCTTTCGGGTTTATATCTTGTTGCACTTAATGAAAGGACAGCCATGACACCTTTAGGGTTTGTATCTTGTTGCACTTGATGTAAGAAGAGCCACGACACCTTTAGGGTTTATACCTTGTTGCACTTGATGTAAGGACTGCCACGATACCTTTAGGGTTTATATCTTGTTGCACTTGATGTAAGAAGTGCCACGGCACCTTTAGGGTTAATATCTTGTTGCACTTGATGTAAGAAGAGCCATGACACCTTTAGGGTATCTTGTTGCACTTCATGTAAGAAGAGTCACGACACCTTTAGGGTTTATACCTTGTTGCACTTGATGTAAGGAGAGCCACGACACCTTTAGGGTTTATATCTTGTTGCACTTCATGTAAGAAGAGCCACGACACCTTTAGGGTTTATATCTTGCTGATGATGATGATGAGGAGGATGACGATGGTGATGATGATGATGATGATGACGATGACGATGATGATGATGATGGTGTTGGCGGCGAAGAAGAAGAATAAATATGCTGAAGAACAATAGAAGAAACTTGATGATGCTGCTGATGATGATCGTGCTGTTGACGATGAGGATAATGAGGAGGATGAGGCTGACGAGGAAGAGGATGGCCAAAAAGAAGAAGAAGAAGAAGAGGAATAAACGGAAGAAGAAGCATGATGCAAATGCTGATGATGATGGTGAGGAATGAAGATGATGATGATGATGACGACGACGACGATGATGATGATGATGATGGTGAGGAGGCGCGTTCGAAAGCGATGCATGAGAGCGCGTTCCGAAGCGATGCCTGAAGACGCGTTCCGAAGCGAGGCCCTTGCCTTTATATATATATATAGATTTATACATTTATACATATATATGATATATGTGCCATTTTTTTGCATACATATTTACATCTTTACATCAAGGAAGGTTTTGTTCATACATGTTGACATAAAGGAAAATGGTTAAATACGTATTTACACATTCACATTTATACGAAAATCTCTTTTCATTTACTCCTAGCAGCAGCTTGCGTCGTGGTGGATTGAACTTTCGATGTTGCAAAAACAGGTAAGCGGTTCAGCGCCTTTTCAAAGGTTGTCGATGTCAATTTCCCTTGGTCTCTGTGATGTCGCTGTAAACGAGGTATTGTATGTATTTGTAACCTTTTTCAATATCGGTGTGGAACCCCCACTTGGTCGCTCGATAGCAAACGCATGGCCAAAAAAAAATAGGAATTCCTGATGTTTAGGCAAATGATAAGCAACAGCCACTTCAACAATTTGTTCTTCAACATCAGCGCCACAGGATGTTGCTCAAGCTCCTCGAAGTTAAATTGTTCTCTTACTTGGCAACGTGCCTGGACATGGACATATGGACTGTGCACATTCGGAAGGAAGTTTCGAAGTCAAACTTCCGACAATATGGACAGACGAAAAGCACAGGTGGGAAGAGTCAGGGAAGGGAAGAGAAGAGAAGAGAAGAGAAGAGAAAAGAAGAGAAGAGAAGAGAAGAGGAAGAGAAGAGAAGAGAAGAGGAGAGGAGAGGAGAGGAAAGAAGATCAGAGAAGAGAAAAAGGTCAGAAGAAAGAAGATGCAAGCGCGCGAAAAAGGAAGAGAAGTAGCGAATCACTCCGTTTTTGCAATGATTTGTGGCTCCGGGGGGTCGCAAAGTAGGCTCGATAAAGCAGCGGGTGCGGAGGCATCTGGCCAGATTGGTATGAAAAGTTACACGCCGTTGTGGAATGAAGCGCGTTTCGACGTCAAAATGTACAAAACACCTCATGTTCCGATGACTTTTGGAATTTTGAGAGGTCCAAAAAGTGCACGCTGTTTTTGTGCGAAGCACATTTTGAACTCAAAATGTATACCTCAACGTCGGAGCACTTTTGGAAGTTGAGTTGTCGAAAAAGGGCACCCCGATGTGGCGCAAAGCTCATTTCCGAGTGAAAATGCTAAAAACAAGGCAAGGGATTTTGCACCTTCTCAAAAGTGAGCAAGACATGAGGGTTTTGTAGCATGTCTAAAACCGATGGCTGGCATGGGACATTTAAAGAAGACCTGCGAAGGCGCATTTCGCGTGGCAGGTGCGGTACACGAGGCATGTTCATCAGAGATGTTAGGGTCAGGGCGCTGATTTCCTGAGAGGGGTTGCATTGTGGAACAGCAAATCCTCAGGTTTGCTACGATGATTTTGCGTGACAGGTGCCACACTTCATACACTTCGTACCTGGCCTCACTTTTTCGTGGCAAGCGCACGACCTTAGACAGAGTGAGTGGAAAAATCGCAAAACACATTGGTACGAGGCAATCAGCTCTGCACCCCATTTTTTTGAAAGAAGTCTCGCACAATTGTTTCGTTTTTGATGTTGTCAACGTGAAAAACCGAAGATGTCTCACAGAATAGTTTCGTCTTTGATGTTGCCAAGGTCAAGAACTCAGAAAGTCGCGCGAAATTGTTGCCTTTCTTATGTTCCCAAGCGCACGAATCCAGGAGGTTTCGCAGAATAGTTTCGTTTTCAAATTTGAAAAAATATGTAGACAATTGCAACTAGAACCACAACTACCACGAGCACTACACGACATCCCATCTACAACTGCCAATACAAATGCAAATACAAATACAACAAATACAAATACAAATGCAAATACAAATACACATGCAAATGCAAATGTACCATGCTACCGTACACCACACTACACTACACTACACTACGCTACGCTACGCTATGCTACGCTACGCTACACTATAGGACACTACACTACACTACACTACACTATTCTACACTACTCTGCGCTACAGTACACGACACTACTTTACACTACATTAATTACAGTAGAACATTAATTACAGTAGAACTACAACTACCACTACTACCACAGCTACAACAACGATTACAACTACACCACATTAAACTACATTACACTACGCTACGGCAACTACACTGCAGCACACTACAACTACAAATGGGCATGCGCCGACCACTACGTTACATTACACAACACTAGTTACACTACACTAAATACACTACACTAAATATGTCACATCATTCTACATCTACAACCAAAAGTGCCACCACGACTACCACTGCAACTTACAACTACGTTACATTATGTTACATTACGCCACATTACATTACAGTACATTACCTTGCAATGCATCATACTACACGACACTACACGACACACTGCACGACACACTACACTACACTACACTACACTACACTACGCTACGCTACGCTGCGCTACGCTACGCTACGCTACACGACACGACACGACACGACACGACACGACACTACACTACATTACACTACACTACACTACACTAATTAAACCACAGCACAAATACAACTGCAACTGCGTCTGGCGCTAACACTACATTCATACTACCACAATTTCACTACAAGTATCACGACAACGACAATGACAACGATAATTACCACTCCACCACAGCATGCTACAGCACAACTACCACTATAGCTGCACTACACCACACTACATCCAGCAGTTGTGACCATTGCAATCATTGCAGTCACTCCAAAAAACAATTTTTCGGTCCATCAGCGGATTCGCTCTGCCACCCATGCTTCAGAACAGCTCACCCCCGGTGTGGTGTCCTACCTTTGGCACTTCTTCCACCGACTTGCCCGATACTACCGGCAATCACTGCCGATGTCACCTTTTGTTGCGAACTTGAACGTGATGCGACGGGGAGTCTAAATGTTGCGTTTCAGCGACCATTGCTCTGCGCCATTTTCCCCAAGAGATTTCTGAACGCGTATCTCTTTGCCAACTTTGTCAAAACATTTTTTGGGATTCACGGCGCCACACGGCGCAATACGGTGCAACATGGCGCAAACGGCCTAAACGGCGCAAGAGGGCGCAAAAGGAGCACCACAAAGCCAATCACGCTTTCCGGCCGCAGTGGAAGCGTACATAGGTCAAAGCGTAGCACTCCACAGGTGCACAACGCGTCATCACATAGTATTCCGTAGGTGTGCAAGCGTAACTGAACGAGCCAGAGCGCAGCAGCATTTCATCGATGCGGAAAGTGTACATGAACAGGTCAAAACGCAGCATTCGGAAGGCGCGCCAGTGGACGTGTGATTCCGCATTCCGTAGGTGCGCAAATGTTCATGAACGTTTTTTAACCCCATCCCACCCGATGTTTTCCTTTTCGCACTTGAAACCGGATTGAGCATGAACACACTCTCTGATGAGTGAAGGACATGCCCTTGTTACGAAAAGCACTTCATGTGACCCCTTATTGAACTCGTGGGTACCCAAGGCATCCTGAAATATACAAACACGTTCACAGGGTGCAGTGTCAACCGCCTGCCGAAAACGGCAAACGATGCCGATCGACGCTGACACTTGCCAAAATGAGCTGGAGCCGGAGCCGTCCCAAACCAGGCCAACTCAATTTTAGTCCGTGCCACTCTGCTTCTGTGACTCCTTACATGCGTAGATGAGTACAATTTTGCGCGTCAATTCCGCCAATGGCAAGGGTCATGAGTTGCAACCAGGGCCGTGCCTCACCCTTTTGCATGCTAAAGGGAAAATTTTGACGACAGAAACCCTGCCCCCAATTTTTTATGAGAACAAGGCGATTAGGATGCATGTTGACCAACAAAGGCTCCAAGAGTTCCAACATCGACATCGGATACCATTTGCAAGCGGCAACAAAAACATTTTATGCAAACAAAACCGTTTTATGCGACAAACATGTGTCGATTTGCAAGCAGCTTCGCTACTTTCACACAGCTGTGACGCCCGTAGCTTGTTTTGGTGCAGGTCCCAGAGCCATACATGGAGTCGAAATTACATGTTCATTTTCGGAAATTTGTAAGAAACATAGTTGGCCCACCTCCGCGAACAAATTGAGATAATCCTTGGCCCATCATTTTACGTGTTTGAATGAAAGAGTCAATTATTTTGCTCAACAATCCACTATGCCCACGTGGACAACATCCTGCTTGCAACAACATTGGAGTTTTGCACGGTACATTGCAACTTTACCTGCATACAGATGGGTTAAAGGGGTACTACATTGGACACCCAGGAGCAATGCAACAGTGGGAAAGCCGCGCATTGTATGGGAATCGAAACTTCAAAGATTTTGCCCCTACAAACTACTTGGAAATTGGTTGGATTTGGCGAAGCGCGATGTATGGATTGACATGAAATGATTTCGTAAGCTGTTGTTTTTTTCACCGATGAAAATAAAGATGCATATGTTTCAACTTTCGGTTGTTGTGTCACTTTCGCCTGCGCCCCCAAGAGGGCTCGCCGCACAGCGTTCAGGCATGAAATGAAATGAAATTAAGTGAAATATTGGCTGAAGCATTTTGCCGGCGTAGAAAATGCGACCATGATTGAACTGCGAAGACTCACGCGTGCACTTTTTGTTGAAAAAAAAAATTAGCGCAGATGCATTTTTCAATTTCGATCGATGTATGTTTCGTGCATGCATGTGTGTGTGTGTGTGTGTGTTTGCGTGCCTGCCTGCATGCATGCATGTACGAATGCATGAATGTCCCGAATTATTGATGTAGGAATCTATGAATGCATGACTGCACGATCGCATGAATGTATGAATGTATGAATGTATGAGTGTATGAATGTAAAAATGTATGAATGTGTGGGTGTGTGAATGTATGAACGTATGAAGTTATAAGTGTATCAATGTGCGAATGTCTGGAAAAAAGGAAGGAATAAATATGTTTAACTATTTTTCCATTTTTCACCAAATTTTTCCAAGTTCCTGCGCTCAATACGGGCGGTCGAAGGGCATGCATGCATGAATTTAAGAATATAAAAGGGCAAGAATGTACGAATGAGAACATGAATGAATGAAGGAAGGAAAGTGGGGAATGAATGAACGAATGTATGCATGCATGTACGCATGCATTTATGTATGTGTGTGTGTGTTTGTGTGTCTGTGTATCTGTGTGTCTGCGTGTCTGTGTCTGCGTGTGTGTATGTCGAGATGTTTGCATTTCTGTATGTATGTATGTATGTATGTAAGTATGTATGTATGTATGTACGTACAAATGTATGTATGTGTGTGTGTGTCTGTATGTATGTATGTATGTATGTATGTATGTATGTATTCATGTATGTATGTATGCATGCATGCATGTATGCATGTATGCATGTATGCATGTATGCATGTATGCATGTATGAATGTATGAATGTATCAATGTATGTATGTATGTATGAATGTATGTATGTATGTATGCATGCATGCATGTATGTATGTGTGTGTGTATGTGTGTATGTATGTATGTATGTATGTATGTATGTATGTGTGTGTGTGTCTGTATGTATGTATGTATGTATGTATGCATGTATCTATGCATGTATGCCTGTATGCACATGTATGCATGTATGAATGAATGAATGTATGAATGTATGGATTGGATGTATGTATGAATGTGTGGATCTATGGGTCCATGGACCTACGCATCTCTGACATGTATGTATGTATGTATGTATCTATGTATGTATGTATGTATGTAGGTATGTATGTATGTATGCATGCATGCACTTCTCCCCTTCTTCCTACGCATACGGGGGCAGCAGAGTGCCACCTTGAATCCCCCCCTATACGCAACACAGCTAGACCCTGGGTATAAAACAGCGCCTAGTGTCACCCCCAAGTCACGCGGAAAAAGGAGAGCCAAAAAAAAAACAAAATCCTTTGTACGTCGCAAGGGGCCACCGCAATCGTACATGTTGTTTTCTGTGTGTGTGCGTGTGTGTAAATGTGTATGTACATGTATATGTATATCTAATTTTATACATGTATGTTCTCAGATATCTCTATATATATATATGGGTATGTCTCAAAATGAGGAGTGCGGCCCGGGAAGTTTGACTAGGGGGTATGATTCGTGGGTATGATTCGGGGTATGGTTCGGGGTATGGTTCGGGGGTATGGTTCGCGGACCTCCATTTAGCTAATCAATGTTTCTGAAACGTGATTTTTTTCACTCGTCGCTTTCACTCTCGCTGTCGCTTGAATCTTGGCCTTCTTTTAAATTGATTGCCAGAGCTCTTTTCTGCCGGAGATACTTAGCTTTCTGCTTTGCCCCCTGCTTCTCTCGGCGCAACAAAGCTTGCATAAAATTTGTTCGACGGCTTGCGCCGCTAGAGTCAATAAAGGCACTTTGCTTGGCCATTCGGCGTTTCAACAAGTCAACATTCAAAGGGTTCTTTTCGGGTTGGGTCGCCCGGTAGGACAACCTCCAATCTTCTTTGCAAGGAACTTTGATCGCCTTCAGCTTGCCAATGCTAGATCCAAGCGTGCGTTTGTCCACGCGATCACTGTACCAGAAATTCCATCCACGGACGTGGCCATCAGAAGCACGATCAAAGAAAATGCAATATGTGTGCTCAATTTGTATGTCACAAAGGGAAGTGTCTAACTTGAAGATGTGTGTCTTTGGACTTGGCTTGAAAGATTTCACATAGTAGGCTGGACCAAGTGGAGGAGGGTCCAGAGACATAGTTCCAGCAGCACCAGCTTCAATTGCAGCGTGCATATCAGCGAGACACTCAATGTTCTTCGTACGTGCAAACTGCGATACCCAATGCCTCTGAAGGCCAAAAGCCCCATCACAATATCTTTTTCCATGATGTTCAACGAAAAAGTTGAGGCTTGCACACGCAAACCGGCTGCGTGTCAACTCAATCACGTTCCATAAAAATTCGTAGCTTCTGAAGTGGGTTCCAGTGTCTGCCCATATCTCAAGCTCTGTGGCAGCAGGACAATAAAGATTCTGGAGCAAATCGTTCCTGAAGGGCAGCAGACACGACTATAACCACAAAAACTACTTATGAACTTGGGGGAAGCAGAATACACCGGTGGTTTGGAACCAACAAGATTTGATGGAGGCCAGCGCAAACAAATTAGCTGCAACAAAATGAATGGTATGGTAAAACTTTCTTCCGTCTGTTGCGGCGAGCTGCAGACATGCCACTGCGAACGCAGAGTCGTGGTTCATAACCTGACTGATGTAATGCCAATATTCTCTATGGCGGCAACCATTGCGCCAGAAAGACACGTAGAAGCCGAGCGTTGTCATGGACTCTCGGCTTGTTGCCCAGAACCAGTCCTGGGCCTCCTCTGGTCCCAGCGGCCACGTCATGTTCTCCATGTAGTCCAATTGTACAACCAATAGATTGGGAGGCAAATTGTTTTCTCGCTGCTCTCTTCTTTCATGCTGTCGCCGAACACCGGCAAAGTGATGAGCGCAGCATTCCAAAATATCAATATACTTCCGCAAGGTTGTGGCTCCACTCGCCTCTGCCTCTTTCAGATCTTGTCGGCCACGAACAGTTCCTGGGGCAGCTGCCGTTCTGTACCGGACAGACGACGTCTTGTCCATGAAGAGCTTCATGAATTTAACATATTGCAAAGACAACTGATCGTCAGGGTCCGTGCGGCCAGCTGCTTTCATGGCTTCCCAATGAGAGTCCATCGCTGCAAAATAATCATTCTGCACAGATTGCACACCTCCACGGACAGCATCGAGATCTTTGCGCAATGCAGGAAGTAATACCTTGTCATACTTGTGACAGAAGCAGCATACATCTGTGCGCGTTTTCAAACGAACAAAGTTCTTGTGATGGGCAGCCATGTGCTTGTACCAAGCTGGCCTCGACAGGAGGCTCTGCATTGCCACACTGCGGTGCCAAAGCTTCCGCTTAGACATGTTCAAGTTGTACACAGGTTCGATAGAGCCGTCACATTTCATGAGCTTCGCAGATGTAGTGGCATTCTCAAGCAGGTAGACACGCACTTGCATCCGGATGTCTTTCGAATG
This sequence comes from Cladocopium goreaui, assembly GCA_947184155.2. Classification (NCBI taxonomy): domain Eukaryota; class Dinophyceae; order Suessiales; family Symbiodiniaceae; genus Cladocopium; species Cladocopium goreaui. The sequence continues at coordinate 367,397 of CAMXCT020006498.1, forward strand.
AACTTTGGTTTTGCGACCAGGCGCATGCTTGGGCATATGTTTCCGTACACGGTGCCAAAGCTTCTGTCCAGGCACTGGAAGCAATTTCCTGGATTTGCGCCAGCTTCCAATGTGCTCCTGCGCGGCTTGGACAACAATCTCTTCAGCAGCATCGACGCCCTTGCTGCGCTCAACTAGTGAAGATGCAAAACGTTCAAGAGTTGCAGGGGATTGAAAATTTGCGCGCTCCTCTTCGGATAGTGCCCGTGCTACACAGCTAACAAGGCCGTCAGAGCCGAGCTTATTCCGAACCTGTGCAAAGGCTACCTTGAGCTTATTGGACCAGTGCTTCTCCCTGTTCTTCTCCGAAGTAGAAGGAGGCATGGCCAGGTGTGGTTCATTGCAGCTAATTGCTTGCCAAGAAAGAAAAAAATGTCGGAAAAAATTGATTTCTGATGTTGCAAATGTGCCAAGGATCAGGATTGGCAGGTTGGAGGTATGAATCGGGTATGATTCGGGTATGATGCGGGGTATGATTCGTAAACCCATTTTTTTCTCGATCTGGAAACCTTCGCTTGCATTGTTCACTGATCCACTTCTAATTTCTCTGTAAACCTAGATACCTGCTGATATGGCTCGACCTGCCAGACGACCTTGGACCCAACCTGGGAGGCAACCGATATCTAGATCTATTTTCCCTTTTGTATCTATCTATCTATCTATCTACCTATCTTTATATCTATACACATATGTACACGTATCTTTTACTTATCTGCTGCAGTGGCTCGACCTGCCAGACGACCTTGGACCCAACCTGGGAAGATCATTATCTACAAATTTAAATAAATATAAATATATCCATATATACATACATATATACATTATGGCCTACTAACCTGTATATTGATTTGCAGTGATATATTGACTGATATCCAACAATATCTATCCCATCTATTAGTCTTAAACTTTCTGCTTGGAGGATCATCCCAATGAATCGCTGATTACTGACCCTGCTTAATAAGTCCCCCAACTAGGATCTTCTTATTTAGAACTTGGTAGTGTCCCCACTAACTAACCAGTTATGAAGCGGGATGATCCTTCAAGTATCTAACCATCTCCACTGGAATCTGCCCACCGCACTACGATGCGAAGGCTGATGCTGTTTCTCACACAACATGTATTGCCATTGGTGCACCGTTTTGCGCCAAGAGACTTGTTTCTCTTGCGCCGCCCCAAGCAAGCAGACATAAAATGTCGAAGCTGAACCCCTAAGCTGTCTCTGATCTACTCATGGCCCAGCACTTCCTTGCGCCAAGCCACGCTCTCGGCCTTGATGTGCCCCAACTGGAGCTCAGTGTAAGCTGTGGATGATCTCGCTTTCACACCATACTTCCGGGCAAAGAACTGCAACTTCGTATGGCAGAAGTGGCACCGGGCTCCATGGTGCGACATGGTACCCTCTGGTAATTTAACGTAGCTATTGAAAATGGCCATTAATAGTGGATTTTCCCATTAAAAATTGGGATTTTCAATAGCTATGTTAAATTACCAGAGGGTAACCTTCATCTTGCGGCCGCTCTTGCAAACTTTCTCCCTGGGAGGTGGCATGTCTGTGGGTTCCTTCTCCAAGTCACACATGGAGCAACGGTCCTGCTTCTCATGCAACAACCGGAAAGGATTGCCAGGCCTGGGCTTGATGGCCAACTTCTCTGCATCAACATCACTGATCTTGCGCCTCTTCACGGGGCTTCTGCCCCACACTTGCTTCTCAAAAGACGGTGTCGTTGCAGGCATCTTGGTGTCTTTCTTGTCCGGGGTTTCAACAGCTGCAGCCTCACCCTCAGCCAATTGCTCGGACATCTCGGTGTCGTTCTTGTCTGGGGCTTCAACAACTGCAGCCTCACCCTCAGCTGCTGAATCTTGCAGGGCGGCTGGGAGTAACGCCCAGCTTGAACACAACATGTTAGTGAAACTTCAACATCTTAACAACGTTTCCACCAATCAGTTTGTTCGTTAGGTACGGAGATACTCCAGCAGCCCTTCTAAAATATGTTTCTGCTGATAGTGCGGCCTTCTGTTCTGTCACAGCTGCCGGCACTGCAGGTGGAACCACCAAAGGCACGGCATCCTCAGCCGCAGCCACATGGCATTCCGCAGCTTCCTGGATGGCCACCGGCTCCTTGCAAGTTTTTCAACCAACTTGCCGGACATGTGCTTTGGTGGCCCTGTGTTGGAATGCCGCCAAATCCCCATGGTTTATTGTCCACCTTGATTAAAGAAATATCATTACTGGTGGTGTCCCCCATAAAAGAACAGAAATTACACCTACAGACTTTTTGGAAACAAGCGCGCTCCTTCACTTGGTTCTGCGCAGCAGGACCTGGAGACGATGCTACATTGGAAGCTTCGGAGAACAAGGCAGCCACATCCACAGCTGGCTCTGCAAGGATGTCCTCCAGGGAGCACTAGGTTTTCACACAGCAGCTGGGCAGCAACAGCAGCACCCAGCAGCAGAGCACCCTCTCAAGCAGCACCAAGCAGCAGCAAGCCACCACAATCACCCGAAAATCATACAAGCAACTCAAAGAGGTGTCCTCCTTTCTGAGTGTCTTCACAAACTTCTTCAGCTCAGCGAGCGTTGTAAGGCCCGACTGCTGACACTTTGCAAGGACACCCTGAGCTTCCTTCTGGTTCTGCCGTCGGCACACGTAATCCTTCTTCGCCTTCAAGGAAACCACGTATGTCGTAGCAACACCATTGCTTTGCAAGCGGGATTCTTCCCACAAGAACAGAGACATCTGAAAAAGGCTGCAGCGCAACCCAGGATGCCAAAGTGACCCCAAACAATCACAGCAATCATCATTTATAATCTTCGATTTTTAGGGGTATGATTCGCAGGTATGATTCGGGGTATGGTTCGGGGTATGATGCGTGGGTATGGTTCGCAGAACTCGAACTTCCCACCCTTACTAAAATCTGCATACCTGAAAAAAAGACACGGCCATATATGTGTGTGTGTGCGCGTGTGTGTGTGAAAAGTATGTACATATGTATATGTATATATATAGGGGTGTGTGTGTGTGACACATCTGCAAAGATGTAAAATTTCCTTGATTTCGTATGGATCTCTACTCTTAATTTCATGCAGGGGGCAATGACAGAGTCTGTGGGATCACTGCCAACGAACACGCCCACATTCTCTGGTGATGCATTGGGAGACGTCCTGATGTGTACCTGCTGAAGTCTGTTTGAACTGTTGAACAAGCTGTCCTTTTCATTTTTTTGCAATCAGCGCTTGTGAATGGCAAGGGGCTAAGCCAAGTACCCCAACATCATTATTTTCATGTTTACACGGTCGCCGCAATCTGAACAATCTTTTAGGGTCTATTGTACATGATCGCCGATTTTTTCATCGCCGATGCACTGATTGGAACATCCTCGCCGATTCATCCCCGACGACAACAATTTTGGTTTATTAACGTCTTCATTGTATTCTATTCTTTGTGATGTCGATTCAGGGCATGGAGAACATTCAGGAGAACTTCCATTATTCGTAGGATACGTCGTAAATTGATGTGTTTCACATCTAGTATGCATGTTACAGGATTCAGTTCCTGCCGGATCACTATAATGATCCATTTTTGTCTAGTGTGTGGGTGTACATGTATATTTGTATGCGTGGACGCCTACATAATTTCAACCTTGCATTAGTATACGCTAGGCTGTTTTGTTTTCCCCTCTGGGAAGGTACCATTTAAGTATCAAAATGTCACTATTGGAGGAGTACCTCCTAATTAATTTACGTTGACACCATTTGTAAACGAAAAATTTGATTTTGTTTTTTCTGGCTTGTTGTCGTGCCTGGCTTGGTAGGCCATGAATGTTTGTTTTGGGGCATGCTCTGCGGGCCCTCGTTTCTGAAACCCAATATGATCGAGGATGAAAAATTGAAAACAATGGGGCCGACCAGGCAAACAAAAATGAATGAGGCAGCGCCTGGAATGGTTCTGGAGATCGATGTGGCGTTTCCTGTGCGGAACTAAAAGGGGCCGAGTCCTGCCTCGGTTTTCCTAGTTTTTTTCCCGTTCATACATTCGTGTGTCCGTTAGATAAAAAAAAATGCAGTTGTAGCCGCTCGCTGAAACTGTAAAGGGTCATTTCTGTGTCATCACGGACGCTTATTTACCCGGGTATTTACGCACATTTCACCGGGAAAACAAGCTCAGAATTCCACTAAAAAAACGGTGCCGCCACGCTCATTTAAATTAAACTCGTTCAAATGAACTTATATTTTCATGTGATTTTTTTTCGTGCCCTTTCGAAAATCTACGTTGTGTCTTCCATGTTAGTGTGTTAAACATCAGGACAGGAGTGGACCGAAGTGATGTTTTCAAAGAAAACAATTTCATTTCAAACCGCCGGTTCCATTCCATGATTTGGCTGCGTGTTTCGTATGCACCACAGGGTGTCTCACATGTTTCCGGCACGTTTTGATGTCAACATGCTGCCAATGTTGAAGGGGAAGAAGGTGGATACTTTTGTTTGTTTTTTTTGGGTGTGTACGTCACAATCAACTGTTTTGCGCCCGAAGTTCTGTCAACATGTTTGCCTTCAAAACCTGGGCGCCGCCTACGATGCAGAACAAAGTTTGAGCCTTTGCTTTGTTTTTTGCTTCGCGTTCGTTCGAAACACACTTTGTTACAGTACTTTCAAGACATGGGGGTGCCAAAATGGTGCTACAAATACATGATTTTTTTGTAAATGTGTTGCGATGAAAATGCCAATTTGCATTTCGAGTTGCTGCAAACCATTTCGCCAATGTGAAACACGCCCGCCCTGGCTGAAATTTTGGATTCAGTCGTCCCATTTTTTGAGAGGTCGCTGTGGCCTTTGTCCTAGGCACGATGGAAAATTCAGTTCCCAGTGCCACAATGGCTCAATGCAGGTTTAAAAACGCGTCAGCATGGTTTGTTTATCATCATGCGTGGGTGAGTGGCGAGGTGGGGCTAACAACTGCGAAATTTAGTTTGTAGGACTCATGTGATGTTTGTTTGAATATCCACTTGCATGCGCTGCGCAAATTAGTTTCATGTTATGTTACTCCAACTTCCATTGTGTTTGCACAGTCGTTTGACGTGACCGATTTAGGTTTCGCTTGCATTTGCCGCAATTTTTTTGATCGTACATTGATTGAATCCACTTCCACAAACGGCGCAATGGGGCTAATTGGTAAAAGGGTTTCATGGCGCTTGCAAACTCATGTGACGCTACGTTGTTTGCGGTTGCTTTGCTCTTGCACAATGGACTTTGCCCTCCTCCTGCCCGCTCGGGGAAAAACGTCGGTGATTCTAAAACAGAAGGTACGACGGAACAACCCCATTGGGACTTACCAAAAATGAGGAACGTTTGCATGTTGCGCCACTGATTTTCTGCGACTTCGGCCTTAGATGAACAACCCATTTTGGTGGTCTACGTTTTTTTTGTGCTGCGTTTCTGCGCGGAGTTTTGTCCAGCAACGATTTGGGTTCCATGTATGCCCGCGGGCAAACCAAGAATCTAATGCAGACGATCGCGGAAACTAATTGCACTTATCAAACGCAACATTGCCCTGACCAACATTTCAAAATACACCCACGAAACTGCATATTCAACTCGCACATTCCCAAGGTGTGGGCTAAGGGTGAGTCCAAGAGACTCCCCCTCCCTCAAAAATTAAACCCAAAGCGTAAACGCCAAATCAGGCACATAGCCGGCGACCCAAACAAAAAGAACAGTTGCTTGCAAAGCAAGCAAGGAAGTCCGGTAGTGCGCGGTTACCTTTTGATGATAGCCTACTTTCCGGTCCTGTTCGCTTTGCCCATGAGTTCGCCAACTTGGCCCGTGCACACCAGCTGCAAATCCAAAATCGATTGGTCCGAAGCACCATACGGGCGTAATGTTCCCCAAATGCGATCCACGTCCAGATCGGGTTATTTTTTTGAAGGGCCCAAACTTACAACCCACAAAAGAACGTTTGGCAACAATGTTTTGCCAATTCTTGCAGTTGCCCTTTGAGTTTCCAGCTGTTCATGACATCCTTCCTGTGGTTGCCATTGTTCCATGCTGCCTTCAATCCTCTGCAAACCAAGATAGGCAAGCGTCTTGTACCTCAACCCGAAAGCCACCCAAGGCAAAAATTTGCAAAAGATTTTTTTGTCCTGTGAAGTATCTGTTGCCAGATGCTGCCAGCATTTTGAACAAGGTCTTTGGCTAAGAGTCCGATCAATAGGATGAGGCAAATCATTCATCAAGTACGTTTTTCCAATAAGTACCAACCAGCAACACGCCGCAACAACTCAGCAACGAGACCGCTTTCATCAGCAACCATGTTTTATTATTTTTTCCTCCTTATATAAATACATATATATATATAATTGGCCGTTAGCAATATGTCCAACATGTCTGTGACATTACTGTGTTCGTCGATGGATTCGTTTGTGAGTTGCACTCGCGACAAAATTTCAAATTCCGCATTCTTTTCGAGAGCTAGGGGTACGTAGCAAAACGTTCAACTGTGATGTTTTTATATGTTTTCAATCGCCCAAACTCGCACTTGTGCATTTTGGAAATGCAAAAACAAATATTGTTTTGATGAGCGCGCGGTACTGCACCCGTCTGTTTCCTGGCCCACATTTTTTTCAACAATTTGAATTGTTTACATTTTGCATTTCGTTTTGTTTCATGTTCCATGTCCTTGTCCAAATTCACGCACATGATTTTTCAAAATTCAAAAAGTGATTTTGATTCTTTTCCTTGAAAGCGAAACGCCTGTGGATACATGTATAATTCACCTGTACATGCATGTCATGGCAACTGCAAATGACAACGTGTTGAAGTCACAAGTCCAACTGAAATGCCAATGCATGCAACTGTTTACACTCATATGTATGGGATGTGGATTGGGTTAAATCCATTCCCCCCGCCTCAACCTAAGTCTTTGACTAAAGGTTGCCATATCTAAAATTGCAAACTGCAGACATTCAGCTAATGTCTCACGGCTATTGGGCTCAGCTGCAAGTTTCGAAGGCTTTCGTTTCATTCAAAAACTCGTGCATTGATTGCGAGATCCGCTTGCCAATGCCACAGCATCACATCTCATCCAAGAGTTGCTTAACTAGCCTATGTTATACATAAGGCCATTGCACTCGGTGATTTGGGAGTCCAGCTGGTGCATCAGGTCGATATCGTTGGCGGTTGACGCCAGGTCATACTCGGCCTCCAACCTTCGAAGACGTCTGCGCAAGATGTCGTTGGTGTCCTTCATCATTTGCTCGATGTGTCCATCTGCATATTGTCGATGGGCAGAAGGCTCATCTGTAACACTAGGAGTTCCATGGTGCCAAAGCTGCCAAAGTCCTGGGTCGGACACTTCGTCCATGCCACTTTGGCTGTACCTTTCGAAGCGTTCTTGTGGTGTTTCTCCAACGCTTTCGTCATCTGTTCCCTTTTCTTCTTCGGCGCCTTCAACATTGGTCTTGATGGCCTCCTTTTGCTTGCTCTCAGTTTTCGCTCCTTTCAGAAGCTTCAGCACCTTTGTCAAAGTGCCATTCCACTCAAACTGAGTTTTCTCTCCGCGCAGCTCTCGAAGTTCTCTCCTGAGCACAGCTATGTATCCCAATGTGATGCACAAAATGGTGACGATCACCGCAAAGAAGAAGCCGAAATAGCTTCCATCCACCACCATTGGTTCTTCTGCTGGAGAAGCGGTGGCAGGAGTAAGGCTCAAGGCGCTGATTAACATAACTCTCATCAAAGCTTTTGCATCATGATTGTTCATTCCCGCAAGTGTGAAAAGTTTGATACCTTTGCTTGTCATTGTTTGTTCTTCTAACCTGTCATTCACTTCAGAGCCAACGTACTGTGAAGTACTTAGGTCATAGACCTTGCAAAGAAACATCAAATAAAGCATACGATCTCTGTTCAACCGTTTTGTACCCAGGTCACTTGGGTTTTGTTTTGTGCTAACAGGCCCAACTGAAAGAAACTTTTCCCGCACCTTCTGTTGCATCCACAGCACACGCAAACTGATGTGCCTGATCCGTCCAACACCTGAACGGTGGAAGAAACTTCTTCCAGCAGCATTGTCAAGTGCGAGCTTGACTTTCACTGTTTCATTGGGGCCAAGACAAAAACATATGCAGTGGTACATGAGAACCGCATCGCTTGTAGCTGATGTACCTGCATACACTTCTGCTTCACAGCTTGAAAGAGCTAAAGCTTTCTGGCTCCTTGAAGAAGAATACAGGAGGTTTCCAAACATGAAAAGGTATCCTGCACTCACTGAACGTCGTGTTGTTCTATGTTTCGCCCAGTCACTATCGCTAAATATCTCAAGAGTATAATCTTCAGGGTTGTAATGCAAAAGTCCTTGGTGGCTCTCGTACTTCAGCATCAGGCACTGGTCTGTGCAACCTAGAAGATAAGTGCAGAGATATCTCAAACGTTTGTGCTCGTCCCTTTGTAAATTAAATTTCTTATTCAAACAAACGTAAAACTCAAAACGCCACGCAAATCGCTCGAAGGTCGGACATGTATTTAATATTTCTTTTTGTCTTTGCTTATCTTAATTGAGTCGGGGGTGAAACCGCACAAACACAAGTCAAGTGTCTGGTAACTGTTTCAGGTCAACAAGTCATGTCGCCTGTCACCCCCCCACAAGATAAGGGAGGGAAAACGAAGTTTGGGAGGGGATAGAAAAATCGAACGGGTCAAGTGCAACCCACCCTCCACACCCTAGCCAAAATTGCGCGGAACATAAAATCAAAATGTTCGCAACAGAGCAAAAGGTGAGAAGACTGACATCAATCTGATCTAAATAAAAAGTGAGAAGTAAAGATCATCCTTCAAACAACAGTGACAGATGTAAATGTCACAACATGATAATAAACAGAAGTTGTTTGGAAACTTCAGTTGGTTTCCAGCATTCAGCCAGGAGCATCTGCCGCCGCACAAGTGCGGAATGGAAAAGGCGTCCAACTACGGAAGTTTCAGCAGATTTCACCGCACTTCCACACATCTTAAAATAGCTTGAACAATTTGAACATGTTTAACATCTTCAACTCTTCACAGGAGGATCAGCTATATTTGCTTGACTCTGAAAGCTGAGCTGAAAACACCGCCAGGCTCACCAACACCGTCAGTTGGTTTTCAGTTCATCAGATTTTTCTTTTTTTGTTACAGGCGGTACGTTCGCAAGCTCACTACTCCCAACAAACAAAGGCCACAACAAGTTGAAGCCAAACGTTTGTGCTCGTCCCTTTGTAAATTAAATTTCTTATTCAAACAAACGTAAAACTCAAAACGCCACGCAAATCGCTCGAAGGTCGGACATGTATTTAATATTTCTTTTTGTCTTTGCTTATCTTAATTGAGTCGGGGGTGAAACCGCACAAACACAAGTCAAGTGTCTGGTAACTGTTTCAGGTCAACAAGTCATGTCGCCTGTCACCCCCGTTTTTTTTTCGACATGTAAAGAGCTTCACTTTCTTGTAACTTCCAAGAGCATTGTTTCAGGCAAGCATATATCGCCTGCAAGGTTTCCTCCCGAGATTGCCTCGTTGTCAACGAAGTACAGTGCTGAAGAATTGGAAAGTTCATTGCGGTAAAAATACCTCACAAGCAAAACTGCAACCAACTCAATTTGACAAATTTTCTGCTGAAGTCCAATAGATGTCCAGTGCTCCATCAGGACTGGTGGGATGGTTCCCCAGTGAATTGCATTAATGCCAAGTTGAGGGATTATGACAACTGCACCCCAGGTTCCATTCCCATTCTCGTACGCACCGTCCGTGTAAATCACTGCCGGACGATCGCTGCTCAGGAAGCGAATTTCTCGTGGTCGCATTCGGTTAATGATCCTGCATGTATCATTGCACAAGCGCGATATGAGCTCTGTATCTGATGAACCTGACTGCAAACTTGCAAACTGTCTGGCGGCAGGCTTCAAACAACGTCCAACCACAAAGCCACCAGCATAATTCAGCAATCCATGCATAGTCGCCGCCTCGGGTGCAGACACAGTACCCTTGGCAGCGTATGATTCAAGCATCTCCAAAATCCTCTGTATCCGACTTGGGCGGTTCGCCACTGTCACTTGTTTGTTCCAAAAGTTCTGCAAGTGGAATGCTACTCCCAACACCTGCATGGTGTCAGAAAAATCAACACTCTTTTTACCAGTCGTAGCATGCTTCCACCCAAGCAAATCCAAAAGGTGCTGCACCACGTTCGTAGTTGTTGCCGCCAAAGGTTCAAACTCAATAACAGGAAAATCATCATAAAATACAGTGGTAAGGAGGTGAAATTTTCGAACCATCAAAGTCCAGATACCGCGCGTGATCTTGTTGAATGCAAAAACGCTGGACGTGGCTCCAAAAGGCAGTGACTTCGATATAAAGAACTTTCCATTCGCCAGATTCACTTCGCACTCCCAAAACGCTATGTCTAGCAGACTGAGGAGCAACACTGACCTGCTTGTACGCCTTGCTCAAGTCGATGCCCCTGCCCAGCAGCAAAGGCTTTCGGTCGTAGTCAGGGTGCCTTCGACCAGTGAGGTGGTCACCTGAAGAAAGTTCGATGTCGATATGTGGATCTCCGCAGAAAACACCCAAAGCAAACGCAAGAAAGCAACTGATTACGTCGGTGTCGTGCAGGTCAAGGTGCGGCGATGTTCCAAAGGCCGCATTCACTCCCGACGTTTTGTAGTTGTCAATCACTCTAGGTTTAAGGTCTTCACCTTGCAAAAGAAGGAACCGTTGGGACATTGACCAGTCCGCACGCCCAAGCCTTTCTGTTATATCAGACTCCAAAAAGGGACCATCCAGAAAACCAGCAGATACCTCTTTCATAGTTTCTTCCATAAGCAGTTTTGCAAGCCCACGTTCTTCGTCAGTAAAGGCTTTGCCCATAAGGGCTTTTCGTCGCCACAAAGCACTGTGGTCCAACTGTTCGCTTGTCATTGTAGGTGGAGCCCATCGTTGTTTGTACAAAGCGCTTTCGTCTTCCCAGCCAGTCAGGGGAACTCCTTCGCGCATATAGCGCACAACCTCCATGTCTTCGAACCCAACCTGGGTCAGCAGTTTTTCCCAAAGTTCAATGCGTTTTGCCTTGGTCACCTCCGCCACGTTCTTGTCCATTTTGACTTTCGCCAGTTTCTCCGCAAGAGCCAGTCGCTTTGCAATTTCAACACATTCTCCCAGCTTGCTGATGCGGAACAGGGCAACATCTGCCATCGAGTGTGTTGCCACAAAGAAAATAGCTTTCTTCAAATCATCTGGTACACCCTTGTGCGTAAATGCAGGGTGCTGCAATTCTAAAGAACGCTTGAGGTGATCATGATGGTTGAAATAAATGCCAACCTTGTAGCTTTCAGCTGACCTCTCGCTGTCGTCTCCCCCGTGTCCCAAGCGAGCCAAAATTTTGTGTGGCAGTTGAGGGAGTACCGTAGTGACAATAATTTGGGAAAATTCAGGGATCAATTGGTCATGACCTTTGGCTTGAATGGATTGGGCCATTAAAGATTGCAGTCGAAAAAATTTTGAGTTATACTCCAGTGCATTAGCAGCGACCATTGTACTTGCACATTCAGCATATCGATCACAGAACATTGAAGGATATTGAGCTTCCGCTGCAGTAGAAAAAATCCACTTATCAAATCCACTGACAATTGTCCATGGCTCATGGTTGTGGGACTTGTCGCACATAATCCCCAGTGGCTCAAACTGTCGGGTCGACACCAGCAACTTGGTTGACTTGGCACGGTTTCCTCCGTGCATGCAAAAATCAAATTCCACGGGGTGAAAACAAAAATACCACTCAGCAAATTCAGGGCACTTGTGTTCGCGTGCATATTGCTTGACCAGTGTTGCAAGTACTGTCCATAACCACGATCGTAAAGGATTTTCCAGTGTAATGAATGCTCCAACACGAAAAAGTGCATGCAACAAGCGCACAGCATGTCTATAAACAGTATTTGCAGCGTCAACTCTCTGCTGGTTCAGAGTGCTCAAATTTGGCAGGCCAAGTGGATGCAACGCGTCACGGAGTGGCGCAGGTTGAGGTGCTCCTTGAGAGCGTAATGCATGTGCAACCGGCACTTCTCGTGCTCGGCTGCAAGTTCCACACATAAGCCCAAAATGGGCTCCTACCGGCTTCATCTGTTCGATCATGCCTTCAAGGAGTGAAATATTCTCATGCAATGACAAATCCAACTCAAAAATGTGCATCTTGTTTTTGAAACGATTTGCATGATAGTCAATCGGAAAAACTTGCCAGCCCATGCGTTGCATTGATGCAGAGAGCGCAGCTGAGCCCGCACAGATTTCCAAAAAGACTATTGGTTTGTCTGCATGAGGGTGAGAAATTGTATTGTCTTGTTTCGGCTCACCAAGTCAGTGCTTACACTCAATGTAAGGTCGCTTCTCTGTGCAACCCTTGTAGTAACATTGGTGAAGCCCCAAATGACAACGTGCTTTCTTCTGATGTTTGCAAATCCCTCTGTTGTAGAAAACACACAGCCATTGACCGTTCGGCAGCTTGCTGGCGCAGCCGTCTGGCATGTTGGTGAGCATCTCTTTGATAGTGGGCCCAGAGCTGGGACCTGACGCAGCACCTTTCGACTGAAATTTGTTCTTCCCTTTGCCTTTGCCGGATCCACTGCTCTGTTCCGCTCGACTGTATGGCTCGGAACGATGTCCTGAAGGCGCTTCAGCGCGCACTGATGGCAATGGAGTCATGAAGCAAAGAACTTCAGGAGACCTCATGTAATTTTTCAATTGCTCATCCAAAGGTGGTTTCTCACCTATGCCAGAAATCAACTTGCCACGGGTTTGCTGTGAGATGTGCATCCACAGTTGCTTGTCAGCACTCAAGATCTGCTGTGTCGTGACATACTTGTGTCCAGCTGGAGGCGGCCGCAACAACGCAGCAAACATCTGTTGATTCCACTCTTCAATCAAATCAAAGGTCACCAAATTGGTCTGATGCATGGCCAAAGATCGGCGTGTAAATGCCGCACGTAGTCTAAGCTCGCCCGAAACATCACATTGCAAGTCCTGAGCCTTCTTGGTGACTTTGAGACCTCCAGCATGGTCAATGCTCAGCGCTGACTCTTTCTTTTCCTTGGTAATTTCTTCTTCTCGTGACATGCACTTCTCAGGTCCTACATAAAGCAAGCAACCATCCTCGATCATGTTTTGAAACTTGTCAACCAATCCATGACTTGGTTCGACTGACGCGTCGATGATCAGGCCTTTCAATTCCTTTTTCTGTTTGTCAATCCTAGCAAGTCTCTCTGCAAGTGGCATTTTCCTAGGCTGGTCAGCCTCAGTTCTTTCTGTTCTGCTACGTATGTCAGAGAGCACCATGGCATGCGCTTCAAACCACAGCCTACGAAGTGGAATCATTTCAGCTGGGGCAACCTCGACCAAAATCAAATCTTGGACTGCTTTCTTGAACTTCTCTTCAGTGTTTGAAGTTGGCGTTGCATCACTTGAAAAAGCAAGGCTCCCAAACGTGTCCAACCCAGCTCCCTTGAGCTTCTCTAGCAGGTCCTCTTGCATCCCTACTTCCAGCGCACGTGAGCTGAAAGCATGTTTCGAATCAAGTCCGGACATGGCTGCACTTTCGACCAGCCGTCGCTGAGTGATACAGTTTTATTGTTATCTTGCAAAAGATTGTCAAGTCAAGAGCGAAACGTCCACTAAAGTGAGTTATTGATTTGAAAATCAACGCATGAAAAACAGTGTTCAACAAGATCGAAATTGAAACGCAATGTTTCTTCATAAGTTGAACCACAGTCGTGAACCTTCAAACATGTGTCATTGATGCAATGAAATTCACACTGCAAGAAAACATACATTCATGAAGCTGTTCACTGTTTTTCAAAGGCTCCGACAGTTGTGCATCGGATCATTGGTGCGCAAGTCATGCGCTGACTCTGAGCAATTCACGCATCAGGTCGATGAAATTCAATTTCATGTTGTGCAAGTCACCACAAAGGAATTCAATTCACTCATTCCCTGTGTTGTCAGCTAAATTCATGCTGCAACAAATTGAAGTCAAGTCAAGCTGGGTAATGCAACAGCGAGATTCAAAAATCATACCAGCCAATGCATTGCCAGTAAGCAAGATTCGACATGTTTGCTGAACAGATTCCCGCCTTGTTTGTCTCTCGCCCGCCCCAACTCACGCTTCTGTTGCACTAAGCACTCACTATCAAGAATGCTGTGCACACTGAGCACAAAATGGAAATTCACATGCCATTTCAAAATCAAAAGAAGGCTTCTTGTAGTTCGCAGAAACTTTTCGTGAACATGCCAAATTTTCACAGTCCACTGCTACATGCAAAACTCCTGACAAAACATGCTGCAAACATGACTTGAAAATTTCTTCAGTCAACGGTCCATTGTGCACAGGTTTCTTTGCTTGAGGCACTGGCAGAGTTTCGCTTGCACCCAGCTCAATGGGGTCAACTGACTCGTCAGAATAGTTCTCAATATCGACATGTTCTGCATCTTGCAAAGTCTGTGCAGCAATCCGAGCAGCCCGAGTTGCATCAGGGTCAAAGTAACCCTTTCGAATGGAGTCCAGAATGCGCCACAACTTGGTTTGAATCTCGGCAAGCGCATCTCTCGAGTATATCAATGGCATTGCTAACCTGGAGTCAAAATGGTGCCCCATGATACGCCTCTCATCAATTGACATGGCTCCAGATGTTGCCGCCCAAGACAGTGCAGTAGCCTTCAAGGTGTGTGTGCTGTATGAAGCCGCCTGAGCCTCACTCATACCAGAGTTGCACAGCAGCTCACGTAGAAAGTATACACCTTCACCAGATGTCATTGGACGATTCAACCATTGTGATGTTTCTTCATTCCAGGCCGGCATCAAAAATTTGAAATGATCCATCTTTTGTCGCTTCCGGGCACGAATCCATGTCCATGCCCAAGAGTCCTTTTCGTAAAGCCCATTGCCCAGGGCCAGCATAGGAAGGGCAACATTCCTAGCTTCCTTGCCAGCCGTATGCGCTGTCTTGAATTTCATGCTTGACGTCTCCAGCAGTGATATGTGACCACTCATGTCCAAATGCACGGTCTCCGCACGAGCTGCGTCAGCAAATCTTGCAGATGCCAGCAAACAAAAAATCATGAATCCTCCAATGCATGCCTCCACATCGTTGCACTCACAGACATGTTTCTCCAAAGCGTACAACGCATCAGCAGTAAGTGGTGGAGCTTGCTTCAACTCCCTTTTGCCTGAAAGCATAGTCCTGCTAACTCCGTTCACTCTGCCAGAAAAAATTTGAGCAACATCCACCCTCGCAAAGCCAATGTGATGTTCGAAAAATCCAATTGCTTTGATAAATGACTGCAGAGATGTTGCAGAGGCTCCGGACAGTTGCAAGTGCTTGGCATAGTCGTACACCACAGTCTCTGAAATGTTCATGGGATAGCAACGTCCCCCATCAACTGCCCATCGTGCAAAACGGTGATAGTCTGCAACCCTTTTAGATACTGTGCCAGGCGCCTTGCCAGCAACAGCATCAATAAAGGAAGTTGAAATTTTCGACTCTGGTGCCAGCTTTCCTGAAAAATCCAGAAGTGCTCTGCCCAGTCTTGAATCCAAAGGTTGAAAAAGAACTATCTCTTTGAGTTGCCGCATTGCACAATCAACCAGCTGATCATCTGTTTTGGCAAATGCCGTTGCCAACAGTCTTTTGCGTTTGAAATCTGAGACTCCTTGCACCGGTTCCTCATGCGAGCTCACTGCACTATGCACAACGCCCTGAACAGATTCAAACCGCCCATACATAGGCAGCTGTGGTTGCCTCCAAATGCTGTCCAGTGAAAATACATTGTCAAAATCCATTCTATTCAAAAAAGAACTTGGCAGTGAAGAAGACCCAGCCACATGTTGAATCACAAGGTTGTCAATGGTTCGACTGACATCCATGTCAACTGTTTCAGCCAAGTTCCTATCAGCCCGTGCCTTGGCTGTGGGCACCATGAAGCGTCCAGTCTGGTTTTCAACGTCATCTGGTCTGACCAAACTTGCAGCGAGTGAATATTCTTCCTCAATTTGCTGCTCTGCAAATTCCTTTTCCTCGTATCCAAACAAAGGACTGAAATGTGAATCTTGTCCAAAATCATGATCATTCAAAGCATCTGGAAGTTGTACGTGTTCCCAGTCCATGTCGCTCTGGCCTCCATTGTCCCCTTGCGAAACAGGCCACTGCGCAGCACCAGCTGCATCTGGTAAATCGCCCAAACTGTGTGAATCACGCACAAGTACCATGAAAACAAAACACTTGCAAATCCAGGCAGTGCTTGTTCAAATGAAAACTGAAAGTTCTGTCAGAGAATGCACGTCCCGTAAAATCAAGATCTTCCAAAATTCTGTCAGGCATCCATGGCGATATGGAAAAATCGGATAGAAAAATCGAATGGGTCAAGTGCAACCCACCCTCCACACCCTAGCCAAAATTGCGCGGAACATAAAATCAAAATGTTCGCAACAGAGCAAAAGGTGAGAAGACTGACATCAATCTGATCTAAATAAAAAGTGAGAAGTAAAGATCATCCTTCAAACAACAGTGACAGATGTAAATGTCACAACATGATAATAAACAGAAGTTGTTTGGAAACTTCAGTTGGTTTCCAGCATTCAGCCAGGAGCATCTGCCGCCGCACAAGTGCGGAATGGAAAAGGCGTCCAACTACGGAAGTTTCAGCAGATTTCACCGCACTTCCACACATCTTAAAATAGCTTGAACAATTTGAACATGTTTAACATCTTCAACTCTTCACAGGAGGATCAGCTATATTTGCTTGACTCTGAAAGCTGAGCTGAAAACACCGCCAGGCTCACCAACACCGTCAGTTGGTTTTCAGTTCATCAGATTTTTCTTTTTTTTTGTTACAGGCGGTACGTTCGCAAGCTCACTACTCCCAACAAACAAAGGCCACAACAAGTTGAAGCCAAACATTCCATGGACTGCTTTGTCGGCTTAGACATTGACTGAGAAAGGCCTCGAATAGCATATTGACATTCCACAAAGTCACTGGTCACATAAAGAAGAATACCAATGCATGAGCGGTAGATGCTGGCCTGTTGGTTGTCCAACAACTCGGTTTTGTCATCCTCATCCAGCATAGGGTGCACTGGTGTTTTCTTTGGTCTCAAACCTCGGCCAATCTTCAGCAATTCGAAAAGTTTCTCAAGGTGCTTGGGGTGGCTCTGGATTGCAAGCTCAAACTCATTCATCAGCATGTGACGACGCTTCAAAAATGTGAGCTCATCACCCTCGACAGCCATCATCTCGTGAGAGATCTTGTAGCGTGCCTTCAGGGCTGGGAGTAACACGCTCTCAAGGTAGGAGCGCTTGCACAAACAAAGAACATCGTCAACATGAAGAAGAAGTAGGCATGCTGGCCTTCCATGGTCTTCTGTGGTCTCACTTCTCAGCAAACAAGGGTATGCGGCACATTCCACAATCTTCAGGTCCTCACGCAAGAAGGAACTGAAACTTTCATGCCACATCTGTGATCCACTGCGCTGTCCTGGCAACACCTTGCCAAGTATGTAGTGGGAGACATTTCCACCAGCATCTTCACAAACCACCTGTGTCAGCTCACGCTGATCAACCATGAGAAAAGCATCAGTGATGTCTATGGAGCACAAAACGTAGTCATCCATTTTCCATTTCATGAACAAACATGGGAGAAGTCGAACTGTAAGGACAGAAGAAGCTGGAGAGAATAAGTCTTGCCTCTCAGGTGAAAGCCATGCATATTCTCTGGCAACGTAGCGCGACCTACGCAGCCAAACATGTTCTCCATCCAAATGTTTATCCCTCCATGTCCTCACCATTCTGGTAGTGAGCTTCTTCGGTGTTTGGCCCGCAACATCATAGCTTTCAGCTGGGATCAGCACACCCATCGCCTTTAGGCGGCTGATTTCGAGTTCATCTGCTAAAAGATCCAATTGAAGAAGTGTGGCTGGATCTAGTTCAGGCTCAAAAGTGCTGTGAGGAACACTCAAACGCTTGAGAATATTGTCAGATGCAACATCAGTTGCTGCACCTTCCCAATACTCGTCCTCCATCTCGTACTCATGCAACTCCAAGGTGTCAACATCACCATCCTGAAAATCTAGAGG
This sequence comes from Cladocopium goreaui, assembly GCA_947184155.2. NCBI lineage: Eukaryota > Dinophyceae > Suessiales > Symbiodiniaceae > Cladocopium > Cladocopium goreaui. The sequence continues at coordinate 385,565 of CAMXCT020006498.1, forward strand.
ATGAGTGTCATCCTCATGCTCAAAGATTGCCATGATACGAGCCTGTTTTGTCGGCCTATTGGCCTCATCAACATCACTTGCACCTTCACGTCCATGTACTCCAGAAGCAGGCAGTGTGGTCCCTGCATGGCCTGAAGCACTGCTAGGTTCAGAACTGCTTGGCATTGTCATTGGCAAAGAAGCTAGTGTCATGGGAGTACTTGGCACTTCCAGTCCAACTGAAAGTGGGATCCCCGCCTCAGCCGAGACCTCCATTTGCGTCTCAAGTTCACCTGCAAAAACATCAGAAACTAAAACGCTGGAAACTGGTGGAGCAACTGCAGCAACTGGTCTGGTAGGTTGAGGACCATCCTCTTGCTCAACAGGAGTTGGGGGCACGTTCATCACTGCCTCAGCATCCAAATCCCTTGGTTTAACTTCAGGAAGAGAAAGAATAGGTGGTGCAGATATACGCTTGGCCGGAACGAGCTGTGAACCTAAAGAGGCATAACCAAAACTCCAAGGACAAGCTTCCACACTTGCTATTCCATCCATATTCCACGGCTTTGGGAAGCGTCTCACGCTCCTTGTCACGAAAAGTTGTGTGCTACCAGAAACTGCTATGATGTGCACGTCATTACTCATAGTTTTCCCTAACCAGATTCCACGTGTCCACTGCGGTGAACCCTTTGTAGTTTTCTTCAAAAAAACCAAAACACTCTCACCAAAAAGTGCCAAACGTCCTGTATACATTTTGTTGGCGCAAAGTTCATAGGCTGTTGAACCCTTTCTAATAACAAAACGATTGTGCAACCAGGAGCTATGTAAGAGTGCCCAATGGTAAAGAGGATGATGACAGCCAATTGTCTGTCCAAGTCCACAACCTTTCTCCAACTGGTCGATGAGAAGGTTGGCCTGGTGTCTGATCACCTTCACAGTCACTTCAGCTGCACCATTGGATGCATGACTTCCCGGTGGCACAGTTTCTGTTATGGTCTGAATACCCAGTCCACGGCAGGTTTTCTTCACGGCCTCAAGCAAAGAAAGTGTTGATGGCTCTTGATCGCATTTTAAACCAACAGTTGTGTGTCCCAGCCAAACCAAAAATCTGCAAAACTCTGTGCAAAGATAGTTGAGGTAACGGCCTCCTTTGGCAGGAGTAGGAATCACATGCATAGCGCCAGTATCTCGGTCATGAATGTAAAGTGCACGAAGTATCTTCACCAGCAAGTCTCGAAGAATATCCAAAGTCGAAAGAGACACATGAGTGTGAAGTAGTTGAATGCTCTTGCTCTTTGTGTGGATCTTGAACAGCACGGTGTGCAACACAAAGCTCACACCAAGGCGCAAACGGCTGGTGCGTAAGGCTGTGCCTTGCTTGTTCTTCAGCTGAAGGTTCATCTGGCACAGGCTGTGAATAAACTGGTCTTGCTACTTCACTTTGGAGCTGATGATGTGCAGCATGTGCAGCTAACAATTCTTGGGCTTGAAGGTGATTCCAAAGTCGTTTCAAGCACTTAACCTTGCCTCCAGATTTGCTAAGACCCAAAGAGTCACACGCAGCTCTCAAGGTCCTCAAAGGTGAATTGGTGTCAAGTTTGACACCATCAACCCAAACTTCATGATGCTCCATGCCATCTTCTCTTGCTTCAACTGAGGGCTCTGCGTCCTCTGCAGCTGGTATCACATCAACGTCAGGTTGCTCTGCAGGTTCAGCTGCATCAGCTGGTTGAAGTGGCCTGACAGGGATTCCAGATCTTGGAGCAATGATGTCATCAGATACTGAAAAACCAAGATGTTTAGGAGGCATGGAGGTGTGAGCAATGGTGATAGATTCCACCACGCGCTTCTCAGTGTTGAACGGTCGGGTAATTCAGCAATGCTCTGTCCAAATTCCTCCAGTTCCCATTTACCATCATCACCCTTGATCAAAGTTGTACGCAACCAAAGCAAACCGCTACTAGGACAATAAGTTGTGTCAACATGATTTGGAGAAATACTTCGAAGACCAAAAACATTCTCACTCAATTAAATCCAACCTTGTCCCATGCCTGTCAAAGCTCTGCCCAACGTAAGGGCTCTCACATGTCCTGCAGACTGCACCTAGCCAGAAGATGAAGAAGTTGAGGATGAAACGTCAGTATTCTCTGTCAGCATGCGTATCACTCCAGTGGCACACAAAGAGTTGCGCTTGAAGTGAACTGGTATGTGCCTATGCTTTCTGACAAGGTTCGTGGTTCCATCACCCTCATTCTGCAAATGCCATCCATCTTTCAACCTTCCCATTGAAATCAAAGGAGAAGTGACAGCTGCTATAATGAAACGCTCACGAAAAACAACAGGGCCAAAACGTACTTCTGCAATCCTTGCACCATTGACTGAAATTGGTTTCCCTTGTGCATCTATGTATGATGAACCATCAAACTTTTGTCAACACATCCAACATTGGCATGCTCCAAGGGGAGGACTGAGGTCATGCAACTCTTCAGACAACATACATTGTTCATCATAGTGAGTCCAGTCATCATCAAAGTCTGAATATGCAATGTCAAAATGTTCACAACGCTCTGTATATACGCATGAAGCTGAAAGATCAGTGGAGTCCAATGCATCTTGCTGTGAAACTATGTTGCAGTAACCACCATAGCTATCAATCACTGTCAAGTCATGAAGCTCGGTCTCAGAAGCACTTGAGGAAAGCTCTTCAATCAAGGGCCCAGGGCAGGTCACCAAACGCACAGAAGCTGAAGGCGGCATGCTAGAAACAGTGCTCGCACCAGAAGAACTAGCAGCAGGTGGAGAAGCTTGCTGATCACCACCAGAAACTTGATTCACGCTCTTCCCATCAGGTTTGCCATGAAGCTTCCAGCAATCACGTTTGAAATGTCCATATTTTCCACAATGAAGACATTGATCACTCGAAGTGGCACTGCGCTGAGATGGTTTCCCACCTTTGCCTTTGCCCTTGTCGCTCTTTGATTTCCCTTTACCCTTTTGTGGGTCCTTACTCTTTGATTTCCCTTCTGTTTTCCTTTGGATTTCCCTTTCTCAAAACGATCAACTTCCATTGGGGCTATACCACCACTTGAGCACATGTGGAGTTCTCGTGCATCTGCAACTGAATGTGCTGCTGAATGGCTTTTGGCAAAGCACGCACCAAAACAGAAAGCATGACATACTCAGTGCGCAGTCTCTCCAATACAAGAATCTGGTCAAGCAGAGTGCGGTCTTTCTGAGTGAATCCAGGGATGTTCATCAAAGCGCTAAGTGTAGAGATGGCTCGAGACTTGGTCTTTGGTTGAAACAGCTGCACAAGCTGACGCCAAACTTCAAATCCATTTCTGCCTTCAATTTGCCTCAGCATCACTTTAAGTGGCTTCCCACGCAACAATCCAGTAAGAACGCTGTACAGACTGCAACGATCTTGAGTCTCAGCAGGTTCACCCGAAACGTTTACAATGGGCTGGTCAGCATGGGTGACTTTAATCCTGTGCAAATCTAACTCAAAGCTCGGGTTGGCGAAGGTCCACCTGACGTGACTCCGGTCATCGACAGAGACGGTGGGGAAGAACTGAGTAGTGTTTTTTTTTCCCTCGAGTTTGGCCGATGTCGCGCTAAAGGCTCGGTCCTTACATGAGCATAAGCTGTCGGAAAGACATTTGTACAAGGACAGGAAATGTCCATTTTGTGCAGGCAAATCGAAACAAACAACACAAAAACCACAGAAAACCACAAACACGACGACCCGCAAATCCCCCAGCCAGACTTGCGTTTCGCCAGAGGAAACAGCGAAGCAAACAACAGAAAACCAAACACAACAAAAACGGGGCCAGAGCCCAAAAAGAACACCCACAAATTCGATTTGCCAAGGGACACAGTGGCTTGTCCACTGCATCACGCTCAAAAACATGCTAATGAATTAAGAACCACGGCATTCGAGCAAACATGAAGGCTAAGCCAGCTTGTGTGTCTACTCAGACATAATGTGCCAACTGTACAATAACACGGGGCTACAACATATGCCTCTCTCAGCGTCCTCTCAGATCAGCTTGCCCAGAGAATCTCCATGGACAGAGTCATCACCATATATATCAATCGAGAGCAAGAAGCCGTGGTGGTCAAATAGCCAGGTCCCCCCCCGGCAGGGGGGGCGGACGGTGATGGCGCACGGGAAGCATCACAGGCCAAGGAAAAACTTCCAAAATACTATCGCAAATATCCAGCATACCCCTAGTTTCATAGGGGAAATGCAACCTGCAAATTGATTGATCTCAGCCAGCGAAGCTCCTAGGCAAGACTCGCAAAGATGAGAGACATGCAATAATAGTAGTCGTTGTGCAGATAGGGTGAGGCCACATGGCAATGACACCCCACCCGGACGGCAAGACAAAAAAGGGGCCGAAAGGTAACATGGCTGTATCCGCTAATTCCGCCAGACCAGCGCTATCTTCGGCAACGTTGCTTCTCATTGGTGTGGGTTCGCGCAACATGCAAACCACAGAACTGTTCAGGACATTTCAGGATGTCATCGTCCCTGAAAAACCTGCAGTGCATTGCAGTAAGCACAGTAGACGATTGTTTTTTTTCCTCGAGTTTGGCCGATGTCGCGCTAAAGGCTCGGTCCTTACATGAGCATAAGCTGTCGGAACGACATTTGTACAAGGACAGGAAATGTCCATTTGAGCAGCAGGCAGTTCGAAACAAACAAAACAAAAAACCACAGAAAACCACAAACACGACGACCCGCAAATCCCCCAGCCAGACTTGCGTTTCGCCAGAGGAAACAGCGAAGCAAACAACAGAAAACCAAAACCAACAAAAACGGGGCCAGAGCCCAACAAGAACACCCACAATTCGATTTGCCAAGGGACACAGTGGCTTGTCCACTGCATCACGCTCAAAAGCATGCTAATGAATTCAGAACCACGGCATTCGAGCAAACATGAAGGCTAAGACCGCTTGTGTGTCTACCCAAGCATAGTGTGCCAACTGTACAATAACACGGGGCTACAACATATGCCTCTCTCAGCGTACTCTCAGATCAGCTTGTCCAAAGAATCTCCAAAGACAGAGTCATCACCATATATATTGACCGTGAGCAAGAAGCCGTGGTGGACAAAGAGCCAGGTCCCCTCCCAGCAGGGGGGGCGGACAAAGCTGGCGCACAGGAAGCATCATAGGCCAGGGAAAAACTTCCAAAATACCATCGCAAATGTCCAGCATACCCCTAGTTGCATAGGGGAAAAATGCAACCTGCAAATTGGTTGATCTCAGCCAGCGAAGCTCCTAGGCAGTACTCGCAAAGATGAGAGACATGCAATAATGTAGTCGTTGTGCAGATAGGGTGAAGCCACTTGGCAGTGACACCCCACTCAGACAGCAAAAAAGGTGCCGAAGGGTAGCATGGCTGTATCCACTAGTTCCGCCAGACCAGTGCTATCTTCGGCAACGTTGCTTATCATTGGTGTAGGTTCGCTGAACATGCAAACCACAGAACTGTTCAGGACATTTCAGGATGTCATCGTCCCTGAAAAACCTGCAGTGCATTGCAGTAGGCACAGTAGACGATTGTAGCGAGTCCAAGTCCGTAATGCCACTCACCCACAGAATAGGCAGGCTGCAGAATCACCACATTCCGTCCACGAACTGACGAACCATGTAGGCAGTCTTATGCTGCTCGCGGGCGCCCCAGGCTGTCCTGCAGGGAGCACCACTGGACGCACCAGTGAGACTCACTGCAGCACAGTCTGAGCCATGGCATCGGCCGGCTACCTACCGCCCCTCTCGGATAGATGCAGCCACCCATGTAAACCCAGACAAAGGGCATCCCAAGGAGACTCAGAAAAGACAAACGAATTCAAAACCAATTAAGCGCAAAGCCCCGGCAGGGAGGAAAGAAAAAGGCAGCAAAAGGGGCAAAGCCAAAACACGGGCCCTAGGGGCGTCAAAACTAATTGGCCGTCCTGAGTAGCCTTAGTGGATCACAAGAAAACTAGTCAGTGCCTCTCAAATCACAGACCTTAGTCAGCAACATTATTCCTTTTTGAAACCGCAACTGTGTTTGCACGCGCGTACAATTAAAACCTCGCCAAATAAATTCCGATAAAGTTAAAACATCCGCAAACGACACATCAAATAAAACGATGCGAACGGATTTCACTGCTCACACCTTTTTCTAACCAACGCAGTTGGGGATCATTCGGTGTGCCCGTGCTCTTAGGCTTAGGGCTAGGCTGTAACATAGAACCCAAAGGAAAAAGGGTGGGTAAACTGGTAACAGTTTGGGTGGGTCATCTACGCGTACAAATACACGAATGGTCCCACCACAACCCTCCCTTAAACCAAAATGGTTCTCATGCAATATGAAGATCAGATGTGTTTCACACAGAGGTTGAAAGTGGAAAACTGTAAAACATCGACATGTTAAACAGACAGTACAAACATGGACAAGTGGAAAAGAACAACCAGTTCAAAGAAAACTTCCAAAAGTTTTCAGGTTGTTTTGGCAAAGCATTTAAACGCGTGAATTCAAAAAACACCAGTTGCTAATTTTGGATCACTCAAAATTTTTCTTTTAGGAATAAGGTTTGTATCCTCCTTGCAGGAGGAGCCCCAACTTATTCCTTTTTGAAACCGCAACTGTGTTTGCACGCGCGTACAATTAAAACCTCGCCAAATAAATTCCGATAAAGTTAAAACATCCGCAAACGACACATCAAATAAAACGATGCGAACGGATTTCACTGCTCACACCTTTTTCTAACCAACGCAGTTGGGGATCATTCGGTGTGCCCGTGCTCTCCCCTTTTTGAAGATGCACCCGAAACTCCAAAGAGATTCTCAAGGATAATTTCCCAGTCTATCTCAATTTGTTTCGACCCCAACTGCTCCACCTCTTCACAGTCCAATCTGCTTGGACCATCAGAGATGTTAGAGTGTGAGGGTACCCTTGCATACCAAGACTTTGTTTTGAAACGACTTTCAAGCTGCATAGCACATCCAACAATGCGTTGGGCAAGCTCGGTGCTGCCATACCCTTTGCATAACGCCGCTCTTGCCGCGTCGTTGTCCAAGTAACACACCAAGTGTGTGGAATGCACCCTTTTCCCCCAAATGTGAAGGGCTATGTAAATTGGTAACAGCTCCAGCTCATATATGGGGTTTGCAGAACAGGCCAACGCCTCTCGCATGAAATCAGTTGGGACCTCTGAAGAAAAGTGCTGAAGGCAACGTCCGGAGGGCCCTACCAACACGCCCCCCACACTGCCGATGCGAGAGGAATCGCCTTCGCAGGCACCATCTGTAAAAATGAGAAAAGTATCCAAGGAAACAGGGCCAATCTCTATGGCCCGAGCTTCAGAAACACGTTGAATAAGGTATGCCACGGCCGGCATTTCTTTGTCATTCAGAGTCACCTGTTTCTGTCTCTTTAAAGATAGCTCGCCAAGTACTTTCAAACTGTACTGTGCTACCCTTCCAAAAGCATACCCTTCAAACCATTGCATGCAGCCTCGTAAACGTTCGGCCTGCTTAGGCTCTATTGTTTTCTTTTCCAAAACTTCTTCCAACGCTGCTTTCAGCTCAGCTCTACGTTCTTCAGTGTGGCCTACGTAAAAGCCCTTAGCTGCATTTCCAAGCGTCACATGCAGTCCCAACGTACGTACGGAAACATCAAAAGGCACTGCTTTGGTACCATCCTTGGCATACCACATTCCAAAAAGTTCGAAAAGAGCTTCTGCTGCAATACCTGTCCCATGGCACATGCGTCTCTTGCATATCAAGGTGAAGTCGTCATAGAAAACCGTCCAGCAAAGTTTCAAGCCAACCGTCCCTATGAACCACAAAGCCATGCTGACCCTCAAGAAAGCGCTTACTGAACCAGACGCCCCGAAGGGCAAAGCATTGAGTCCCAGAAGACACGGTCGTTTCTGGTCAGCGTCCCAAACAGCCAGTCTCAAAACATCTCTAGTCTCCAAACTAACCCCAAACTGCTTGTACGCACTGCGCAGGTCGTACGTCCTGCCGACTATTTCATCGTCCAGAGTGGTGCCATGAGCTGTGCAAATCCAGCTGAGGTATGCTGCTAGTTGGTCAATGGCGTGAACTCGAAGTTTCTCCTTTGTTCCATAGGCCTTGTTGTAGCCACCCACTGAACAATCGTCAATGACCCTGACTTTCTCTTTCTGCTGTAGGCCAAAACGTTTGGCCATCACTACGTCTCCAGCATCACTGGTCACGTCACGCCAAACCCAGTTGTTGTCAAGTTCTTCCAAGGTTTTGTCCCAAGTTTTTCGAGAAAGTTCGTCATCCGACGTGCCCACTACCTGACTATATATCATGTTGTTCACGCCTTTGGCCATGTTCTTCACCATGTCAAGGGTATACTCTGGCCTCTTGGTTTCTCTTGGAAAAACATTTGACTCCGTCATCCAACCATGCAAAGTAAAGCCCTGAGTGATTTCATCAAAAAGTTTTGTGTCCGGGTATTGCAGGTCCTCAAGCACTTCTTTCAAAAGCAGAAGTCTTTTTCCCCGAAGCAAATGACGCAAGTGTTCAGGCAAGCTCTCGTGAAGCTGTTTCTCAGCACTAGCTAGCTCTTTTGCCCTATTGCTCCACTTCCACAAAAAACTTGCACGCTCCTTGGCAAGTTGGTATTCATCTCCAGCAAAGTTTTGATCCAAAACGCTTTTCGCCGCATCTGGTAAATGAATGGCAATGGACCTGGGGTGTCCTGCGTATACGGCTTTGTTCAAAAAGTCCACAGGTTCTCGTGGTATGCCAAGCGTCAGGATTTCATATGCAGAGTGCTCTGCCATGCATGAAGTATGACATTTGATGTCCTTGTTTTCACTTGCATCGACCCGAAAAACACCCTTGTACAACTGTCGATGCACGATTTTTGTTCCCTTGGGAAAATTGTGCAAAAATTGCTGTTCAGAAAAATTCACGTTTGTTACTGCTGCCCATTTGTCGTAGAAGCCATATTCAGAGACCAGTGGTTTGAATTTGCGTCCCTTTGGCAACATGTCTAATAAAAACCTGTGCTGAGACGAAGGCGCCTGCTCAATCTGCTGTGCCAGGTCTTGTATCTCAGTGGCGCCAAGCTCTAGTGCCTTGAGCTTTGCAATTGTTGCCAAACGTTCGCACAACAAAATGGGATAAGCAGCTTCCAGGTGAGTTGGAAAAACCACGCGACCATCTATGATTTCAGCATTCCACTTCTGATGGTAGTGCGAGTCATCGCACTGGGCAGCAAGGCTTGTAAACCAGTCCACATTGGACCACCAGGATGTGGCCTTTTTCCGCGTGCCACCATGGCAACAGTTGTCAAAAATTGTATTGTATCCACCAACTTCCAAAAGAAAAGCTTCTACCATGGGAACTTTCCAGAAAAGAGAATTTTTGGGATTCTCCAGCGACACAGCAATGCCCAACCGTATGCACAAACGCATGAGCTCACATGTGCTCTCATATGTAATGTTTGCACACTCGGCCTTTATTTTGTCCAAACCAGAAAGGCCGTCCATGCCCATGGGCTTGCTGTCACTACGCAAGGGTTGCGGCACTTTGATGCCCATTTTTGCCAGCTTAGGTAGAGGTCTGCCTCTTGCTCTTGAAGCCGTTCCGCAGGATGGTGCAAAATGCGCCCATAAAATGATGTGGGGGTGTTTGCCGATAAAGTCAGACAAAGCCGCGACTTGGTCGGGCTCGTTTAAATCGTAGGCCGCAATGTGCACAGATTGTGCTCGTTGTGAATCTTTGTCAATGGCCATTGCACTCATTCCCACATCTCGTACTGCTCTCGACAGGCGTGCTGTGCCTGCGAAGATTTCCAGAACCATGACTTCATCAAATCGGAAACCATCCAAACGTTTGTCCCCTTGAGGGACATCACAGTGAGAATCTCTATCCAAACGTTTGTCCCCTTGAGGGAAATCACAGTGAAAATCTCTCCCATTAGGGATATCTTCTGAAGTGAAAACAGGTTCTTGTTGAACCACAGGTTTGTCAGCAGCTTTGCAATCGTCTCGATTGTCATTGTTCACTTGTGGCTGCTCATCATTGTTGCGACTGCTTTCATCGCGCCGGTGAAATTCACAAGGTGAAAAATTATTGCGCCGTTTTCCCTTGCCCTTAAGTCAGGATTTCTTCACTCTGCACGTCACCAAGCTGTGATTGTTGCGCTTGCACTTGATACAAACGTGCATGCCTTTCTTGCATCTGCCATCCTTTGTTTCCTCTTGACACCCTTTGCTCTGATTGAAAGCCCAACATATAGGAGTACCCTTTTCATCAAACTGGCCAAAACTTTTGAGCTCATCAGGGCAATTTGCACGAGCTTTGGCAGAAGCGCGCGCTTTCTTTCTCGGCTGTATAGGTCTTGGCGTTGATGGCTTGGGGGCTCCTTCGTCCACATGTGAGCTTGATGCGGCTCTGGCTGACGCACTGGGAAGAGGAAGCAAGTGTAAGTTGATGCGAGGATCGTGCATCAACTGTGTCATCAACAAATCCAAAGGCAGCTCTCCCTTGGGTCCAACATTGAAAGGCCCCGTGTGTTCTTGCGACATTAGGGTGAACAATTCTTTGTCTGCTCGTAGGATTTGCTCCATAGTCACCCTAGCATAGCCACTCGGTGACTCCCGCGTCAACTGCATGAGCAACGCTGGTACCCACTTGTCATGGATGTCATTCGATATGAGTTTGCACTGATCAAAAGCTAATCCACGTCTCTGTAAAGCCCATTGCATCAGAAGTTCGTTGGATGTATCGGCCCTGATCTTGGGCTCGCCAGCTGCAAGCTTCAGCGTCTGCTGCTCCACAGTCAAAGTGGTGGGTTTTTCTTTGAGGCTTTGTTGCACCTCTGAGTCTCGTTTTGTGCACTTGCTCGGCGGCACCCAAACAATTGAGCCACTGTCATGGATGCCCGAGATCAAATCAATCAAGGCATAGGATGGCTGCATTTCTCCCTTGATTGTAAGGCCCTTCAAACGAGCCTGTTGCTCCTGCAATCTCGCCACCTTTTCTACGGGTGGTAGTTTCCTTGACCCTTCCACCCCAGCATCCGTGGTCACGTTTGTTTTCAAGTGCGCTACCACCATTGTAACTGCTTCAAAGTGCAACCTCCTCAGCAAGGACATCATTGTAATAGAAGGTTCGGTTCCCCCGTTCAAATCACTTGCAAACGTTTTGAAACTTTCTTCACTCGCCGGCATCTGAGGTGTGCCGATTGCGAATGCCATACGCATAAACGTTGTCAGCTCAGCTCGAACGCAAATGTTCAAGAGCTCTTGGCTTTTGTCAACGGCATTGCAGTGACTTGCAAAGGCAGCTTCAGAATCTACCAAGGCCATAGCTTTGGTTCTGACTGAAGTCCAACTACAAGTGTCAAAGATTCTGCATGCCCATGACGTGAAAAGGTACTGCATATGACGAGGCTATCATGGAGTTTTGCAATGCAACATCTGCCCAGCAGGCCATGTTCATGCAAAAGTTCCCTCATGATGCTTGTGAAATGAAAATGAGTTTGAACTTGCAAAAGTCATGTCCCGCACACTTGGCCCACTGAGAGCTCACGTGCCAACATCCTTGAACCTCTCTCTCGTCGATGTGCAAAGCTGAATCATTGCCAACCGACGAGTCTGAGCTTCAGGCTGTATTCAGAAACTCAATCACCGAAATATTTAAATGAAAAATTGAGTGAGAGTCAAGACATCACCTTGACCTGATACCTATCCAAATTCCACATGCAAGCAACGGACAAAATGAATGGACATCGCAAATGGGACCTGAACCTGTTGCCAAGTATGCACCCTCCATGCAAAAAAAAAAACATATGATGAGACACGAAAGTCACCTCACTGTTTTGCCACTCAGTCTCAGTCTAGCTTTGCACGAAAGCACTGACGGCACTTGGGTGTGTCAAAAGCATGACGCCCTTCAGCAATCTTGTAATTGCTGTTTGTTGTGCGTCCACATAGAAAGACTCGTCTGTTTTCAGACTTCATCAAATGCAATGTCTTCAACTTTGCATGTTGGTGCAAATAGGTCCCATCTGGCGCCTGGATGTCCTTGAAAGACACAGTGGGCCTTACCGTCGTATCGACGTCACTCTCCGTTTCGCTGCCTGTCGTTGCATGGTCGCTGACCGAAACTTCTTCAAAGTCAACAGCCGCTTCATTGCCGTCTGTTTTTTCAGCAGTCTCAACAACAGGTTGCAGTGGTGAAACAACCTCAAAACTGTCAATCACGTTGTCTGTTGCAGTCTGGTGCAAGTCACTGCCTAAACTCTGAGCTACTCTGAGTCGGCCACTTCTGGTGTCATCCGGGTTAAAAACCTTTTCCCTCACCTCTTTGAGGATCTGCTCCAAGACTCGTAATGGTCGTGCAGCACCGTCTCTTGAGTAACACAGAGCCATCTTCAAATTATGAGTGTGGTATCCAAGGCTCAGACGGTCCTCAAAAGAACATCCTCTTTTTGCTGCATAGCTAAGGCATGTCGCTTTGAGTGAGTGTGAGGTAACTTTGAACTGCTTGTTGGAACTGTCAATTTTCAAAAGATCGCGCATCCAACTCCCAGCCTCTGTCGAACTCAAAGGTCTCACTGTTGGTATTTGGCTAGCATCAGGTGCTGGCATCAGGGGGTAAACTGTCATGTCATGCATGCCAAGTTTTTTCCTGCAATTGCACCACTCCTCACCCCAATTGCCCTCGACAACTCCTACACATGGAGCCACAAGCGGAAGGTATTGGTGTTTCAGTTGTAAGGCCTTTGCAGTTTTATGCACCCCCGTTGCTACTTCCAAATAAGCACAAGCTCCCGACGAGTCCACGTCTTCGATGAGCATCTCACCATGCTGTGCGTCGCTCCACCGTGATCGAGCATATGCACAAAAGAGCAGCATGCCACAAAAAACTCGATTCCACAGTTCATCATCATTGAATAAAATGTGGTGCAAGGTTTCAAGTTGTTTGACAGTCAGCGGGTCTGCTTGCCTTACACTATGGTTCAAATCTAAGGCTGCCACACCCTGACATCGTCGGCTGCAAGTAGTGTCATCGAATGCCACAACACCCAAAACATGATGACAGAAAGTGAGGGCCTCTATGTATCCCTTCAACCTTGAACTTGGAGCGCCATTGCCGCGTTCAACACACAAGAACTCATAGATGTCCGGCTCCCCACAAGGAAACTGTCGACCCCTGTCAATAAAGTAATTGGTCATCTTTGACATGCTCCTGCACCGTTTCAAAATAGTCGATGGGGCCTTGTTGTAAAAGATGTCAACCAACACTTGTGCCTGTTCCTTGAAGCCTTCCCTACCAAAAATCTGCGACACCACCTGAACATCCGTCGACCAAGTTCCCAGCATTGAATGCCACCTGAATATGGCCGTTTGCCAGTCTGCTTCACGCTTGTCCTTCCAGTTCATGATGCTAGCATCCCTGACATGGTCCATGAACGTTGCATGCAGTTTTGCAGCTTTCGGTTTGCGTTCAACTTGTTGTTCGAAGACTTCATGAACATCTCCATGAACAGGATCAACTGGGCGTTTGAAGTTGCTGTCAAAAGAACTGAGAAAGGTCTTACTAGGATCGAAAAAATCGTTCCAAAAACCTGACTCCCAGAAATGTTGAATTCTCTGTGGCTCCAACCTGGATCTCGCATGGCTGAATGCATTATCAGCTGAATAGCCGTCTATCACGCTGACATCACGTGCACTGTCAGAAATGGGCAAAACTTGAAGAAAATCTGCATCTGAAGCAAAACCACCAGATCCTGCAGAAGCGCCTGCAAACAAATTGTTCCTAGAACCAGCACCTTCTGCAATGGCAGTTTCATCTTGTAAAGATTCCCAATGTAATACTTCAAGTGCTGCATTCTCAGCCGCAGCTTGTTCTCTGAGTGCAGAACTGTCGTTGCCTTCAGGCACATCTGCGTCCACAGAAACGTCTGGAGCAAAGACGGTCATCTCAAACGATAACCCCCTTTGCTCATCTACGCGTACAAATACACGAATGGTCCCACCACAACCCTCCCTTAAACCAAAATGGTTCTCATGCAATATGAAGATCAGATGTGTTTCACACAGAGGTTGAAAGTGGAAAACTGTAAAACATCGACATGTTAAACAGACAGTACAAACATGGACAAGTGGAAAAGAACAACCAGTTCAAAGAAAACTTCCAAAAGTTTTCAGGTTGTTTTGGCAAAGCATTTAAACGCGTGAATTCAAAAAACACCAGTTGCTAATTTTGGATCACTCAAATTTTTTCTTTTAGGAATAAGGTTTGTATCCTCCTTGCAGGAGGAGCCCCAACCTGTAAATCAAACAAATTAACAAAAATTTGCACAATCCAATCTAAGCTCCAGACGCTTCGCGCCTAAGTGAGGGCAAGGGAGGGTAACACAAGAAGAGTAGGTCACACCAAACCCAACGCAACACGAAACAACAAGAAACCAACCAACAAGAGCAAAACCAAACGAACCGGCCAGAAACCACGCAACCAGAAGGGGGGTGCCGGGATGGCAGAGGAGGACAGGGGCAGAGAAGGCCGCACATATCACATTAGAATAGCAATAGGGCAGCTTAGCGGAGACCAATGGGGGGACCTGGATCATCATCCTGATGAACACCTCAGTGTGGTCAAACTGGGCATCCTGACAACACCTGCCACATGGTGGAGAGGGTGGTAACAACCCCACACAGGGCTTAAGAGCCTTTGCTGCCATGAGACAAAATGAAGGAAGGACGACAGAGCACAACCACACTCCTAGCACAACGGCAGGGCAACTGAGCCGTCACAGCTGCAACCAGATACCCAGAGGGAGGTACCAGCGTGAAACTGGACCAGGGCGCCACACGGGACCAACCGAGGGGGAAGGGGAGGTAACAACAGGGAGGGGAACCAACAAGAGCCAAAAACCAAGCCAGAAAAAGCGGGACCCTCCCACACCCACGAAGGAGCACAACAGAAACAGCAGAAAACAAGAGACACACAGACGGAAACAACAGACAGAAAACCCAAGAACCCAAAAGGGCGAAGCCCCAAAGGGAACGCAAAAACACAAAAGGGACAGAGGGCGGCAGAAACAACATCAAATGAATTGGACCGCGTAAGAAAAGGGCATGCAGGACGCGGAGGAGCCATAAGAAAGATCCCAACCGGAGCAAAAGGGCCCCACCCGACAAAGCCAGGGGGGCAAAAGAGAAACAGGCAAAAGGCACAGAGAGCAAAAATGAAAGCGAGCGACCCAGAAAAGTGGGGAGGAGGGAAAGGAAAATCGCTATGTCTGGCTACGTGTGGTGTATTCGAGGTGGTGTTGTTTGTCTGCTCGGAGAGTGTCATTCCAGCTGTTCCCAATCGCAAAGGAGACAGGGTTCGCCCTTTCTGCCCCTGCGGCAAGGAGCCGTAACTCATTGCATTTCGTCTGAAAAGCAACCAGGTCGGTGTCTGGCGCTCTCCTGCGTAGTTTCCTATCAGGGAAGACTCGCTCTTGCACGTGTTGCCTCAGAGTCGTTTCTGGTAAGTAGTGCGCGGGTCGTTGGAAGAGCACTCTGCTCGCTAACTTCCCGCGGTTGACTTCCCAATGGGTGAACATATGGCGATGTTGTATTTGCTGCTTAAGTTGTGCAGCATACTGGTGGAAACTTTTGGTCGTGTGCCACAACCTCAGAAGGCTATAGTTGGACGGCCACTCAAGTGGACACAGAGTGGCTGTCTGCTTCCACATGGCAGGAGTAAGTCCTTTTGGGGATGGTACAATTACTTCCAGGTTAACTCTTGTGGGTCCAGTGGGTTGCAGGCCCATCATGATGTAGGGTTCTACTACACCCATTGTGTACCCTCGTATGAATTCCGCAAAGCAATCGGCTGCTTGGAATTCCTCGTCCAACGCCAGATTCAATCCAGGAGCATTTTTGTCAGTGAACTTAACCGCCTGCAGTACTTGGTCAACCGCCTCTCTCTGTAACCCCTCAAAAACCCGATGGGGGCAAGAAAAGGACACCTCCTGTGGGGCCTGGATGGCACCTCCTTCTTCACTGAGAAAGCACGGTGCAATCTTGCTGGCCCAGCTAGCCGGAAACCACGCCAGTAAGGCTGAAACCCCGCTGACCAGGTCGACACGGGTGTGTCGCCGAGAATGGGGCTGGTTTGTGACTACAACTTTCACAGGGCCACTGGGGGCACGTGCTCGGTTCACATCTGCACTCTCTTTGGCTGCTCCAATTAGCTCAGAGAGAATTGGACGGAACCAAAACGTGGCATAAAGCAGGCATTCTGTCTCTGGGGTAGCCAGAGATTCTGCTCGTCGAGTGAGCGAGCAAATGTACTGCGCAAGTGTTTCAGCCAGCCGGAGCGTAAAGCTACGGGCTGCATGTGCAAATACCTCCTCAACCGTATCAATTGCATCCCTCAGCCACAGTTCAGACGCAATTGACATGAAAAGGCGGGCAAACTTTTCCTGCATGGACGTCAAGGAGATAGTAAGCTTGGCCTGCAGCCACAGGTGTGGAAGGGCACCTAGGTTTTCGGGCTGGAAAAAGACGTTGGCTTGAGGCTGAGAACTGTTCATCATGGTGTCCAGCTTGTCAGCTGCACCTTTGATTTCCATTTCCGTAGGATCATCCAGTGCAGGTGGGATCGGCGGGCACCATGGTTCTTCAGGAGGTAGATCCGCCTCGTCTACTTCCTCCTCAACCTCAGATTCACCATCAGTGGTGGCTCGCTCTTCCTCCGACGAGGGATCCTCCACCGTCTCGCCCGCCCCTTCAGGGCCTACCAGAGGGCTCTCTCTCATGTGAACTTGCAGTGCAGGAGCCTGCAGTAGCAGTGGTTGCAGTCGGTGAGCATCAAAATAGTGGATACCTGGTATGAGTAATATCCGCCGGTCTTTGGTGGCCTGATGAAAATACATCTTGCTGCCTCTGAGCCTGTGGACAAGAACCGGAGAGCCATTGTGGGAAGCACAAAGCCATAGTGGAGACCGATATCCATCGCCTGCATAGCCATACAGGTATTCCCTATCAATAGAACACGGAAAGAAACTACTCGCCGTGAGGCGATGGTCACGACTGTGGGAGGCTAATGCTGCAGTGACCTCCTGCGTAAGCCGCAGCTTTGACTTCTGTGCAATTACCAGCCGATACCTTCTCAGGGATCGCACTCCATTCAATGTCACTACCATAGCAATGGCAAGGGGCGGTTTGTCTTGTGAATTAAAGGGTGTATTAAGTCCCCACTCAAGGACCGCTTCTGCGTCCGAGGGTACGCGCTTAGGCTCATGAAACTGGACAAGTCTATTTTTGAGGGTGTAGTACCCATAGTGATAGACCGCAAGCGTCTGAGCCATCCCAATCAGCCCAGCCATATCCATGGGGGGGACGATGTACGTATGTTTAATGGCTCTTGTGAGCGCGACAGTGGCTCGCCCAAAACAGTCTTCCTTGTCTTCCAGTGATGCCCCTCGACGGCCCCCGCTGAGGAAGCCACACCCTGTCTGAACAACCACTGCTATTCGCGCGGTTGCCCCTGCTGCTGACGAGGTGGTGGCTATTCTAAGTCCTCCAAACCAAGCTGCCTGAAAACCATGCTGCAGGAGTTGGTTGTGCACAGCCGTACGATTGCACATCACCAGGAGTTGCGCTGTTGCTCCTTGATTGAGGTCCTGAAAGCACTTTTGAAGGTAATTTAGAAACACTACGACATCCTCAATAGCTGCCATGAGGTCTCTGGAGCCTTTGGGTACTTCCCATAGCACCGTGCTCGGCAGTGTGATCGTGAGGAACGAAATGGCCTATCTGGATGGGATCCTGACCATGCAGCACCAGTTCAGGGTACCTGACTGCGAAGATGGCTTTGTACGTCAACAGAGACACTCTGGAGCTGTTGGGCAGTATGATGCCCCATCTGTGTGGGCCTGCCAAGCCGGCCGCTTCCACCGTAGTGGTACACTCAGGGATGCCAAATTCTTCTGGAGCAGTAGCAATAAGCAGGACAGCTAGTATTGCAGAAATTAGGCAACTGTTAACATTGAGGTGGTTGAGCGTTTCCTCACTGAACAGGCGCGCCAGTGAGGTTGGCAGGTGCTGTGCGGTTGTAGCCGCAGTCCAAACTCCTGTATGTGGTGCTTGGCCAAGGTTGAGCAGCCAAGCAACATCAGAGTCTTTATCCTGGCTCGCATCCGGCCAGAGGAGGGCAATTAGCTTGGTGAGCCGGGCAGGAGGCAGATAATCACCAGGGCGATTCAGGGCTCGGAGTCCAAGGGGACGGTGGAAGAGCTTCTGCCTTTTTGCTGCCGCAGCCCTTCCCTTGGATAGGCCTCCAGGTGTTTGTCTATGGTCACCCACAAAGACGATCAGCGCCGGTTGCTGGATTGCAGCTGGCGCGGCAATCTCATGGTAGTTGCCGTACTGCTGGCTTGGGGCAGTCGTGGAGCACCCTTCGGCGAAGGTACCTTAAGCCCCCTTCGAAGGTACCTTAAGCCTTTGCCGAAGGGGGGACGGGGGGGGAGGGGGGGGGTGAACGAGGAACCGAAGCCCCCTTAAGGTACCTTAAGGGGGCTTCGAAGGCTTCGAAGGTATCTTAAGGGGGCTTCGAAGCCTTCGAAGGTACCTTAAGGGGGCTTCGACGAAGGTACCTTAAGGGGTCTTCGCCGAAGACTTCGAAGGTATCTTAAGCGGGCTTGGACGAATTCTTCGAAGCCCCCTTAAGGTGCCTTCGAAGCCTTCGAAGCTCCCTTAAGGTACCTTAAGGTGGCTTCGAGCGTTGAAGCCTTGGCTGAAGCCTTTGAAGGTACCTTAAGGGAGCTTCGAAGGCTTCGAAGGCACCTTAAGGGGGCTTCGAAGCCTTCCTCAACGGACCTTCAAATTCAATTTCTCAAGCTCCCCCCTTAAGGTACCTTCCTGAAGGGCCTCTCACCGACTGCCTGGGGGCAGTCGTGTGGAAGGCAAGAGAATTAGATTTCAGATCATGGTATTGTGGAAGGCAAGGGGGGAAGTTTAAATAAAAGTTAGAATTTAGATCATGGCATCGTCGAAGGCAAGGAGGGGGAAGTTTAAATAAAGAGTTAGATTTTAGATCATGGCATTGTGGAAGGCAGGGGGATGAAATTGAAACAAAGAGTTGGAATTTAGATCATGGCATTGTGGAAGGCAAGCGGGGGGAAGTTTTAAGTTAGATTTTAGACCATGGCATGGTGGAAGGCAAGGGGGAAATTTAAATAAAGAGTTGGAATTTAGATCAGGCATTGTGGAAGGCAAGGGGGGAACTGAAGAGTTCGATTTTAGATCATGCCATTGTGGAAGGCAAGAGTGGAACTATAAACAAAGAGTTAGATTTTAGATCATGGCATTGTGGAAGGCAAGGGAGGGGAAAGTTCATAAAAAGTCAGATTTTAGATCAAAGTTTTAAAAACAAGAGTTGGATTTTAGACCATGGCATTGTGGAAGGCAAGAGGGCGAAGTGTAAATAAAGAGTTGGAATTTAGATCATGGCATTGTGGAAGGCAGGGGAGGAAGTGCAAATAAAGAGTTAGATTTTACTTCATGGCATTGTGGAAGGCAGGGGGGGAAGTTCAAATAAAGAGTTGGAATTTAGATCATGGCATTGTGGAAGGCAAGCGGGGGGAAGTTGAAATAAAGAGTTAGAATTTAGATCATGGCATTGTGGAAGGCAAGGAGGGAAGTTTAAATAAAGAGTTAGATTTTAGATCATGGCATTGTGGAAGGCACGGGGATGAAATTTAAACAAAGAGTTGGAATTTAGATCATGGCATTGTGGAAGGCAAGCGGGGGGAAGTTTAAGTTAGATTTTAGACAATGGCATGGTGGAAGGCAGGGGGGAAATTTTGAAGAGTTCGATTTTAGATCATACCATTGTGGAAGGCAAGAGTGGAACTATAAATAAACAGTAGATTTTAGATCATGGCATTGTGGAAGGCAAGGGAGGGGGAAGTTCATAAAAAGTCAGATTTTAGATTCAAGTTTTAAAAACAAGAGTTGGATTTTAGATCATGGCATTGGAAGGCAAGCGGAGGGAAGTTTAAATAAAGTGTTTGACTTTGGATCATGGCATTGTGGAAGGCAGGGGAGGAAGTGTAAATAAAGAGTTGGAATTTAGATCATGGCATTGTGGAAGGCAAGGGGAGAAGTTTAAATAAAGAGTTCGATTTTAGATCATGGCATTGTGGAAGGCAAGGGGGGGAAATTTTAATAAAGAGTTAGAATTTAGATCATGGCACTGTGGAAGGCAAGAAGGGGGTGGAAGTTTAAATAAAGAGTTAGATTTTAGATCATGGCATTGTGGAAGGCAAGCGAATTAGATTTTAGATCATGCCTTCGACGAACGTACCTTAAGGCGGCTTCGAAGCCTTCGAAGGTACCTTAAGGGGTCTTCGCCGAAGACTTCGAAGGTACCTCAAGCCTTTGCCGAAGGGGGACGGATGGGGAGGGGGGGGTGAACGAGGAACCGAAGCCCTTAAGCTACCTTAAGGGGGCCTTAAGGTACCTTAAGGGGGGCTTCGAAGGCTTCGAAGGTATCTTAAGGGGGCTTTGAAGCCTTCGAAGGTACCTTAAGGGTGCTTCGACGAAGGGAACGCCTTTGCCGAAGGGGGGGACGGGGGGGAGGGGGTAAACGAGGAACCGAAGCCCCCTTAAGGTACCTTAAGGGGGCTTCGAAGGCTTCGAAGGTATCTTAAGGGGGCTTCGAAGCCTTCGAAGGTACCTTAAGGGGGCTTTGACGAAGGTACCTTAAGGGGTCTTCGCCGAAGACTTCCAAGGTATCTTAAGCCGGCTTGGACGAATTCTTCGAAGCCCCCTTAAGGTGCCTTCGAAGCCTTCGAAGCTCCCTTAAGGTACCTTAAGGTGGCTTCGAGCGTTGAAGCCTTGGCTGAAGCCTTTGAAGGTACCTTAAGGGAGCTTCGAAGGCTTCGAAGGCACCTTAAGGGGGCTTCGAAGCCTTCCACAACGGACCTTCAAATTCAATTTCTCAAGCTCCCCCCTTAAGGTACCTTCCTGAAGGGCCTCTTACCGACTGCCTGGCTGGCTTTCATCCATGAACGTAAGCCACGTCTTGGAAAGCCAGAGACTAAATAGTGGTGACCCGCCGAAAGGCAACGGGCGCCGGCCAAAAAAAAAATGGAAAGCCAGAGACTAAATGATGAGTTTTCATGGCCATTTTCGCAGTAGCGGAGCCTCCAGTCGCAATCAGAATGCGTTTCTCAGCCATGACTCTGTTGCGATCGCTGCATCGAACGTCAATTTTTGTTGCATAAGCTTCACTCTTTCCTTCCTCGATACGGCCAATAGGCGACCCGATGGCTCAGTTGGTATGGCGTTGGTCTTGCCAGCGCTGACAGACTGCTGGTGGTGGTTCGAATCCCTGCTGGTCCACTCGGGAGTCTCAAGTGCGACCCGCCGAAAGGCAACGGGCGCCGACCACAAAAAAAACTTCCTCGATACGGCCAAGTAATCGTCCAAACGTTGATTGCGTTGGTGGGGAGAGGTCACTGATCTGGTCAGCCAGCGCTTTTGCAGCGACGTTTTCTTTGGTGTACACGATCGCATAGAAGTCACTAAGTTCGCAGCTGAGAGCGATTATCAGAACTGCTAAGGAGCGAGTTTTGCCAGCACCAAAGACGCCTGCAATGCAGAGATCAGAACGGCCAGTGAGGATCGCCAGCAGCAAAGCTACTGCCACAGTGAGGACATGCCCATCTCCATGCCCTGCAAGAGAGAGTAGACTGTCGCGCATGTATTCATCATGTTGTCCTGGAAGAGCCACCCCAATGGGTGTCAATAAACGGCAGAGCACTCGGACCAATGCATCCGTCAGTTTTGTTCTGCGTTCACTCATCATTCTTCGCACTGGGATATTGGGCTGAAGAATGCCCATTGTCAACGGGAGTCGCGCCGGATTGGCCTGTGCGAACACCTGCAGTTCACATCGGCTTCGTGTGTCGCCAAGGAATGCCATTTCTTCCATCAATACAGAGAAGTTTGCATGGAAAACAATAGGCTGCGGCCAATCTCGCGTAGGGTCAAAATATTCCACCTCTGCTGGCTGTTGCACTAAAAGTCGTCCACAGAAGGCAAATGCAACAGCCCTAGACACTACGACTAGCTCTAGTGACTTCGAGGCAATTCGTCGATACGCACGGGAATCTGCGGATCGACTAGTACCTTGCATCACTTTTTCTTGCACCAAGGCCTCATGCCCATATCGGACCACAAGCTCGACTCCCGGTTGACCTCGCGCTTGTTAGTGCGCCAGCTCAACGCTGGTCCAGGATTGTAGGTGCTGTAGCTGACGACCAGCATGGTAAGCATCAAGTTGAGGCAACACCATATCAAGCAGGAATATCAAGGTGCGCAGAGAAAATCCACGGAGGAATTCAGCTAACAGGTTCCTCATGAGCTGTCCTCCTTCCGCATGCGTCTGTCCAGGGATTGGGATCATGTCAATCAACACCTGTCGCAAATCCTGTTCCGAGCAAGAGGGTCATCCCTAACATCTCTGCCGTCACATGGCACCATGTGCAGATCCGGGCATCCGTCACCAGCAGTCTGGATTTTTTTTTGTCAGCGCCCGTTACCTTTCGGCGGGTCGCACTTGAGACTCCCGAGTGGACCAGCAGGGATTCGAACCACCACCGGCAGTCTGTCAGCGCTGGCAAGACCAACGCCATACCAACTGAGCCATCGGGTCGCCTATCCGTCACCAGCAGTCTGAAGGAGCGAACTCAAGGTGCGTTTGCAATTTGCAATGATTAGAGAGATCAAAGCTAACCCATGAGAGCACTCTTAAGAGCCCTTCACACCGTATCCCATGCGGAATGACCTCAGAGGTCGTAATTTGGAATCAATCAATATGATGGGTGCCTTCTTCAATTGGTGTAAACAACAGGTGGCCATATGCATGTCGGGCGCGGCCACTCCAGAATGGTTGCCCATCAATGAGGACAATATTATAACTGAGGTCTGTGAGAGTGTCAGAATGCCACACGCA
This sequence comes from Cladocopium goreaui, assembly GCA_947184155.2. Taxonomy (NCBI): domain Eukaryota; class Dinophyceae; order Suessiales; family Symbiodiniaceae; genus Cladocopium; species Cladocopium goreaui. The sequence continues at coordinate 408,551 of CAMXCT020006498.1, forward strand.
GAGTCGGTCCTCAAGACAATGCAGGAGCACTACTCTTCGTTCCCCAGTTGCCAGCCTCAGCATTTCAGGCGGAGAGGCAATTGCTGCTACCTTGGTGGTACCTGAGAAGCAATCAAATTCATTGAGTACTTTATGGATTGCCAGTCCAGTGTACGATCCGCTGAGAAGCCAAGGACATCAATGTCCCTAATTCCGTCTGGGATGGATGCTGTCACATACTGCGGAAAGCAGGCTCGCAAAAACAGAAATTTGCCCTGTGGGTGATAGCACCTGAAGATTTGACGAACTGCAGTGACCCATGTGGGATGGGGTGGCCTTGCATGTGCTGGCCGGATGGTCGCCGCAGTCAATAACCTTATGGCACGGGTGATCAACAGCTTTTGGTTGGCAAATCTATCCGGCAAAAATGCCCTCCATGTACTCCATCCCAGTGCAGTGGAGAACAACATGCGTAGTTTTGGTCAGCCCTAGTTGAGTGATGCGCTGCTCCCAATCATCTGTCATTGCAAGTGAGGGGCCATACACTTTCATTTGCGCATGATTCTGGAAGAAAATGTCGTACTCATGGTCTGGGCTTAGTAGCCCGCCACCCAATCCACTGCAATGCACTGTGAGGGGTCGATCCGGCATGGGAGAATCCTCTTGCCAAACATTGCCCATCGAGAAGATCCATTGCGCCCCATTTCTTCGGCCGGCGCCCCAGGCTGTTCTACAGGGAGCACCACTGGAATGCACCAGTGAGACTCACTGCAGCACAGTCTGAACACAGATGCCCCCCCAGATTTTGCCTTTTTCGTTTGTTCCCTGATCGAGTGTCACCAGTAACCATGCAGCGCCTCGGGACAGTTGCGAAACCTCTGCTGCTCGAATTTCGCAACGCGTGGTCCCGGCAAATTCGAGCGTTGTATTCACTTCAATTTATGACCAAATGTCCGAAAAGTCTTCACTGCTTACAGTCACTCTCTTTTCTGCCGCATGTACTCCAGATCCCCGCACCGTGGCCTATATTAGATATCCAGACAGTGGCTAATAAATGTGGCATCCGCAGTGAATGTTTTTCCCAATCTAGACAATTCCTTGCACAAGCACTGGCCAACTCTTCTGAGTTTAGCCTCCTTTGTGCTGAAGTCCTCAAATATCGTCTAGAAAAGAAACAAGACTGCTGTACTGCCCTCAGACATTTAACCACATGGAATGTATCAGGTTGGAGAACGTTGCAATGGACTAACCCTAAGACACAAGCCATCCTCCGCCGGGCTCGGCATGGCATTGTCTGCCTCCAAGAAACCAGATGGACGGCGAGTACTGCTACAAATTTTCTCCAAACTTATCCAGGCTTTAATATTGCGCACTCCCCATCGATCGTTACAGAAAATGGAGGCCTGTCGGGAGGAGTAGCCATATTGATTCCGTGCTCCTTTAGACTACTGCAAGAAATTGTTATCACACCTGGCAAACTCCTTGCCGCACAAGTCCAGACCAGAACCGATTGCTTTTGGGTGATTTCGGCCTATTGTCATCCCAGCAGCGCTAAAGAAGACTGTGAAACGCTTGCCAAATGGCTAACTGATCATCAGGACCATCCTGACCCCTTCTTCATTGTCGGAGACTTTAATCATGGTCATCACCTCTCCCTTGACACTTGGCACCGCATTTTAAGTTGTGCTCAAGGTGACGACATCGTCAAAGATGAACCGACCTTCTGGGGCCCAAACGGCCCGTCATCAATCGACAAAGTCATTCTTCCGACCGAATATATGAATCGTGGGCTAATCCAACATCAGGTGTTCTATGATCGTCTTTTTGAGTCTGCCGGGCATGCATGCATATCCATCCAATTGCGCCACAGGCCACCAGTTTCTAGTAGCCCGGACCTGCCTTTACATATGACCATACCGGCAAGTGTCTTCCAACCGGGCAAGGACCGACATGACACCCGACAAGTGTGGCCGTCACTCCAATCGCTGGTTCGCCGACTTCGCCTGGTCTCCCAACCCACATTTGAATCCCTCCAAGCATTATTATGGCAATGGTGGATGTCACTTCCCAAGCGGCCCCGGGACTTCAACACTCTGAGGAAACATCTCCAATCTGATCGACCACTTCTCAATATCTCTAAACGGTTGCTACGAGAGCTTCTGGCGGCCCTTCCAGGCTTCCGCCCTGCCCTAGAAGAATATTGCCAATCATCCACTGTAATCACGGTTCCTCGTACCTTCCTTTGGAAGTGTTTCGAGCTCCTTGATCTTCAGTTACAACAACAGCATCTTATCACTAGGAATAGAGATGAAACTACCCGCAGTCGTGGCCTAGGCACTAATGCCCCTCTGTGGCAGAGATTGCGCGCTAGCTGCCCGCGAACAGTATTTTATAATGGTCCTATTCTGGACGGTGCAGGCAACCAGTGCCAGACTGACCTGGACTTGTCTGCAGCCATGCTCGCCACCCGCAAGTTCTGGTTCCAACCGCCTGTTAAATATGATCCTGAGTGGACAGACTACCTGGAGCAGTATAAAGCACAAGCCCAGCCCTGGCCACATGTTCCCCCACCCGGCGCGGAAGACCTAATCAGAACTGTTCTTGCCACCAACGATTCTTCCCCAGGTCCAGACGGAATACCCTATGCGGCATGGCGACTCCACCCTGGGGTGTCATCTGATGCGATGATTACGCATCTCAATGATATCTGTAGATCCTCAGTCCCTCCCCCTTGCTCAGTCCAAGCATGGATCCCGAAAGCCAAAATGGGCCCCACTGCTAATAATTTCCGTCCATTGGGTATGCCATCGACATTTGAGAGAGTAATAGACGGAAGCATCGCGACAGTCATGACCAGAGCCATTGCTCCGCTACTCCACCCCTCTCAAACGGTGTTAAATGTCTTTCGCGAACCGCAAAGTGCTGTCCAATCCGTCCAATCTGTTCTTGACCAAGATGCACCATGTGCATGCCTGTCATTGGACCTTTCCAAAGCATTCGAGCGGATTAACCCCTACTGGATCTTGCAAATTTTATCAGCATGTAAAGCCCCCTGGTGGATCATCATGTATACCCGACACATACTCCTCTTTCGAAGATGTAGGCACAAGGTCCAAGGCAAGTTGTTACCCTCAAAAATGATTGTCACAGGCGTTGACATGGGTCGATCTTTTTCAGTCCTGCTCTTTTGCGTTGCCATGGACCCGGTTTTGACCTATCTCAACAGAATCCCCGGCATGCTGACAGTTCAAGGGTATGTGGATGACACCACGATGGTGGGAGATACCACAGCAGGCATGCAATGGCTCTCAGATGCCTGGCAAGCTTGTATCCGTCTGAAATCTGCTGGCATCCAAATAGATGAACACCACTGCTGGCGAACCAGTGGGATCAATATGCATGCAGCTAGCTCTGGCCAGATCGACCAATGCCCTCCGTTAAACTGGACACAAAGTTTACCAGGTTGTGCTACATTGCGGCAAGCATTGGTTCACAGAGCGGGTTATAGCACCACCACTATCGTGTGCCGAGCAAATTTGTTTGTGTGTCTCACCCCAGCAGAGGTTGATTTAATATTAGCCGGAGGGCATCTGGCTAAAATTGACCCACTCTTCCTTGTCCAGTGTAGTTGCTCCAACAAGTGCAGCGTACTGGTTAACCACCCAGCCTCCCATAGTACTCTGAATGCGCTAGAACGCTCCGACTGGGGAGCCCACCTCATTGAGGGAAAAACTACTGCGCTGGGTCTGCTACTATATGGTAAATATCCCCGTAGCCATCAAGGGTGGACCCCAGTAGAGGAACTTATAGGCACACAAGCCATTAACCCCAAAGCCATGTCCAAAGCCAACCATCGGCTCGCCCTTTTCGCCACACCTGCTCACTCTGTGGTGCAAAGAAGCCTTGCCAATAACTGTTTTTTTCTGTCCCTCAATATCTACCAAAGTACATACTTTGGCTTTACTCCGGACGACATCAACTTATACCAACAACGCTCTGCGAAACTTATCCTTGGCAGGCCATGGCTGGCCGCGCGGTATCTCCCACACATATTTAAGTGGTTAGGTATTGCTCCTGCGCTAGACCCAGCGGTCACACTCACTGCAGCGTGTTTGGGTTATTGGCTTAGACAGAATGGCTCTACCGCCTTTCTCTCACCGGGGTACCCGGATGTAGGGACAAGGCAAGGAGCGGTTGTCCAACGCATCTTCCGAACATGGATCCCCCTGCTCGGACTTGACACAGTCGGCAACTTGTTACGCATAACTGCAGGACAAAACACCAGGAAAAAACACTTCCAATTCCTCCGCCAGCTGAAACTCAGTCTTTACGAGGCCATCCAAGTGCATGCGCTACAATATCTGCAGTCTAGAGTAAGTTTACAACTCCTACCAGGCGGGGTATCGTGGGCTTGGTCCCATTTAGCCACAGTGCCTAAACTTGCTGTTAATGGGGTTGCCCGCTTTGCTGTCTTGCGGTGGGCAGTGAATGAGGATGATGATGAATGCCTTCGGCTTCGTCTTGCAGGCTCTCTGCAGGCTGAGCAGCCATGCCAGCTCTGTGGAATTCCCACCCGTTTGTACCCACTCGGACTTAATTTTGCCCCAGCCTGTGAGAAATGCTGTCATGACCACGATATTAATGCTACCACTCTGTACAGTAGTGAGAGATGGGGGATCCCGGCCACATCCCCCTGGCATGCCATCGCGGAATCTGCTCGGGGATCTTTTCCTATTCCTGCCTCATGGCGTGACCGTGCACGAAATCTCGCCTGCGTAGCGTGCGGACATGGAGATAATTCCTCTCAACATTGGGCTCGTTTCTGCACAGTGCCTGTCCTAGTTGCCAACATCTTGTCACCTTCCCCCAATCCAGTGAAGTCATTGGATCAACTAGCCCGAGTCGATACAGCCGGATGCGTGATCGCGAGCCACATTCTACATCAGTTCCGCCGACTCTTGCTTGAGCATGGAGGCATGCAGCATGCGCCATCCTCAGTTCCCCTAAGTGTCCCTGAATGGTTAACCCGCCTACATGACAATGCTCTGCAAGCGATCCCAACTCGCTTCCTCCCGGAGTCTGTCTCTCCCGTCAGACCCCAGAGTGCAGGCGCAGACAACCAGAATCATCCCTGCTACATGCAAACCGCCGCCAATGAAGCAGTTACTCTCCACTCTGCAGCACTTCCCGATCTAGTTTGCACAGCTATTACATCCATTGCCCCGGATCAGCCTATCGCAGTGCTCCCACTTGGACATCCATGGCTTAGCCTCATTGCCCCAGCTCGAGCCCGGGTCGCTGGATTCCGCCCTAATGCCAAGATTGTACCAGCCTGCCCCAACTCGCCTGATTCCTTCTGTACAGTTACAGCTCTTCAATCCGTCAGTCCTAATGAGTTGATCTTAGCAATCCCTCCCGACGATACACCATCCGAACCCTCGATACAGATCGTAGGCCAATTCGATGGCAGTTGTATGCACGAAGACGCTTTAGGAGGAGCTGGATATGTCATATATGTAATAGAAGGTGGTCAGTCTCGCGTTATTGCATGTCGGTCAGTCGCTCTGTGCAGAAGGTACCGCAACCTTCGAAACCCTTGGGTCAGCGTCCAGGACGTCGTCCTTAACTCACTAGAACCGTCCACGCTACCAAGTCAACCACTCCCAGAGCTCAGCCACTTTTACCAAACACACAAGCACAGAAACAAGATGTTCATGTCGCTATGGTTCTTGTTGGTGTGTCACGCCTTGACACAAAATGATGCGGAGTCGCCAGTCAGCATCTTTCTGCTAACTCTCACAAAAGCGATCAAAAACACATGTCCTCACAAAAAATCTTTACATCAAGACATGGTTTGTTTGTTTAAATAAGTTTGAGTGTTTGAAAAACGTTGAAACATTTCAAGCACCAAAACATGATTCATGATGTCTCCCTCAGATCTATTAGCAACTCCAGTTCTGAATGCCTTTCAGAACGTTGCTCTCGCTATCATCATTGAGAGACAAAACAACCTAAACTTCTCCGATCAATGTCAAACAAAGTTCCTTCTTCCGAAGTCACAAAATGAATTCTACGATCTTCTCACGATTCCTTCGTGCACTTCTGCGATGATTCTGTCGACAAAACTAAAGCAAAATATATGGAAAATGGTTTGATTTTCCATGTCACTATACAAATTCAAATCCTCACAATGTTCTCCGTGCAATCAAAGTACTCAAAGAAGACGAAAAGTATATCGTTGTTGGGCTTCGTCATCTCCAATAAAACGTGCAAAACATGAAACGTGCAAATACGATGTCAACCATCACGGTTGAGCTCATCATCAAGATGAAAACCAAATTCACTTCTTCCAATGCAGAAAATACCAATGGAATCATCTCACCACAGATGGCAGACATCTTCTCACAGATGTCATATTTTCACACCCCCTTTTGAGATGAACTCCATTCCATAGGTATACGCTGTAACCCATCCAGACTTCAGCACATATCGCTCAAACTCGACAGGTCAATACATATAGTACGAATTGTCCCGTTGTCCACCATCCAATGAACAACCAGCTCATAGTCTTTTCTTTGCCTTTGCACCAATGAAGATATTTTCAATCACCCAACTGCCTCTGCACTGAAGTTCCAGTGAAGCAACCCTTTGGCTTTCCAACCTTTCCAGAGTCCTCCACAACCTTGCATGCGCAGAGAAAAGAATACCAATCCTTTGCAATTGGACTTGTACTCTTGTTTCCCAGGTGATTCATACTCCATTTGCAATATCCGGCCATCTCTTCATCGACATATACCTCTCGGTATGTCTTGCCCTCATTGGCAAACTTTCCAAACGCAAACTTCGTTCTGCTCCAATCTCGAAAACTCATTCCTTCAGGCACTAAATCAGCAGTAAGCTGATCAAGGACCTTGTCGGCGATCCCAGGAAAGATTGGGATAGGCATGACAGGCAACTGTGCATTCAAAGGTTCAGCTGCCGAAGAAATCACATCGAATTCATCATCATCCAGAGCCTCACGAAGTCGCTTGCTTCCGTCTGTCATTGCTCCTTGACTCTCCAAAGGAGTCAAAACACTGGATCCGGCTGCATAGCCTGACCCTGAATTTCCACTGTTCCACTTCTTCTGAAGAAGAGCAAGCAAAGCCTTCTCATCCTCATCTGTCCATCCAGACTTGGCCATGGCTACAAACCAACCCGCGTCCGGTAGTGAAAAAGCACTAGACTGTGGCTAAACTCTTAGGAGCAATCAACCTAGAACGTGAAACGAAGTGTCGAACCGCCATCACAAGTGTGATAGGATCAGTGGCCTTTCAGATTGTTCTGCACTGCGCACACACACTGCATCTTACAGTATCGCGCAACAAAGCTCTGCACAAGATGAAACATCGTGAAAACTCCTGTTTGTCTTTGGCAACGTTTGTTTGAAAACAACGTGCAAACAGAAATGAAACGAAATGAAACGAAACGTGGATCCAACTTCTGTCTCTCTCTGTCACAGGGCCCCCTTTCAAACGCAAATTCAACTCTTCTTCTTCGAAGCATGTTTGACCGCAATCAAAATGTATCTTGCCAACTTTCGGTTGTAAAACGCTGTTTCAGTATAGTTGATTTGATAAAGTTCTGCATGAGTCTGGCATGTACATGTAGAAAGTTTGGAGTGAAGATTTAATGCTAACCAGGCTGAATTGGAAACAAACTTCAATGTCTTTCCAATCGGAATACCATCCTTGTTCTGGCATCCAGTCTTGCACAACCTCACCAAAGCCTCATGTCTCATGTCAAAACTCTGCAAAAGATTCACTGTCTCAGGTCGGGACCAAATGGTATTTCGTTCTGGAAGCTCAAACGAACATGAGTCTGCATGTTTGAAGTAACCACCAATCGCGTTGATGATCTCATCCCATTCCTGGTCCTTTTCAGTGACTGATTCCGGATTGAAATTGCGAAGCGGACTTCCACTTCCACAAGGAGTCGATGCATGAATATGCACCCAAGGTGGACATGAAGAATTCTTCCACTGTCGAATGCAAACAGCTACACGACTCAACGTTCCAGAACTCTGCACCTTAGCAACTACACCAATGTATGGGACCTTCGAAACCTTACAGACCTTTCTCAAGTTCGAATGTTCCGAACAACACAGTTCCACAATCGCAATTGAAGAACCCTGAGTCAACACTTGCTGCAACACACTCAGCTCACGAAGTTCTGCCAACTCAGCTGTCAAACCATCTGGAACCACAATCCCAAGAGCATATCGATGCTTATAGAAAGCTTTGGCACTCAAGCATTTAGTGAAAAGATCTGCTGGATTTTCAACACCACTCCTGTGTCTCAATTTCAACAAACCCTCTCTCATCTGCTCTCGTAACCAATGCAATCTTATTTCAATGTGTCGTGAGCGTCGTGGCACGTCCATGGATCTCACAAGTTGCAAGGCGGAGCTTGAATCGCTCTCCAGCCAGATCACAACTTCTTCTGGCTCATCGATCTCATGAAGTGCAAACAGAAGACGGTGAACCAGTCTTCCAAACGCAACACTTTCTTGACACACTGATTGCAAACCATAAAGTTCTGCCTCACATGAACTCAAGCTCAAAGCTTGCTGTTGTCGGCTCAGAGACCTTACCAAAGACCTCTCAAAGAAAACAGCTCCACCGCTAACACCTTTGCGGTTGTTGAAACGGTACGGTGCATGTGAAGCGTCGCTGAAAGAGTGAAGATGGACTGATCTCAGTTGAGTATCATCAACTTGACTCATGATGGTTTCATCTCTGCTCGGTAAACACAAGCATGCATGCATGTCAACATACAAGAACCTCAAAACTGCTTTCAATGCTTGTTCAGTTCCGTGCATCGGTTTTGCCTGTTGCGTCCCAAGAACAGACATCCATGTCTTCAAGTCATGACGCACCTGTGACAACCAAAGCAATTTTCCCAACGCCTTTCTGAAGCGTGAGTATGCTTCGTCTGACAAAGGTTTCTGAAAGTTGCTATCCGTGAGTGTCTTCTCCAGATGTCCCGAAATGTCAGGAACATTCTCAGACCCACGAGTAACACCATAATCCAGAAACGTAGAGTCAAGATAATGTGGATCGACACCCAGAGTGATCTCAGAGGAATCTCTTTCTCTTTTGATGACACGACCAATAAAGGTCAAGGATCCTCCCTCTTCTCCGATCTCTCCAGTTGTCTTCACAGGCACTACAGACGACAAAGTTGCAACCACATGTTCTTCGGCTTCCTTAGTGGTCGACAACAACAAAATGTCATCAACATACACCACACACAAACAAAACCCAATCTCATGACCATCTTTCACAATCTGTCCACCATACACACATGGTTCCAACGAATCAGACCAAAGGCCTACATGTTCAACCGTAAATGTCAAAAGCTGCAACCATGCCAGTGAAGCATCACGTAACCCGTTCAATGCCTTTTCAAGCAAATAGTAGGTCGCTTCACCTGATGGAAAGCTAATCGACAACGGCATTTTCAAGACAACATGTACACCAGTTCCCAATGGACTATGCATGAAGGCATGACTCACGTCCAATGCACGCAAAAGCATCTTCCGTGTCGCTGCCATCGCAAGTACCAAATGGACACTCTCGATTGAAGGAGTCGGACTGCTAAATCCCAAAGATCTAGCTGAGGAGCCACGATTGAAATCTTTCGCAGCAATCCTGGTTCGAACCCTCTCACTGCTCTTGTAAGCTGCAACCCACCTCGACTGGATCAAACGAAGGTTCGGAACAGCCTTCTTCATGTCGTCCAGTTCTGACTGGGTGATGATGCGGCCAGTCTTGCAGTGTTCCAAGTTCCTAACCTCCTCTTGCATACCTTTGAAACCTTGTTCCAAATCAAGCTCTTGCAAACTCTGGTCATCTATGATACTGTCCGGTTTCCAAACCAAGACATCTTGACCTCCAAGACACATCTTCACAAAATCATGCTCGTTGCCTCGATTGAAACAAACAGAATCAAGAGAACCAGAAAACATTTCTGGAGATGTTGCCGGAGCAAAAGACGCTGGACCTTCAAGTGTACCTAAACTCGCAACCAACACAGGCTCACCACTACCAACCCAAAACCAATCAAAATCCATGTTTGTTTGAAGCAACTCTTCCGAATCTTCACGGATCTCTCTTTCCAACTGTTCCCGGTCGGTTTCAGCTTTCCTTTTAAACCTTCTAGTGTACTCAACCTGTGTTTCCGGCTGTCGCCGAGCGGACTCAGGTGTTGGTACCAATTCTTCATCATCGACCTCTTCTACTGGCACCTGAACCTGTGGTACAACAACAGGGCTCTCCTGAGAGAGTGCAGGTTCAACACGTCTTTCCTTTCTCCGTTGTTCCTCAAACTCAGCAAAACGCTTCCTACATTCCTTGTTGTGCCTAATACCAGGTGCTTCCATGCCACTTTCACATGCTGGACATCGACGAGTCGGTTCAAAACGTGATACGTCAGGTGAAGTTCTTTCAGAACCCTCAGGACTACCAATAGCTACATCTGCAGTATCTGCTGGTGACGTAGGAGATGGAGTGACAGAAACTCGAGACGGCTCTGCTGGAACTTCCTGTGGAGTCACGACAACGTTCGATCTTGCCAATGACACTGCTGGCGCCAAACGCAACTCACCAGATTTCTTCTTCACACTACTGGACTCTGGCAAGACAAGTTTGGGCTGTGAAGGTGCCGGCAAACTCTGGCCTTTCAACTTTCGCAACTCTTCAGGAGGTAGCTGACTCATATCAGCTGGTGCAGTCCCACTGTCATTCACAATTTGGGGTCTACTACCTACAGTCCCAGTGTCAAACTGTGTCAAAACACCCTGTCCCGAATTCAAATCCCATCTCAAAGGTGAAATGGCCCTGATGTTCCTAGCTACAAAACGCATCAACTCAGCTTTGCCATCCACACGAATGAGACCCTGCACAACTGGACCTCGTTCCAATCCCATGTGAATGAAAGTACACTCAACATTCCTTGTTGAAAGTGGTGAATGTTGCCGAATTGAATCAGGAATTTCTGCCAAAACCTGAGCACCAAACAAAGTCGAAACTGGTTTGGATAACTTCCTTCCTGAAACCATTTCCAATGGACTTCTGTCTGAACCTCTCGATGTTGAAAAATTGTTGTTGCACAAAGCCAAATACGTCAAAACATCAACCAAATTCTCATGTGAAAACGTGACATCCAACCCTTGTGCATTCAGATCAGCCCTTAACACAGAAAAGGATTCCTTTAATTCCCTA